>CAHIKZ030003729.1:0-67319 GCA_903632075.3 Acanthosepion pharaonis
AAGGCTCATTTTTTCATACTCAAACAATAGAGAATAACTGGCTTCATCTAAAGCATTTTCTCAGAGAAAATAAGCATCTGCACAAATGGCAATATATATCTGAATATATATTTCAAGAAAAAACAAAAAATGTATTTTGAAAATATATTAAAAACAATAAACGATATCTATAAATTTTAACTCTCCATTTTGTGCATGTGAATTATGGGCCCTGATTCTAGTCTTTTACCCTTATTTGTGGTATTCACCCATCCATTTTTTCTTACATCTTTTTTTTAATGATTTACTAGTTAGATGGCAGTCTAGACAACAGATGTATTATCTGTTTGTGAGAGAGAGATATTTGTTTACCTAGAAAGTAGTACATGTATGTGGGGATATGTTTTGATGTAGTCATTAATTAAGAATATATAATGTGTGAAGCATGTCTATAGATGTGTATACATGTAAATATTATGCATATACACACACACATACAGAGGTTGCAATGGGTAAATTGTCGTCATTTTATATTTTTAATTTTGCATTGTTTGTTTTTTGATTTTGTCAACTGCACAGTATAGTAGGAGTACCATCTGTGAGAAAAAGACCACCATGACAATTCACTCTGCCAGAAATTTGGAAACAGCATGCAGTACTACTTGGCATTCATGCTGGAAGCTCCACACAAACAATTCAGAGTATTTGGGGTATAAACATATGAGAGTGTTTGGGTGTCAATTTGAGGACAGCGCAGAGGATTCAGAAAGAGTTGGATGAGTCTAATGGTGATTATCAAGGTAAGGCAGTTTGAAAAACTCACTTTGATCATTCTGATAAGAAAAGAACTCCTAAATTTGTTGGTGATGGTCTCAGATTCAACACAGTGGCTTACATTAAATGCCTTGAGGAGGTAGTGCTGCCCTGGTTCAAGAGTGTGGTTGCTGGAAGACCCTATGTCTGGCAACATGACTCTGCACCATGCCACACAAACAAGAGAACCCAGTCATAGCTGTCAAGACAATTTCTGCAATTATATCACCCCTTACATCTGGCCACCTAATTCCCTGGACTGCAACCCCTTTGTTTTGTGTGGGGTTCAGTTGAGCATGAGACCAACAATACTTCTTATAACACCAAAGATGAACTGAAGGCAAGGATTATGGCAGCATTCACCAACTTAAACAAGGAAATTGCACAGAAGAGATGCAAGAAATTCCAAGGTCGTTTGGAGGCCATGGTTGAAGCCAATGGTGATTTTATTAAATAAATTTTCTCTTTAGTTTTTTTGTGTATTTTGGTAAAATATCTATTAAAATTAGATGTCAGTAGTCTTTTTTTTTTGCATAATTTAGATGACAATTTAAGGTTTGCATTTTTTGTGTATATATATATATATATATATATGAATATATATATATATATATATTTATTATTAATAGATATATATATATTATATATATATAATACATTGTAATATATATATATATATATAATACATTTTATATATATATATATATATAATATTTTTCTTATATTATAAATTAATTGATTTAAAATATGTTTTTTTTAATTACACAGTAATAAGCATTTTTCCTTGAACTTTTATTTCAAATTTAATTATATAATTATATTTAAAAAGCATTAGTTTTTTTTATATATTCAAGCAAATATTAGAATAACTTATTTTTACTTTTTTAAATGCACATATAAATTCATATATTTCCTGTTTCATGATACAGAGAAATCCAATCATTCTCCCAGGGGTGGTAAATGTTCATAATTTAGTAAACAAAATATTTTAAATCAACATATTGATTTATAATCAAAAATATATATTTTTAGGGAGGGTAGAATGTATTTTTCAACAAATTCGATATATAGGATGAATGCATGTCGTCTATTTTTTTAATTTTGGTAAATTTTTTTTTATATATATTTAGATTTATAATAAAAAAATATTTTTATAGGACACATTTGAAGTAGAATATATTTTATTTAACTACTTATGTTGGTTTTAAAAATAAAAAATATTTAATTACTATTGACTAATTTCTTTTTAAAAAAATAAATGTAATAAATTATTTAAATTATTTAAAATTATTTTTTCAACCAAATAAAAAGTTTTGTAATTACCAGAATTTTATATTTTAATTTTATTTTTGGAATTTATTTGCAAGATTTTAAAAATTACACAAAAAAATAGCTAAAAAATAATGAAATTCAAAAAATATTTATCAATTTTTAGAATCTTTATAATATATAGTTTCTCATTTTCTTTCTTTTCTCTGACATTCATTTAATGACCACATATTTTTTTTTTTTTTTTTTCCATATATACAATAGTAAAAAATCAGATTTTTTATTATTCATTACCAAATATTTTTTTTTTTCTTTATATATATATATATATATATAGGCTATATATAAAATATGCATATATATATGAATATATTTGATGTTTAATGCTATTTTCTTCTTACAGTTATTTAAAAAATGTTGACAAATAATAAATGGTTATTAATTACATTTACAAAATGAATGCCCAAGAAATGTTATTTTGTTATGTTGCCTGATGTTATTCCATGTTAAAAAACCTTCAACAAAGATATATCCATACAACTGAATATGTTATTAATTCGTCAAGTATTAAAAAAATTGCACTCTTTTCCTAAAATGAATTTCAAAATAATAATCATTATATATTATATATATATATATATATATATATATTTTATTTATTAATATCTCATATTTTTGCAACATTTAAATAATTTTTATTTATTACAAAAATTTTTTTTTTAAAATGAATCCAAGTTTTCAAAATGAAAATTTCAAATTTCTTTTCTCCCATTGTGGAAAACAAATTTTAATAATTTTTTTATTTTTTCTGTTTGGAAAAATTGAACTATTTAATATGTTTTTTTTATTTTTTTATAATTTATTATTAAATAATTATTTTAAAAAAAACTAAAAGTATATAAAGTGATAAAAGAAAAATGTAGACTTTTGAAGTCAAATCAAATTTTATCATAGTTGTTTTTTTTTTTTTTTTTTTTGATGGATGAACTTTATTTTTAAAAAATGAAAAAAAAAAAAAAAAAAAAAGAACAAACAATTTTCTAAAAAATGGATATATATTATTTAGAGCCTGCCAATATTGGGAATTTAAAAAAAAGGGATATAAAAGCTTTTTAAAATAAAAAGAAACAAGGGAAAACAAATACTTTATTATTCAAAAAACTAAAATTATTTTTTTTATTTTACAGTTTTTTTTTTTTTTTTAAAATTGTTGAATTATAAATGCATACTCATTTCAAATCTGAGGATTATTTTGTATAGAAAATGATATTTATAAAAAAACTTCACATGATTAAACAATGTTTTTTTCGTTTATATTAATTTGCATACATTTTGTCTTTTGTATTCTTCATTTTTTAATCAAATTTTTATTTTTGTAACATAAGCACAAAACATATTTTATAGTGTTATGAAATTTTTCTGTTTTATTGTTTATTAAATATATTTTTTTTTTTTTATTATCTCAGAAAAAAGGAAATAGTTTTATAAACATATAAATAAATTTAAAAATTAGAAAAATTTATAGTTTTATGTAACAGCAATTTTATGCTGTTCAAAGAAAAAAAAGAAAAAGAAATTTAATTATTTATATTTGTATTTTTAAATAAGTTGAATTTACTATTCATGGAAATCTCATTTAATATCATCTTCTGTAAATGTATGACCAGGAAATTTTAATAATCCATAGAACCAAAAGGAATGAGCATTGATTAAAAGATTATTTCTTAATGAGTTTTAATATTTATGAAAATATTAATTTTTTAAAGAAATTATTAAAAGAAAAAGAAAATTAAAAATAAATTGCCTAGATGTAATGAAAATAAAAAAAAAAGGTGGTTTTAATTGGATATTGGATGAAATAAAATTTTATCTTTTATTTAAAATTTAAAACTATCATTTTATGGAATCATCCATATTTATTGTTTTTAACACTTTCAAATTTGCAAAATATTTTATAAATTAAATTTTTTTTCAAGTTTTTGTTTTAATAATAAATATAAAAATAAGGAAAATAAATTTTTATTTTTAATAAAATTTTTAAATTTACCAAGGTTTTTATTTTTAAATAGGTTTTGAAAATTAATTTTATTTAAAATTAAAACATTTTTTTATATATATATTTTTTTTTATGTTCCTTTCTAATTTAAATTTAAAAAAAGAATGCAAATCATCTTTGAAATAATTTAAAATCCCAATTGGAAATTATGACATAGTTTAATTAATGAAATATTTGAAAGAAAAAAAAAAAAAAAATTGAAAAATTGAACCAATTTGAACATAATTTTGAAATTTGGATATCCTAATTTTCATTTATTTTTAGAATAGACAATGGAAATAACTTAAAAATAATAAATAAATTTATAGCCATTTTGATTTTAAAAAGGAAATGCCTGAATATATATCTAGATAATAAAAAATGGAATTTTTTATTTTTTTTTTGTTTTCATTGTATATAAAACAAATATAGAAAATTATTCCTAGTTTTTGTTGGAAAATATTGAAATAAATTCAATGAAGAAAAAATGAACCTCATTTATTTTCTATTGAATAAAAACGAAGGAAACACCTTTTTTCTTTTCTCAGGAGGGGTTTCTTGTAATAAAGGAAAAGAAATTAGTTTTTTCTTTTTTTCCCGTGATGTGCAGTCTTATAAAAATCATCTCTTCATTTGAAAAAGGACAGAACTGACAGTTCTCTTTTGTTGTTTACTAAAAACAACAACCCAAACTTTTAAATATTTCTTTAGATCTGCAAAGCTCTGATCAAACAGTTGTATAATAGTTAAATTTAAAGAAATAAAATTTGTAAAATTGATAAAGGAAAAGGTGTCCCTGCAATAGGATTATTCACCACCCACTGAGTTATGTAAAATATATGGGGGAAATATTTAAATTTTTAAAAAAAAAAGAAAATGTTCATGGTTAAATTTAATAAAATTTTCTTTAATTTGGGCCTTATCATCTTTCAAAAAAAATTCAACATGAAAAAAAACAATAAAAGATTAATTTTTTAAAACCAGCATCTCAAAAATTACCTAAACCCCTCAACATTTCATTCTCCAACATCCGTGGCATTAGAACAAACTTCTGCAGTCTGGAATCTTTCCTAAAAATAAACGGCCCGGATATACTGGCTCTCTGTGAGACAAACCTTGTATAAGTATCTATCCCTCTTCTGATCTCTCGATCCCCAGCTATCTTCCTCTCCTCAGAAAAGACTCTCTAACCCACATGCACGGTCTTGGTAAATATGTCATGGAACATCTCCCTCTGGCCAGAGAGTTCTCTCTCGAATCGCTTGACCAGTCATACATGTGTCTCCGACTATCTCTCCTCAATGCGGTAAGCTATCTCTTCTTCCTTTACCGCTCTCCATCCTCTCAAGACTGTGAGATACTTGATAGCATTTCTGACAGCATAGACAAGGCTCTCTCCCTCCACCCGTTTGCTCACATTTTTGTATTTTGGAGACTTTAACGCCCATCACATGCATTTTTGTGGCTTAAGAATGCTACTACTGACCATGCAGGCATTCAAACACTTAATTTTTCAATCTCTCATTCCCTCACACAGATAGTTAACTTCCCCACTCGTTTTGCCTTCAACCTGGAAGGTAAAGCCTCTCTTCTCGACCTGTGTTTTACCTCCATCCCCTGAATCCTGCAGTGCCTCACAACTCTGCCCTCTTGGTAACTCTGATCATGCAGTAGTATCTGTTAACATCTCCTTCAACTCCATTTTTATATAAAGAACCTCCTACCACTAGAACTTCGTTCTACTATCAAACGAGCTGACTGGGACTCGTTCCGTGATTTCCTCCGCGATGTCCCCTGGGATGGAGTCTTTAAGCTCCCCTGTCCAAGAATGTGCTTCTGAGGTCTCTTCCTGGGTTAAAGCTGGAATCGACGCTTTCATCCCATCAAGGAAATATAGGGTCAAGTCGCGCTCCTCCCCCTGGTTCTCCGCTGCTTGCTCAGCCGCCATCGCCCATAGGAACCACTTTTTTCCACCTATTCCGTAGCGACATGTCTGACTGCAATAGACGTCTCTTTGCCTCTGCCCGTAACGAGTGTAAGCGTGTCCTCAATGATGCTAAGTCACTATTTGCTGCTCGGATGAAGGAACGTATTGCATCTCGCAAATTTGGCTCCAAAGATTATTGGCGTCTCTGCAAGAGCGTATTGAACAATTGCAAACCCTCTATACCTCCTTTATTCAACCAGTTCGAAGTCCTGACCTCCTCTACCGACAAGGCTGAGTGCTTTGCTCGGAAATTTTCATTCAACTCAACGCTCGACTCTTCCGGTGTACCCATACCCGACTTCCCTCTTAGAACTGAGGCCATATTGAGTGGGTTAAACATAACCCCATCTTTGGTATTGGGCATTATCTCCAATTTAGACCCCAACAAGGCTAGTGGTGGAGATGGGATACCAGCCATTGTCTTGAAGAAATGCGCGCCTGAACTGGCGCCCGCCCTTTCTAAACTATACAACTACTGCCTCAAGGAATCTTGTTTTCCTGACTGCTGGAAGTCCTCTTCGATAGTTCCTGTCTTCAAGAACTCCGGCGACCCCTCTGACCCTTCCAACTACCGTCCTATCAGTCTCCTTCCCCTCTTCGGCAAAGTCTTTGAAGCCCTAATCAATACCGGGTGGTTAACCACCTCACATCCCATAATCTGCTCTCAGACAAGCAATATGGTTTCCGCTTTGCCCGATCTACAGCTGATGTGCTTACGGCCATCTCTGAAACTGTCTACCGAGCTCTTCTAAATAACGGGAAAGCATTTGATAGGGTTTGGCATGCCGGCCTTCTTCGCAAGCTCCAGGGTTATGGCATTACAGGTCGATTATATAACCTAATACAATCATTCCTGTCAAACCGTGAACTGAAGGTCGTTCTCAACGGATTCTCATCCAGTTCCTATCCCACGAACGCAGGTGTTCCTCAAGGCTCCATCCTAGGCCCCACTCTATTCCTTATCTACATAAATGACCTTCCTGACGCCATAACTTCCCAAGTTGGCATCTACGCGGATGACACCACAATTTATTCCTGCCTCAAAAACAAATCTAGTGTCACTGACAAAACTAACCTGGCCGTGCGTCTCGAAAAGGACCTCCAATCGGATTGTGAACTGGGGCATGAATTGGCTGGTCAACTTTAACGCTTCAAAAAACAAAACTGCTCTCTATTAATCACCACAGAGATCCTTCCCTTCCCTCCATTAGAATGTCTGACGCTCAACTTCTCGAGAGCAACTCTCTGCGGCTGCTCGGTCTCACGTTGACTGCTGACCTGAGATGGAATAAATACATTGAGTCAATTGCTTCGTCCACCTGCAAGGAAAGTTGGCTCCCTGAGCCGCGCCAGGAAATTTTTTCTCCCGGAGTCGATCCTCCAGATCTACAAATCAACAATTCGCCCTTGCATGGAGTATTGCCATATATATGGTCTGGAGCCCCTTCTGTTTGCCTCGGGGTTCTTGATAGGCTCCAGAGGCGGATATGCAATATGGTTGGCCCTGCTCTGGCGTCTCGTCTACAGTCACTTTCTCACAGACGCGCCGTCGCCTCCCTCTGTCTGTTCTACAAATACTTTCATGGAAATTGCTCCGAGGAGCTGCATTCGCTGGTTCCCAGACGTCATGAGTTCAAGCGCCCTACGAGGCTGGCATCCCGCTCTCACCCCTTCACTGTCGAAACTCCTAAATGTATCCGTCTCTTCTACTCCAATAGCTTCATGTCTCGCACCTCTCGCCTGTGGAACTCCCTTCCCTATTCCTGTTTCCCTGTGAGCTATAATCTCCAGCTATTCAAATGTAATGTCAATCGACATCTCCAGTTGCCTTGATCTATCCACTACCTCCTCATCCTTTCTTCTATCACTCCTATCTGATCTTGCTCCAAATTTTCTGTAACCCCTTGCGTCCTAGTGGCCTTGCTAGGGGTGAAATAAAAAAAAAAAAAAAATATATAAAAATATATATATATTATATATATATATGATATATATATATATATATATTCCAACATAAAACAGGACAACTTTTCCAATGAATTGTATTCTAATGAAGTAAAATTTTTCATTTTCCTTTGATTTTCTTGAATAAAGGGAATAGTTTTAAGTATGATCCATATACCAGTTTCACAACCATGATATTTGGGGTTGGAATGTGAAACCTAATTTCTTACTATTAACATTTAAATGAGAACAACAGGGAGGAACTTTTAGTAATTTCCATTAATTAGTTAATTAAAAAATATATTTGGGAATAAATCTCATTAATTATTAACTTATTTCCATAAATGCAATTGTCAAAAAAAAAAAAAAATGCATAAAATAACTAAATCAACAAATTTCATTTTATTCATCATTAAATCAGAAAGCTTTTTTAGATGAATATTACAAAATAATAAGTTAATTTGTTTATGAGAATTTTTATTTTATTACAGAATATATAATTGTATAATACAATCTATTAAAGAATTTATAAATTTTTTGAAAACATATCAAAAAGTCTGAAAATACTTTTTACAAAAACATCGATTTAAATTAACATGTAGAATTTGTTTTTTAAATGAAAATATTTATTTTTATGATAGAATAATAGATATTACTAACCTTCAAACATATTTTAAGAATTAAAATCAGTTGACATTGTTCGGCTAAACACAAAATTAATTAACAGGATAAAAGGGGGTTCAAAAAGCACATTATATGTAAAATTTCCGGAAAATTGAAAATGAAAAAAAAAAAAATATCTATATCCCTGTGGCATCCAGTGGAATTTTTAAATTATGTACAATCTATTTTTTGTAAAAATGTTCATATTCTTGAAAATAAAATTTATATATATTAAATATTTTGTAAATGGGACAATTTTTTTATCACAAAAAGAAGCTATATACATAAAGTGACATTTTTAACTAGAATATATGTATATATATATTTTAAAGGTCTGGTAAATTATCAAATGTTTGAAATTCCATTTGTCTGATTTTGAGCAAAATATTCTAAATGGTCAATTCCTATTCAAATTTAGCTAATTTTAGTTTTTTTTTTTTTTTTTTTTTTCAATATTTAAATTTTTCAATAACATTTTGAACTGTTATAAAATAGTGCACCTTTTTCACTATTCATTTTCAAATTTCTTAGTAACAAGACCACTCAACAAAAATTAAACCGACTGTTTAGCAAAATCTGTAAACATCAATTAATACATTTATTTATGTTCTTGTATCTCATATATTTATTCTTTTTTACATTATTATCCTTCCATTCTTTTTTGCTTATTTTCCCAAAACAGCAAAAGAAATAAATGAAACATCTAAATCTAATATCCTTTTTTCCAGTGGATCATTTTTGAAAATAAATACAAATGAATTTATGCGCTTAAAATATTTTGAAAAATTTTAAGTTTTTGATGTGGAATAAAATTAATTATCAAAAATCCAGTTCCTCCCATTTTTATTTGGGCGTGTTTTAAAAATGGTTATTCAGTTTGATTGTAAAAAATTATTAAACAATGGTCAAAACATTTTGAAGTTGCTCGAATAGGTATGCAGATAAAAATTAAAGGTTTAGATTTTTCACTATTTTTGGAAATTGAGTTCTTAGATATCAAGAGGACATTTTACAATTTCCCATTTTGCCTGTCATTTTTTTGCCTTAATAAAAAAAAAAGGGAATTCTGATAAATTGTTTTTGGGTAATCCAATTATTCTGAATATTTATTTAAAAAAAAATGGATAGTTACCGGAAAAAAGTAAAGATTAATTTTTAGTTATGAAGAAATTTGCCTGATTTGTCAAGTTTTTTGAAAAAAAATTTGATTATTTGCTTTGTGACTTGATAATTAAAATTGTTTGATTAGAGCGGCCAATGATAAAATTTTTCATTCGTCCAAAAAGTTATATTAATTTTGCAAGTGGGAGAATTGACATATAAATTTTTGCGTAGATATTTTATGTTGCCTGCATCAATTTGAATGTGTAATCCTTCAAATGATAAGGACCCAAATAAATAAATAGATAGATAGATATTTAGAAAGCAAGAGAGAGAGAGAGAGAGAGAGAAAAAGCGAACGTGTTTCCATTTTTGTGATTTTTCAGAAATTGAATAAAAAAAATCACAAAGGAAAATTAAAGTCATCTAATTTTGGCGTTTTTGAAATGGAAAAAAAATTTTTGATGTTTTTATAGAATTAACATCAATGCAGGACTTTCAACATTAGTAAATAATTGAGATGCACAAAGGAAAATATAAAAAATATGCCCTAATAAGAATATCACATTCCATAATGTTTCAAACAAAAGGTTCTTTGTGGTGATATACTGGAAAGAACGATAACTTTTAAAAAATTTTGTTAGAAATTTTTAGAAAGATTAAATAAAGATAATGAATTGCTTCATTGTGCTGAAATATTGATATTCAAATTTTGAAAGAAAAAATTATTTGTATATATGCCATTAATTAACGTTCAAATCTCAAGTTTTCAAAATTTTTATTAAAACATTGAATAACTCCAGTGAAAAAATCAAATATATTGGATGAAGAATTCATTTTTTTAATTTACTATAGACGTAACTGCTGTTCTGTTACAAAATCCTGTTGCTCAATATTTTTGATACATTTTTTCAAAAGTATGGAATCATTTTCTAGCGTTGTGTCCAACATATGTATTTCACATTTAAAATGTTTTATTTAACGTCTTGGTTTGATTTAGAATTCATAATGTCAAATGATAGAAGAAAAATTTATGGATTTTCATCTTGCATTTTCTTCTAATAACCACTATTTCATAATCAAATGGAAAATGCATTTCACAAAAAAACTGATGTTTGGTTCGAAGGAGGGTGTTGATAATGCTTTTTTGGTCGTAGTATTTCAGGACAAAATAACACAAACAGTTTGTAAAACAGTGGTTTATGATATAACCACAAGCTGCGTTTTTTAGTTTTTTGAGAAAGATTTGTGGTAATAAAGTTTAAAAAATACTAACTAAACGGAATATTTTGGTCAAAAAATTACATGGTGTATAAAAATTAAATATTCGAAGATCTGAGTGGGCTTCTTGTCGCTCTATTAGGGTTTCATGAAATGCTCGGAAAATTAAAAGTTTGGTTCCACCAGTTCTAAATCACGGCAGGAGATTGCCAACACATTAAGCAAACCAGGAAAATTCCCTCCGTGATTCTATTAGCAAGAATTTTTTAGAGTTTGAAAAATTGCTCTTTGGAAATCATTCCCAAGAAGATGTTTCCAGTGATCAAAACAATTTTAACCTGTTCCTCAAATGTCTAACTGTTTCTTTTTATCCTATCGGTATAGTTTTTTTTAAAATAAAACTGTAAAACGAGATACTGCTTACTTTTTTATAACTTGATTTTACATTTTAAAAAGAAATTACAAAAACATTTCGACATACATTTTTTTTAAATAGCGTAAATAATTATAGTTTTATTGAATTTTCATTCCCCAATGTAAAAATTAAATTATTTTTTTTTTTTCAAATCTAAAAATTCCGTATGATAAAATATGAAAATTTGCATTGTGATGTAACAATAGGTTAGCCAGATATATTGATTTTAATCTCCTCTGGGAAAATATTCCAAATTAAAAAAAAAAAAAAGAAAATACGCATTTCAAGAATTAAAAACATATGTTATACATATAACACCATTTTTTCATTGTTAATTGATGCATTATAAAAGAGGTTTTTCAACTTTGCAGAATTACAAGGACCTGTTTATTTTATTTCTTAGCAATCTTGCTTCATATTGGATCCTGTAAAGTTTCATTTAAAATTTTTTGTCAGAATAATATGTCAAGTTTAAAGTTATAAAAAAAAATATTTCGAATTCTGGGACACCTTTTTTACGCTTTTTTTTTTTCCATAATTTTGATCTTTTTTTGGTTGTAAGCATTAATATAAACACTCAACGAATGATATTGTCGATGTTCAATTTATGTATGATCAAAAATCATAAGCCATTAATTTAAAATCTTGGAATAAACCTTTTTAGCAATTTTCCATATAAAAAAAAATTTAAAGGTTAATAGTATGACTTTAATAAAACTTATATAAAACAAAATGGTTACATGTTATATATGTTTTTTAATATTTGAATAATTTATAAAAAAAAATATCTATCTTCTTGAAAGGTACATTATTAAATGGCCTTGTTGCGATAAAATTGCTGACACAACTTGTTCACTCGCATCCATGTAACCTCCTTCCTAGGATCAAAGATTTTTACAATGGGTTTTTCTGTGAGTATCTCTTTTGAATGAGTATTTCCTTGAATACATTTTCTGATTTTATGCTACTGATTAATTTCGACGTATCTACCTTTAGAACATCTATACCTAGTAGTCCATGAATTTTTTACATTCCACTACTGTAATAGGAATAATTTCAAATTGGCCACAGGTTTCAAAAAGTTCCATTGAAGTATCTCAGTTTTTTTTTATAAAAGATCCCTTAAATTGTCTCAATTTCAAATGACTTTTTCTCAATTTTGGTTTACCCCTTTGTTCCTAGATATTTCTTGGGATCAGATGGCTTCACTCCCCATATCCACTTGCATTGGAAAAGTCATGCCATTTAATTTTTTTCTAAAGAATTTTTTCTTAGGTCTTTGAAAAGATGTCATCAATTCTCTCTTTTTCTATACTGTATTTTCTTTTTAACTTTGCATAGACACTGAAAATGATTTTTCTTCTACAGTTATAGCAAATTTTTCAAAAATTTCTGTCATTTTCATGCTCATAGTTATAGCATTTGCATTTCTTGCGTTCCTGTTTTTTATACTGTACATTGCATTTCTTATGAAACAAATGTCATAACACAAAATATAAAAAGAGAATGGTAAAAAAAAAAATGACTTGTTGCCAAAGGATATGGACAAGGTTTCCACTCTGTTAGTGATGGGTTATCTTGCAGGATCAAATAAGCATGGATAAGAAGAAATAACCAATAGTAAGGAACGACGAACACCAGAACAAGATTTAATTATACATTAGAACATCATAGAGAATATGTCTGCAAGATGTGTGGTATATGCAATATGAAAATCAAAATAAGCATTTAGCTTTTGTCCATTATCTGAAATAAAACATGTTTTCTTTTTTCCTTTTTTCTTCTCTTTTAGTTCAGTCTTTTTTGCATGTGCAGGAATGTCTTTTAAATTCTGCTTCTCTTTCTTTACTGTTACAAGTTTTGGTCCCAAGTGATGGTCATTCCCTTTTCATATCTTCAGCAATGTAAAATAATTCCTCTTTCAGTTAGGAAGATTTGGCATCATGTTGATTGTTGCTTTCTCCAATTCAATAATTGGATGAAACACACATGCTCTTGTCTTCATTGAGTAATTCACCTTTGCATTTGGTTTAGGGGTATCAAATATATGACTACATAAGACATAGTGACATGCATAAGTATTGGATACATGTTATTTTCTGTTATAACTCTAGTTTATGTTCGCCATTTTGCCTGATATTTGGTAAGTAATATCTCGTAAAGTTGTATGTGGAAGGAAAATTAAAAACTCATGGTTGAATCCATTTTTTTTATCAAAGTTCAAAATTACCCTATGCAAAAGTATTGGATACATGACACTTTTTTCAAATTTCCAATCAAAACTTTGTATTTTAAAAGATTTTAAATATTCAAATTTTCGATAGTATTGGAATGTTATCTCTGACCAATCAGAGAAGCACACAATTGTTTACAAGATAGTGCTACTAATCATCTGACTCTTTGATGTGCATTCTGCAATTCAAGGATTAAAAATGGCAAAAACTAAAGAATTATCCAGAGATATGTGAGATAGAATCATTGAACGTCACAAAGGAGGACAAGGTTACCGAAAAATTAGCAAAGAAATGAATCTAGCCCTAAGTACAGTAGGAAATATCATCAGAAAGTATAAGGTGTATGGCGACGGTACAGCAAACCTTCCAAGAAATGGAAGACCGAGAAAAATAAATGAGTACTTCAAGGTGGATCAGCAGAAATGTGCAAAAAAAACCCTTCATTACTCATTCTGAAATTAAAACTGATCTTGAGGGTACTGGAATTAATGTAAGTAAGGATACCATTAGCAGAGCTCTATATCGTACAGGCTTTCATTCAAGATCACCAAGAAAAGTGCCTTTACTGAAAACCAAACATGTCAAAGACCGATTAAAGTTTGTCGAAACTTATGAAAAGAAAGTTATGCAGTTTTGGGAAAAGGTAATCTGGTTGGATGAAACGAAAGTTGAACTATTTGGATGGAACACAGCGACAAGTGTTTGGCAAAAAAATGGCACTGCCTTCAACACGCACAATATCATCCCCACAGTTAAGTTTGGGGGTGCTTCCATTATGATATGGGGATGCTTTTCATCCAAGGGCACTGGTGAGTTTTAAGTTATCCATGGTAGAATGAATGGTAGCATGTACAGGGAGATTCTAGAGAAGAACCTTCAGAAATCTGCAACTTCTTTAGGACATGGTCAGAATTTCGTGCTTCAACATGACAATGATCCCAGACATACCCCAAAACTTACAAATTGAAAATAATGGTATTAGTACTCTCAATTAGCCAAGTCAGTCTCCTGACTTTGAATCCAATTGAGAATTTGTGGAATACTTTGAAGGTTAAAGTTCATAAGCAGAATTCACAAAATATCAAGTATAACACAACCAAGCCTCAAAGTGTGGTTGGTATAAAGTTTTTTGGGGTGTGTCCCAGTCCTCGGACATTCCCTGCACAGCCCCAAGAGGCCTCAGGCCCCTCAAGCGCAAAGTTCACAAAAAAAAAGAAATTCTTCCTTGATCGTCTGTGTAGAACCCCTGCCGCTCTCCTGGCAGAACAGGTAATCAGGGTTGAATCAGCTAAGGGTGTGGTCGAAATTTTTACGTTGTTTCAAAAGACTCCAATCACACCCCTCACTTCTCGGTTGGGTGTTAGCGAAATTCCGTCCTTCCTGGAAAATGACTGAACTCTTCCAACAGTTTGGATCCAAAAATGGAAGGAAAACACAACTCTCTGCAAGTCGTTTTATATATATGTATATATGTTGTATTAGCAAAAAGAGATTATAATACAGAGTTCGAAACAGCGCAAAAAACTGAAAATATCACTAAGTTCGAAAATCTGAGTATAAATTGATTATATAGTCCAACAAATGTGAGTAAAATTCAAGTTGCATGCCGTCGAAAGTTCAGTAAAAAAAAAAAAAAAAAGGTATTAAAATCCAAATAAAGTATAAAGTTCCCTTGGAAACTTTCGGATCAAGAACTTCGCAAAGTGATAAGAGAGAACAGTACCTCAGCCTTGAGTACGATAATCCGTTAAAATCACTACTTCAATATGTCACCAGATTCCGTAAGGCAATTCACTCTTGTTCAAGTATAATACTCTCCTTTAGAATCAACAGCCCAACGGTCTTTTAAACCTTGGTAAGATCAGGCGCCACAATAATCAAGTCAGAAGGAAAATTAAGTTTTCTTTCACTTGTCATGAATTCAATAAAAGGCTGCAAAATAACAAATCCCGGAAAAATTGCCTTTTCAAGAATGTGATTCTGGCTGACTGTCAGTTGATCACCATCGTTGACACAGTCTATGATCATGGCTACAGACGACAGAGAGAGGACCGTGGTAGATGTAAGGCCCAGGAGACAACTTTTTGACAACTTTCGACCTTGGGGTCAAAATGCAGTTGGGAGATTCTGTTCAGACTGATTATTTTCAGCTTCTCCGGGCTTTTTATACAAGGGTAAGTGAGTAGGTCTGGTGGATGGTGAGTTCTGTCCCCAACAATCAGCACCCATTGCTTCACCCTCCCAATCTCTCTGATTGGTCAAGCCATTATTACGTAGGAATATTAATTAATTCACTCTCGTGAATTTTGAGTTCCCAGGGCCTAGAGATTTTCTGAGGAAGGACCTCAGTCAAATCTGCTAAAAGTTAATCAAAACATTACCACCCTTGCCAACAACTATTTGCTTAACAAATTATTATTCATAACAGGGATTTAGAAAATTATTATTTAGTCCCAACATCCGCTTCAACTAAAACTAAATTATGTTTTGAATATATATGTCACCTGACAATTTTGTCAACTAGCAAGGTTTACAGGAATTGCCCGTCTTTACCAGCCAACAAAGCCTATCAGCCTAGCCTCGTTTTATTGTCACTACATAGTTCTTGACCGTTTCACGCCTGGGTACATGTTTTTGGGTCACACAAGCAATTAGGAATTATGCAAGGAAGAATGAGGTAAAGTAACGGTGGATCAGTGTGGAAAACTTGTGGCCAACTATAGAAAGAGACTGGAAGCAGTGAAACAAAACAGAGGCTACGCAACAAAATATTAAATTGATGTATCCAATACTTTTGCATAGGATAATTTTGAACTTTGATAAAAAAAAAATGGATTCAACCATGAGTTTTTAATTTTCCTTCCACATACAACTAAAACAACTTTACGAGATATTACTTACCAAAATGGTAAAATGGCGAACATAAACTAGTTATAATGGCATACATAAACTAGTTATAACAGAAAATAACATGTATCCAATACTTATGCGTGTCACTGTATAGTGTGTGGACTAGGCTTCAGTCACTTTGTTATGCTGTCCTCTTTAGTTATCGATAACAAAAGAAAAGTTGATTGCTTGAGCCCTCCAGTTCAACTGATTCTTCGGATATTTTTCCTTTGCAGCTTTTCATATTCAATCACATGATTCTGTACGTGTGGGAGATGCCATTTTTAAATCTCATCTGATTTCGTTTCAAGGGTCAGTCATTTGGTTGCCCAGTTGTTCATCCAACTGCTGACTTCCATAAATTGTTAGAAAGTAGGTGAATGCCATAGAGAAAGAAAGAGAGATATTTTTAATCACTTCCAGGTGTTGTGTAACTGACCATACCACATATTCACAGGAGGATCTAAAAAAACACTCTGAGATAAAAAATCTGATGAGAATCCAAAATGTGTTTTTTTTTTTTTTTTTTTTTTTTTAGTTCATGAAATGATGGGGAGTGAAAAATAATCCAGAAAACAAACTAAAATGTAACACAAAAGATAAAACAAATATTAGGACCTGTCCACCCCTCAAAATAATAAGAGAGGCCGCTGTATTCTGCCAATAGACAGAATCAAGCAGCACACTAATGGAAAAATAAGTGACATAATGGGGGGGGGGGTGACAAAGGCTGACCCAGCCAAGATGAAAACAAGGGACAAAAACAAACTGGGTTATGATCCAGGTCGAGATTCCTAACTGGGACAAAGATGTGCAACAGCCTCAAGTACATTTGTAGGGCAGACCATCAAGTCCCAGAGACTTGCCTCTGCTGACCTTCTTCAAGGCCAAATAAACTTCGCCCTCTGTGATCTCACCCTTCAGTCGGCAAAAGACGAGGAAAGTCGGCCAAACAACTGCAAAACTCGTCACCACTTAGACCAGGTTTCTTGGTAAAACGGCTCTCGAAATGCTGCCAAAATGCCTCGCACATGTTTTTGGTCACCTTCGGGGTAGTGACCTCAAGAATGTATCGATTGGAACCTCAACAGATCTCTTCCTTGTGCAATTCTGCATCCATGCTTACAGCTTCGTTAGACATCTTGTTTAAGCTATGTTTTACTACCTGACCACGGTAGTGCTTGCTAGCCTCATGCTTCAGGGCCTGCCTAGCTATGCTATCTCTAGGGACCCCCCCCAAACCACTGTTCAGGACAGACTATCTTCTAAAGTCTTCACCTTTTTAGCCTTCTCTAGAGCGAGTCGTTGGCTATATTCAGTGGTAAAGGACCTAATCTTATCCAACACCTACTCCCAATAACCGCCTCCACTAATTCTTGCTGCACTAATCTAGTCAGCTGTTGCTGAAAGTCCTGCGTGTACAGTAAGGACAGATTGAATTCCAGTATCCAGCCATTCTAGGCCTAGCACCTAACACCATCTGGGCACAGACAAGTCTATGATCCAAATAGTCTTACCGGTGGAATGTGGGACAATCTAGTAAATCTAGGTCAACACTTCTCAATAACATTCTGTCCAGATAGCCAGCTATCTGGAGAGACAGCCATTTAAGGGCCCACATCCACATCTCCCCACTCAGATGATCAACCTGGTATCTATTGACAAGCCCAAACTCGTCAATCAGATCAACAAAACTACAATCGCCTGATGCCTTCTCAGTAGCACCCTATCCCCTATCTATCTTGGAGTCCAGGACGGCATTTCAGTCCACCATTAAGAGTAAGTGTGAGGAATCAACCAGGAACGGCCCCAACTGATGGAAAAATGTCGACGCACTCCTCCTGATTGTTGGGCACATAAACCGCTATGGCCTGAAACAAACCACTGCTCACGGCAATATCGTCTCACGACCAACCATCCCTCGAGTCCACATGGACAAGGTTTACCCTTGCATCCAGGGAACATTTGACTAACAAGGAAACACCTCTGGCCTGCCATTCATTAGGAAGGTTAACTTAAGTGCCCTGTATAAAGAGGGATGGAGCCAAACAGGGTCCCTCCCAGTACACAGTTGTGACATTTTTCAAGTCTTTGGCACTAGCCAAGTAGTCCCACACTCTTAAATTCTCCCTATGTTATGAATCGGCGTAATAACGCTGGGAGCTTGAGGAAAGTTTCTAGGGTACTCTATCAACTTCTCATTGACAGAGAAAACTTGAACAACAACCTTAATAGGGCCTTTCTTTGTGCTGACAGGTCTCTTTTAAGGGGCTGCATGTCCACAATACAAATCTTCTTCCCCTGGGGATTGATTTTTTTTTTTTTTCTATTTTTGGGATGTGTTAGGGCGGGGGTGGGAGAAGGAGAATTCAGAGTCCAAGACACATTTGGTATGGTTTTTGTCAGCCAATTTTTCCAATCTATTTCAGCCAGACTTTTTTTTTTTTTTCTTTCTTAGTAATCTACTCCTCCACAACAAAACAACAAAGGAAAGAGAGACAGTTGAAGATGTTGTATTTATAATGTTGTGTGTCACTGGATAGGCTCGAAACACATACAGATTTTTGTCAGAATATTAATTTTAACCATGCAAACGTAGTTGAAAACATGATATTAGGATTAATTGACCAATCAGGAGTCTGAGAAATAACAAAGCTTTGTGATCCACTTTTTTTACAGATTTTGTCAATTGCAGTAGACAATTACGTAAGAAATGTATTGGAATATTTTTTAACCAATGGAATTGGTTAGATCACAAATTGAAGTAGGACACTAAAACTTCATACATTCTTAGGTAAAATAACATTGAAGTATTTTCTGTCTTCTACTGCTATTCAGTTTGAAATGCTAAATGGCAAGTATGAGGGATAATTACCATATTTTCTAATGACCAATTTAAAGATTAGTGGTTAGAAAATATTCTCATTGACTATTTTTATAAAAACCTTCCATGACCAAAAAGATGAAAAAATACATAAATTGTAATGTTGGTAAGTAAATTGGTTTATGATTCATAACTTTGAAAAGCTATCTGAAAGCTGAAGGTTCTTTTAGAGAATTTCTGCAGTTGGAAATGTTATGTTGAAAAGGTGATTACTTAATGTCAAGTTATTATTGTTTACTTGAAGATATGTAACTCGGAGATTAGTTTATATTCTGATGAATTCAGATGTGATGTTTCAACATCTGTCTATATTTCTGATATGAAGTATTGTAACTATTTATGCTATTTACATTGTTCAGACTGTTGTCTAAGCAATGTAAATAGTGATGTTTCTTGTTTGAAGACAATAAGAATATTTGGTGTGAAAACTAGCTGTTTATAGATAATTACTGGTTCCAAAATGTCTCATTCAGTTGATTGGCTAATTTTTTTTTTAAGTAGAAAAGAATTGTAATAAAATTAAAATTTTTCAAGTTCTGTGATTTACTGGTCAAGATTTTTACTTGTACAAATAATAAAACTCCATTCAACACTCTTTAGTCATCCAATTTTCTGTTATCTGAAGTGAGTTTAAAATTTAATTGGCATTGGACTTGGAGACAATTACTGAGCAATAAATAACAACAGCATGTGTCATTCTTAAAGTTTTAACATGTTCTGGCATATTTCTTAGAATGAATATAGCCCTTGAATAATAATTGAAAACTTTTAAATTATTCAAATGAAAATCATTTTATTTTCCTTTGATAATCATGAGTTGTATTTTTTAAAATGAAACGTTTTCATTTTTTATTCAAAATGTTATTGCCTACAGTTTTTGAACTGTATTCATGAATTTCATACTATTATAAATATTATATTAATTATTAATATTATAAACATTTTTTTATATGTCAATTTCAAGAATATATACATTTTTTTTAAATTCCAATAAAATTCTTGACAAGGTTATACTTTAAATATCTCCTATATCATTTTGATTTCTTTTACTTCTCCATAATTTATTGGTTAAGAAACTGAAGATAAACTGCAAGTTTAAAACTCTGCTAAAAATCAAATTATAAGGCGGCACTATATTATATATAAGTATAGAAGTAAGATAGAAATAAGTAAGAGATGATTTATGGTTGAGATTCTAGAATATAAGGTTATTGTGCTTTGCAAAGATTTTCGATATTCAATAGAATTGTACCATTATTTGTCCTTATTTGTACTTATAACTTTTTTAATACAGTTCTACAGTATAGTAAACAGATTCTGCTAGAAAACTTTCAATCTAACAATGTTGGCAAATTTTTATTAGGAATTTATAGTTTGGGACCATTCAGATTCAGCTATAAGTTAAATTGTTCATGGATCAGGAATAAGGGTCAACTACTTTCCAGCTACACTCTAGAAAAGATATGCAAATAAAATTTAGGATACACAATGACTCTAATATTAATCCAATATTATAGTTGACTCAGATAAGAAGTCTTGGTCAAAGTCTGATAATGTTTGAATATTCAATACATGGCGTTCTATACTCCAGGCCAAGTCATGGCGCAACTGAGGGCCAGAACTGGAGACCTATTGAAAAATATAGGATTTTCAGAAATTTTAGAAGAAAATGAAGTCAACCACTTTATGAAATACTTAGAATAACATTTTTATTCACACCTGAGGATAATAGGATGCGTTGAAATATAAATAAATGAAAATATGTATTTTTGCTATGAACACTGATAATTATTAAACAACACAAAGGGGTAATTATGATTTCAAAAGATATATTGAATCAGAATTTATATTATTTACAGGTGTCACTGAACTTTATTCAATCTATTCCCTGTGAGTGAATAAAGACTTTGGTTTAAATTTACATTACAGTTACTGGGTTTGACAAACAGAACCCAAGAAGGCTGGAAGACATCAGCTGAAGCGTGTATATATCAATCATCACAGAAATATAGACAAATAAAACAAAAATCATTCTAGGAAAGTTTCAAAACTTTTTAGAGCTGGTTCTTTTTCTGATCTAGGTGTGCCATGTTTGCAAAAATTTTTCAAACTATATTTGCAAAATAGAAGCATGCTTTTACTCCATGTTGAAAAGTGAAACTCAGAAATAAGCATAAAAATGTTACTTAATGATTTATAGCAAACCTTTTCCTTTATTGTATGGAAAAGGATGAAACATAAAAATAACCATTGACAAGTGTGGTCAGAAGGAACTTTTAGTTTTCCACGGTCAATTAAATTGGTATATTTTGCATACTTTTCATAATAAAAATGGGTTTCACATTCACTGGGTTGATTATCATTTC
Source organism: Acanthosepion pharaonis (assembly GCA_903632075.3). Taxonomy (NCBI): domain Eukaryota; kingdom Metazoa; phylum Mollusca; class Cephalopoda; order Sepiida; family Sepiidae; genus Acanthosepion; species Acanthosepion pharaonis. Next base: position 21,801 of record CAHIKZ030003729.1, read on the forward strand.
TTGTAATATATCCAGCTATGTACACAAGAGACATTTTTATTTCATTGGAAAGAGATGGTTCTAAATTTTCCAGATTGTCAAATATTTCTGAACCTTCCTCACAAAGTTTATAATCACAACATGTACATTGGTGACCTGGATTAACATCAAATTCATCAATATTTACATTTTGATTTAAAAGTAAAGATGTCTGCTTAATATGAAGCTTTTCAATACATTGTTGAACATTGATAAAATAGGTGCCACCTGATCCTTGGCGAAGTTTACCAAATTCTTTTTCTAATGGATCAGTTGAAAATTGCCCAAGTAGTACATATTTATGATAGCTAAAAGGTGTTGACAACAATTCCATTGCAAATATGATGTATGGCAGTAGCAGTGTTTTGGGATAATTGTTTTTTACAATTACCTTGACTGCCAGCCATATTAAGAGCCATTTTTATGAAATTCAATGATAAAATCAAATCGTGTGTCATTTCATTTGAAAGCTTTAGAGGATCATTATGTAATTTATCAATTTGAAGGCATTTAACATTTAAAATTTTCCACCATGTCAAAACCTTGTTTATGAAGAGGGCAGTATCATTCTTACCTGCACTTATTTCAGACTGAGTGAGAAGTGCATTATATGTTTTTCAGAAAAAACTCTGAGGCAAGTAGAAACCTGTTGTCATTCCATTGGCTTTGAGCAATGGAAATTTCATTTAAATCTGAAAGTTTGACTAGTCTTTCAGATTCAAAATGATATAACTGTTTAAGATGTGTCCATTTTGCAACTGATTTACTCCATCATCATCAAAGATTAGTTTCCTGTTTTTTATGAATATTTTTCAACAGATGAACATAATCAAAAAAAAGCAAATGTTTATTATCTTCAGTTAACCAGGTTTTTGTAGGAAGTGTAGGATATAATTTAAAAAAAAGCTTGATTTATGAAGTTGCCATCACATAATAGCCTTTACATCAGCTGGTACATGTGATGGCTTGACTCAAACACAATTTGTTCAAATAAAAAGGCGGATGTTAATTTTGAAATTGGAATCAATTTTGTAAGAAAATTTGGACCCCATTGAGACATATCAACATTATACCAAGTACTGTTTGAGCAAGTACAGATGGATTGTCAACTGATTTACCAAATAGTTCTTTGCTATCATATAGCAACATCTTTTTGATATATACTTCATCATAGAGAATTATGCACCCTTTTTGACTGGTATTAAGAGTATTAAATATCGATGACAAAAAAGATTTTTCATTAAGTTTTGAAACTTTTGACATCGTGCTTCATAATGTTGCTAATGAGCGTAATTGAAAATCATATCTTAATTCATTATACAGTGTCCGTGATCTTGCATAGTACCCAAAATCATGCACAACTATATCTGAGATGTATTTCATTCCAACCATTTTGGAAGCTATTGCTAAAAATTGTTGACTCAGGATATTTTTCTTGTGATCAAAAGCCATAGAATTTAAATATCGGATGATTTCTTCCAGTTTTGACCAAGTATCAACTGTATTTATATAATTTTTGGACAGGCTGCTAATATAACACTTAACTCCATAATGAAATGTTTCAAAGTGCAAATTGTTATAAATTTTCAACATAAAGAGAGGAATACCATCAATAGATTTTGATAATTGAACAGTTAAAATATTTTCATCCAAAAATGCTACAACTGGACATATAAAGTCTTTTTTGTTGTTAAGCAGACTTTCTTTTCAAATTTGTATAATTTTATCTAATTCTAAAAAAAGCATTAAGTTCATCAGCAATTTGATTTCTAACAGTACTGAGTTTTTTTATATTCCTTTGAACAGCTGAGGGTGTTGGTATTTGACCACTTGGCAAATAAACACCTGGCCATACAGATGGTGGATTTTTGGGACGTATTTTTCAATTAATTTTTATGGTATCAAAATTTGAAGGCCAATGTTGTTTACTTTAAAACTTTACATTAAATTTAAAAACATTCATAAGTAGCCTTTCCTTTAGTTTGGTTATTTTAATACCTTTTAAACTATATAAATAGGAATATATATAACTTTTTTTAACTTAAAGCAAAACAATTAAAAGTAAAATCAAAAAAATAATGCATTTGTCCTTTAACAACAATATCAGAAAAATATTAAAATAAATATGATAAATAAAATGGTATTATTATATACTTGTAAAATAAATTTTGTAGTCAAAAGGCGTAAAAAAGGAGACCTTTCTAAAAAAAAAAAAAAAAAAAAAAAAAATTAAAATATTGACATTAACTTCATGTAATAAATTTATTATTGTTATTTTTTTCTTTAATTCTAATAAGTAAAAAAATACTTAGTTTTCACCAATTATTGGTAACTAATGTAGTAAAAATAATCATTTATTCTTTAACTTTGGAAACAAAAGCGCAAAGAAATTTGTTTGTTTTGGGTTTTTTTTACTTTTAATGGAAATGTTGGATAAAGTATTAATAGAGAAATGTTAATGAATCTTTCTCTATTAAAATTTTATTCAAAATTATTATTCAAACTTAAAATTTTAATAGAAAAATGTTGACTTATACTAATTTTTTATCATGGTTAAAAACTTGAGAAAATTAAACTTTAATTTCGTTGACGTTGTTTTTTCACTCATAATGTTTTTGTTTTTTTTAGTGATATCAAAAATAAATATCAAATTAAGTAATGCCATTGAATTTATGAAAGAAAAAAAAAATTTAATTCATTTTATAATAAAAATAGTTTTCTTTATGCCTTTGAAGTAACTAAATTAAATTCTGTTCAAATTTGTTAATTGTTTTGATTCTTAAAATAACACAAATTACTCAAAAAGAATTGCATTTTATCAATAAATAATTCTTTAAACTTTAATCAAAAAATGTTGAACAAACTTTAAGAGGGAAAATGCCAAAAATGAATTAAACTTTAATTTAAAAATGTTAAGGCTTTTTAAACTTAAGTAAATCTTTTTGTGCGAGTAAATTTAAGCACCAAAGTTTACTTTTTACAATTTAAATATAAATAATGTATGGACTCAAACTAAAATAATCAAATATACTTCAAATAAATAAGTTAAATGATATTCCAACCAAAGGTAAAATTAAAAGATTCCTTTGAATTTCTCGAGCTAACAACATAAGAGTACACAATTATACACAGCAGTTTGCTCAAACTGAAACTAAAACAATCTAATTGTCGGCCAGCCTCCAGTCTATGGAGGTAGTGGCGTTACGCAGAGGCCTGTTAATATAGAACCCCATGATTCAATATCAAAGTTCAAACACCAGCTATAGACAGTGAGCCCTGCTTTTCTTCAAATGATTTTTAAAATAATGCCCTTTGTTTTCACTAAGTAATAAAGTGATGGCACTTTCTAAAACAAAACCTTACAAATGACTGTGAACCACAAATTTATTAAAATAATTTTTTCCATTATATACAATGTGCGAAGGGTAAATTGCCACCATTTTATATTTTTAATTTTGTGCATGTGTGTTATTTTTGATTTTATTGACTGCACAGAATAGGAGGGTCAGTAGGGTCACTGTGAGAAAAAAAACACCATGACATAATTCACTCTGCCAGAAATGTAAAAATGACATACTGTACTGCTTGGCATTTGTGCCGGAAGCTTCAATATAAACATATGAGAGTGTTTGGGTGTCAATTTGAGGACAGTGCAGAGGATTTGGAAAGAGTTGGATGAGTCTAATGGTGATTACAAAGGTACAGCAGCTCGGAAAACTCGTTCTGATTAGAAAGGAACTCCCAAATTTGTTAGTGATAGCCTCATACTCAACACAGTGGCTTATATTAAGTGCCTTGAGGAGGTACTGCTGCCTTAGGTCAAGAGAGTGGTTGCTGGAAAACCTTATGTCTGGCAAACAGAACCCAGTCATAGCTGTCAAGACAATTTCTACAACCACATCATCCCTTACATTTGGCCACCTAACTCCCCAGACTGCAACCCCCTTGATTATTATGTGTGGGCCACAGTTGAGCAAGAGACCAACAAAACTCCTTGTAACATCAAAGATGAAGTGAAGGCAAAGATTATGGCAGCATTCACCAATTTAATGAGACTGTCCAGAAGAGTTGCAGGAGATTCTGAAGCCATCTGGAGGCTATGGTTGAAGCCAATGGCGATTTTGTTGAATAAATTTACTCTCTAGTATTTCCAGATATTTTTGTGTAATTATTTTCATTTTTTTTTTTTTTTTGCATAATTTAAACGACAATTTATCCATCGCACTCTGTAAATTCTAAATACAATGACATTTTTCTCTGTTGGTCTTTTTTTTATTTCAAAAGCTGATTTTTTTCCTTGAAACTCTACATTTCTTCATATTCTCCTCATTATTTTCCTCCATTATGTTCACTCTATACAGCTGCTGTTTGTTTCTACTTCCAATAAATTGACTGACTGCACTTGTAATGGTACACTTCATCCAGTGGCCATATTTTTCAACTATGACAGACAGTGAGGAAGACAATAAAATAGAGTCGGAAAGTACCATGGAAGGTAGGGACCACTGTGTTATTTTATCATGAGATCCTTCCACAATTCTCTCCTTTCAGCCTTTAGATTCCTGCTTTGCACATTCCTTATGCTTTGAACATTAAAGCATGGTTATTTATTCTATAATAACAAAATTTCAACATGTCTTTTAAAAAAAAATTGTATGAGATAAATGTGCTTGGTTAATATTTATTTAAGTGTTATAGATAGCAAAATGTATCCCACTAACTTAATCTAATTTAAACAATTTAGAACAAGTTAGTGTCTCTAGAAAATATCTTAAGATTAAGACATTTTGTTAGAAATTTTATCTTAGTATTGTTTTTGTTTTGTTTTTATTTTCTATCAATTTAAGAGTTGAAATGAGTAAATCAATGTCACTCATTACCCTGTTTACCTATGATACCCAGTAAAAGAAAATTATTATACTCTTTGATATCTTTTCTAGATAACTTAATAATATATCTTAAAGAAATGTAGCATGTATATTTATTAGTGAATGTTTACAAGCTTTTGAGATGTCAAGCTGTTTTATTCTTCATAGGTAAGGTACATATTTGTCCCATATCAATTGAATTTGATCTCTTTTACTTTGAAGTAATGACTTTTGAATCTTATTTTATTCTGAAAACAAAATCAGTTATTTAATGCAGGTACACATATGGTACAAGAAGCAAAAGGTGTAGCTTATTACCTGCTTAATCTTTAAGAACATATACTGGTTTGAAGTGAGGATTTCAATTTTTATCATTATAAATTCTTACTTATAATTTTTGACAACATAAAATTTTCAATTTTTTTCTGTTATGTATATGCAAAAATGAAAAAAGAAGTACAATTCACTCCTAATGTCATAGTTAATGCTTTTCATTCACTATGCATCATGAACCAGATATAGCTTCTGGCAACAGCATAAAAATAAATAAGACTTCTGATTAGGTGATAAAGATTAATGGATTAAAACTATTATTCTCAAATTTTATTCATTACAAAGTCCAAGGATTTGATTTGATAATCATTAAATTATATATCATAAGGTTATCTCAAATTAATCTAATTTTTTTAATCAATGTGGTATTGTTGTCATGCTCTACCTACAATATCATTAGATGATCCTAGTTCTTCTGAAAGTTTTTGAGTTAGTTCAGTTCTTTTCTATCTTGTATTTTAAAGCTTCATAATTGACAACTGATGACCTTCCATTTCTGCTCTTTATTTCAAAGGACAAATAATCACTCTTAAAATTCTTAAACCAGTTTCAGCATTATGGTCAGATATTCATTTCTTTCCATTCCATTACCCAAATTCTGAAAGCAACTTGAAGCTGTCTTTAGGTTCAGTTTAAAATAATACTTTAAAATTGCCAGTACTTGTATGACATTATAACATCTGAAAGAAACTGAATACTATTGATAGTAATATGATGTCTATAATAATATTAATTATATAGTGACATCTTACATAGTCTTTAGATGTGTACATGAAATCAGTTTTAGAGTATTAAATACTTTGATGCATTCTAATAAAACATATTTTTACTGAAAAGAATTAAAATTTTTACAGAATTTGTGATGCCACAACATATTTACTGATATATATTTTTTTTCAAAAAACAAATGGGTTGAATCTGAGCTACTATTTTTACCTATGAATAAATCTTTCTACAGAAAATTTCCTTACAAACTCATAAGTTATTATTCTTCCCCTCCTCATTGGATGAGTGCATGCTGCAAAACTTAACAAATTATGAATAACCATATTAAAACTTTTGAAGTTGAAAAATTGGTTATTTAACATCCAATTCTTTGCTTGCTTTTTGGAAATTTTTCATTTGTTTCTTTCTCTTACCAAGGCATTTCCCTAAACTCTAGTTTTTCCCCTTTTTTATTAAGAGGTGCATGAAACAAAAATTAATCATGAATGAGCCGGTTATTATCACTGTTTTTATTAAGATGTTACTCAAACCCATCTTTCTTTGCTCATTTAAAAGAAGCCGAAACATCTTGCATATTTAATCACTTGGTTAATGTCAATATTTTTTAAACACATTAATAGACTGACCACAGTGTATGCGGGATTAAAAAATGTTAATTAATCTTAGAGATGTGCAATTTGATTTTTAATTTAAAATTTCCAAGAACTAAACTGGCCTAAAAGAATTCTAAAATTGTAATACCCATCTAATCTTTATTAATAAATGTGTCGATTTTTTTTTTTACTTAAATTTCAACTGAATATCATTTGTGTCATAATTATAACTGAGTTGCTTGATTTAAATTGAAACTCTGTTACAAATAAAGTTTTCATTGTATTACAAAGAAAACTGTATTTGTAGCTATCATATAAACTACATTTAAAAAACAGACTTCCTAGTTTAATTAAATTTTTTCTGTAATTTGATTGATATAATTCATATAATCTTGTACATTTACTGAAATTATTTATTTGCTGGAACTTATTCAGTGTTTAAAATAATACTCCGGTTTAGTAAGGAGACAACTAGCAAATTCAGTAATCCAGATAGCTTGTACACATTGTATAAAGCATTATTTATGAATGTATAAGGGTAAAATAGCATCAAACTGTAGCAGATATTTTGGTATCAATATTGCAAAGTTCTGACTGATCTTTCTGTGTATAGATATTCTTTCCAGAAATATTTCTGAATATAGAGCAGTGGAACATACAGATTTTGAAATGTTTTAGGTGACTGTTATCAGTAAAATGAAAATGCTTTCATTTGCTAAACAGCAGTTGATGAATTTTTTAAAATCTTTGCAACAGTTTTATGTGTGCTTGATTTTGCACAAATACATTTATCTAATTTTATCTAGAAACTCATTTAGAAATTGTTGAATTAATTTTATCTTATTTAATAAGATGCACATTATAAATGTCAGACTAAAATACACTCAATTCTCAAAGGAAAAGATTGAATTAAAAATAGAAAAGAATTATTAAATTCAACCAAAAAATAATTTGACTATCAACAGCTGTTTTTACATTGACCCTGATATTTGTCTTTCATTTTATTTAAAGGCACAATATTGATTTCAAGACTGTGCTTTGTTTGTTGAAGTTGGCATCAATATGCTAAAGCTTTTCTTTGACAAATAATGTTCTCATCTGCCAAACATCTAAAATTTTAAATTAAAGTAATAATTACATTTATTGAAAACTGGTTATAAAATTTTCTTTAGTAAATCCTTGAAGTAATGAATGCTTCTTACTATTTGTTTATTCTTTGTGAATGAATAATAAAGAAATCCTAAATTTGCTTTGCAATAACAAAATTTAATATAAGGAATTAGTGGGAAAAGGAAAAAAAAACATTTCTGTAACTAAATATGTTCATCGATAAGCCTAACAATGAAAAAGAAAACATTTATTTTAAACAAATATTTATTTTTCTTCATAATCTTCCCTGTAAATGAACTTAATTTGATACTTAATAATACTGTTATAGATTGAACATTATACAGTGAAAATTACTGATCCAAATTCAGCTAAGAACTACATTTAAAGTTGAAGACTTATTGATCCAGTCTTGTATCTCGAGAATATTTTATTATGAATGACTTGTTAATTTTTTTTTAATTTTTTTCAAGTTAGTGTTGAAATAGGTATGAAAAGGTAAGTATATACACATACAAGCATGGACATTACAAAGACAATTGTTCTTAAAATTAATAAACATCAAAAGATACCTTGCTGCCAAAAACACACACACACATGTTATATATATATATATATATATATATATATATATATATATATATATATATTCCCTCATGAGTTGTAAGTTGTTTTATATTATGGAATTATATAACGATCTCTGACTCTTGAGATGGCAATGACTCATTAAATATAAGAGAATTGAGATACATAACTGCAGTTGATAGAATTAATATCGGTATCAAAAAATATACATAAAAAAATGTTGTTTAAACCATATAACTACATCGAAGATTAGAACAAGCAAATATTGGAAAATATCTGAAACCTTAAGAAAACCAATATTACAATATTGATAGGCAACATGAAAGATAAACTATGAGAACGTTAAAAAAACTTAAATAATACATTAATTAAGGTAAGTTATAATTAGTTTTTATAACTTTAGATATTGGAAAAAATAGATTTCTTAGCCACATTAAATTCAAACATCAGTTCACTTAAGAATTCATATTCAGTTCAAGCAAAATGTGTGCCTTGTCTGTTTTGTTTGAGTTAATCGGTGAGTAAAAAAAGATAAGATTATTTTTAAAAAAAAGAAAAGATTTCACCTAGAAATCAGCAAAAGTACAAAGGAAAACATAAATTTTTGAAACTTGAGTTTTGTTTTGGAACAAGTGCAAATTTTCCAATGTAATTTTTTAAAAATTATTATTAGTTTTTGTAATGTCTTTCTTGCACAAGTTAAAAAAAAAAAAATTTATTTTGAAAAGTAATATTTTTTAAAATAATTTTAGAATTTTAGATAATTTTTTTTAATTTTAAAAACTTTTTTTAAAATAATTTTAAAATTTTAAATAATTTAAGAAATGCTGGAATTATAATTTAATGATAACAAAATTATGATTTAGCATCAAATAATTATAGAAATGTTATTTTGTGGTCTTGAATCACACAGGTCTGAGATAAATAATAATTATATAAATTTGGATTTAACTGCCAAATATATACTTATATTATTATTTTTTTTAATTTAATACATTTTTTTTTTTTTTTTTTTTTTTTTAATAAAAAAATGCTTGGAAGAATGTGGGTATGTTTATTTTAAAGTTTGAATTGTGCTAGGCAAAAATATATATTTTGTTATTAAAAAAAAAAAAATCCACAAATTGAAGATGCAGTAAGATCTAAATATAAAAGTCTTCATCAACAAAGACAAGGGTAGATGACTGTGTATAAAATAGAAAATAGTTGTAGGTTTCATCACAGCTTATTGATTCCAAATTGTTTCCATAGCAACCCATCTTATTAAGTATCTGACCAACAAAGGCAAAAGAAATTTATGGGGAAATTTGCTTGGTTTTTGTGTGATCTTATTTTTATGGTGTTATTTCAAGAAATATTTTACTGAGATATCAAAAATTACTATATTTTCATCTTATTCAAGCTAATCTTAAAATTATCCTCCAATAGTTTGCTTATAGTTGAAGCAAAATTAGTTTCTTTGTATACCATCTACATTATCAGCTGTTTTTTGTGTTCATATGTAATTTTAATTTTTAAAATTTTATTTATGCTCATATGAACTTCAGACACTTGTGTAGCAGTAATTTTGAGGCATTGGCTTAACAGATCTCAAAAGAGGGGAACCTGCCAAAATAATTTATTTTATGATTAATGACTTTATTCAATTTATATCATTACTTGGGGGAAATGCTCTATCTTGACCTCCACAGATTTTGTTTGAGAGACGTTGATGTTGGTATATCTTGAGGGATAGAGGAGTAAACAGTGATTCTATACAATTTTATCCCCTATGGTCTAATTCTGAATGCTTGCATAAAAAAATGGAGATCATTCTCAGAAACAAGTAATCTAGTTTTTACAGTAAGATTTGTTATAAAAATATCGTGAATTGTGCAAGAAATAGAATTGTTTGATAAATTAATATTATTTTTATGGTAATAAACCAAATTTCTGAAATTAAACTTGAAACTTGTGATAATGAAGAACTGGAATTAACATTCTCTTTCTGTCTCCTGATAAATATTTTTTTAATGCCATGTCCTCCATCCTGGACATAGGTGATCATGACTTTCCACAGATTCTTTTTCTTTATTATCTGTGAATTGCTATGCATTCTTAGGGAATAGTGAAATGCTTATTGTAAACAGCAGACAAGCCTGGAATTTGAATTTTACTTGCCAATTTCACTTGTGTACTGATATGTTACATTATCTACATGTTTCTGATAGGTATTAGAAAGTTATTTATTTATATAAAATGCATGACAATACAATAAGTAAATGTTTTCTTTATACTGTCCTGTAAAACTTTTGACCTTTTTGTTTGGCTTCAGTCAAATGCCTCTTTTGTAGATTTTGTTTTCATTTCATAAAACATTATACTGATTTGGCTGTAATCTAATACAATACAAACTGATGAAATAATGATTTCTTTCAGTGAAAAAACTCAATTCTTTACATTTATCTTGCTTAGTAATGAATAAATTCTCTAATTTTATTTATTTACAGAGCACCAACTACTAAAACATGAATCTGGTAATAAAATTAGTGGAAAGGCCTGGGGTCGTGTTAAAGTAAGTAAAATAAACCTAATTAGTTTTTTTACATGACCACTTCCTGTTTATTTCAGAGTTTCTGTTTACAGATAAAATTAACATTAAGGACAAAGCATTATTTTATAGTTGTGTGTACAAGTCTATGTAATTATATAGATATGATTTGTGTGCTTGTGAATTTACAAATGCATGTATGTAAATATGAGAATTGTGCAAACTGTTTCTGCTAGTTCATGTTTTTATAAACAAAATTTAATGCAACTTTCAAGCCACCAGGATTAAGTGAGAAACATTTTTTTTTTAGTTAAAGCTATTAAAGAAAAGAAATGACAGCAAGGCTTCTACAGTAGCAGTAGTAAGAAAAGAGAAGTCTTAGTGGATCCAGTGAAGTGTAACAGCAGCAACAGGTAGATTAGGTTTAAGGCTCAAAGTTCTAAACTAGAATAGCCTAGTGGATAAATCATTAATTTGTGAATTTGGTGACATAGTAATTGTGAGTTCAGTCCTTGCTCTGGGTAGAGCAGACTTAATGGAAAGAGGGAGAGCAATAACTGAGCGGTACTAAAAATAAGAATGTGTTATACCTAGACATAGATAGCGAAATGAGAACAATCTACTTTCATAGATTAAATAATGGATCTAGTGTGACACCCACCGGCGGTCGCAGCACCAGCGCCAGCGCCAATATGGGACATCCACTGGTCGCGACGTCAATATATGACACTGCGTCATCAGCCTGTGGTCAACTCCCAGTTGCGGCGCGAAGCCGTAAGGTTCTTCCACCAGCGTTTTTGGGTTGACTCCTTGTCGCTGCTACCAGCCTGTGTCCCGGTCGATCTGGTCGTTTCCAGTTCGATACCAGCTTTGTCATTCTCAGCTCACATCCAACGTTTGGTCACCGAAGTAACTGCTTTGATCTCAAGTCTAACCTACCCACCTTGTGACTTTGATCTTAGGTAGACGAAATCAATCAGGCGTTGTGCAAGCTGAATCCGAGGTAAAGGTGATACCGCACATGCATAAGTAAAAGAAAATAATAAAACAAACTCACGAGGTTCAAATACGTTGAAAAATAACAATTATCTTTATCTGTTGAATACAGGAGTGTGTTTCTCTCCCAGCCCGTTTCTATGGATTTGTGACACTCTTTGCATTTCTTAAGCGAGTTATGGTATCTTAAGTCGTTCGTCAATAAAAACTTGCTTTTGGTAGGAAGACTAAGTCGAAAAGGAAGTGAAAATCTCGGTCAGCTCCTGTGAGGCGCTATTCTCCAAGCCAACAGCTCTCTGTCGATCTGCGTCTCCAATCTCCAACCCAACTCAACTTCACACTGAATACCTGGGGATGTTCGTTTATATGGACACTGACCAAAACCGGGTTGGGGCCTGTCGTGGCTTGGGTTCTTTGACAATTCTTAATTCCTAACCAAAAATTTTGCACAGCTTTAGTAGATTCCAGATGCTCACAGAAACTGGTGAGCAAAGCTGTGTATCACTATTGGAGACAAAAACAAAGTGGGAGTGCTGACAGCCGACAGGAGGACTTTGAAATGCCGGGGGTACGGCAAAATCAGGTTGAGAGTTAGGCAGGTTCAGCCCGTGAATGTCGAGGTCTTAGTTGTGAATGAACAGTTGTTGGGTTTTGACCTACTTTTTGGGATTGACGCAATCAAAGAGCTAGGTGTTCACCTAACCAAATTGGGTGAAGCACGCTTTGGAGACTTGAATGGATATGCTGCCATTTTGATTGCTGAAAGCGTATGAAAGAGAACTCTTACTATGGCAGCAGAATGGGTGGTTGGTGTCATATCCCAAGGAGAAACTTGGCCCACCCACCACTTTGATGGTGGTAGTGCAGAAGCACAAGCAAAAGGTCTAGCCAATACTCGAATACTGAGAATTAATTGGATTTGTGGATACATTCACTGCTGATGTGTGTGCACAAAAGCTTAGAGAGTGGTGGCAACAAGGAGTTGATGTGTTGCTCTTAGATCTGTGAAATGCTTACCTGCAAATCCACATTGAAAAGGCATTGTGGCTACTTCAAACAGTCATTTTCAAGGGCAAGCTGTTCTGCCTTACACAATTGGGGTTTGGCCTAAATGTGGTGCCACTTGTCATGAAATCCATCATCGACGCAATAACGTCCCAAGATCGTGCAATCAAGAGTGCAACATTGGCCTATGAATTTTTCATGAATGAGAGCCTGGTTTCAGCAGCACGCGTGCAACAGCATTTTTTAGATTACAGCCTAGTCTGTAAAGACCCAGAATGGTTGAGAGATGGAACTAGGGTTCTCCACCTGCAGGTCTGGGGAGAGAACGGCACCCTCCAATGGAAGCAGGGAGGCCAGGTCCCAGACGTTCCAAACATATTGACTCGTCAATGTATATTTTCCCTTTGTGAGAAACTTGTGGATCATTTCCCTGTGTGCAACTGCATTCATCAAGCACAATTGGGGCAATGAAGTCAGAGATGCCTATCTACATCACATGCTGGTGGAAACAATGACCAGAGTATATGAAATGAACCCTGTTGGGGGATACTGGGGTATAGATGGCAATGAGATGAAGGTCTGAGTAGATGCAAGTTCTTTGGCCACGGGAATGGCATTAGAAACAAATGGAAGCATCATTGAAGATGCTTGTTGGTTGCGCCTGACAAATGATGCCAGGCATATCAATCTGGCTGAACTAGATGAAGCACTCAAAAGCATCATTCTAGCCCTTCAATGGAAGGCCAGAGTGTTGCATTTGGCGATTCAGCGTGCATGCATCGGTGGATATCCGACACCCTGACAGGAAAGTGAAATGAAGACTGCTAGATTATGGATTGGCCATAGATGTAACACTAGTGAAATCCTGTCCTGTCAAAACCATGCAGATTGTCTCACCACAGTGCCACAAAGATGGTTGGATCTATATAAGTGGGGAGGAGAACTAGTACCAGAGAGTTGTGCCACAATGGGGAGCCAGCTGAATGAGTCAGGTAGCCGACATCCACCACCAAAGTGGACATCCCGGCGTGAAATGGATATTATACTTTGCTAGATCTATCAACCCTCTGATGTCTAATGAAATTGTAAGATCACTTGTCAAAGCCTGCAAGGCCTTCCAGTCAATAGATCCAGCACCAGTTCATTGGAAGAAAGAAAAACTGGGTGTGGAGAACAACTGGAGCAGATTAGCAATGGATGTAACCCATTACAATAGCAGATGTTTTCTAACTGACAATGACATTACCTTCACTTACAGGCACTTCAAGGAATCTACAAGCAGCTGGGGCGTACATTTGAGGTTCCAGTGTGCACATTCACTGGCCAGAAATGGAACTGTGAAGCGCAACCACAGAAGTATCAAGACCATTGTTGTGAGAAAAAATTGTTCCGTGTTAGAGGTGGTTTATTGGTATAACGTCATGCCAAAAGCACCAGCTGATGCATTGCATAAGTACCACATCTGAGTAAGAGGCATTGAAGCAACCCCCCCCCACCTGAACCACAGATGACTGGAGGTGGATATGAAGAAGTTGTCTGGGTTAAGACTCTATGCAGCAAATGCACAAGTTCAGGATCAGGCATGTAACTGAAGTTGTCAGCCCCCAGTAAGTGTGGATTGATGGGATACCTCACCATGTTAAAGACCTGTTGCCATTTTCAAGGTCATATCCGTCGTCAGTCGCCGAAAGCAACGCTGAAGAGAGTGAGTGGTTTATTGATTTGGGGTCAGGTCCACCAAATGATAGCTCCAACATAAGCAGTCTACAAATGGATGCAGACGTGAAAACTCCAAATGACAGTCCACCTGAGGACGAAGGCTGTGTTGTTCAACTTCGAAGGAGCACTTGCCAGAAGAGACCCGCCCCCGGGTGCACTATTTGTGATAATGAGATCAAGCGGGAGTGTGGTGGAGACATACCTCACCAAAGCAAGAGAAGGTGAACTCTCTGTACATGTGCTTGTAGATATCATAGACCTGCGAGGCGAACTTCAGCAAATCAATATTGAAGTGACACAGCGCATACGTTATCGGCAATATTCCAGTTTTCACATTGGCTGTCAGCAGGAACTGATTCGAGTGGGAATTTTTTTTTCCTACCACCCAATTTTCATTTAAATCTCATAGTATGGTTGGTGCTGGTTTGGCCCTGAAGCTAATATGGTTAAATCTGAATAACACTTTTTGGTGTTGATAGTAAGGAGATCTTTGGACTTTTCGTCAACAAAATCAATTTTTGCAAAGCAAATTCTGCCGTTCAGTTTTGTGAAAAGATCCTCTGGTACTGGAAGTGGATACTGATGTGCATCCAAATAATTATTCAAACTGCCTCAGCACGTATCTGGACTTTTTCATTTGCCTTTTTAAGAACTACAATAGGAGCTGCCCATGCAGAGTAATTAACAGGCTCTTCTTGCTGAAGATGTTGCAGTTCTTTCTTAACCATATTCAGAGCAGTTACTGGATATTTTGTCAAAAATTGGCTTAGAATCTGGTTCTAATTTCAGAGTAGCTTTAATACCCAAGTTCGTCTTGAAAAATGTCAGTAAACTTTTCACTATCAGAAACTGATGTAAGGTTAAATGTATTGAACACAGATTTGAGAGGAATTTCAAAAAGGTTAAGTTGTTCTATCCAATCAAGACAAATTCAATGTTGAATTATCTGTGACATAACACACACCAGAAAATGTTTATTTCGAAAGGAAACATCACAAGTTAACTCTCAAATTAAACAAACTGTACTTCCAGATGTGTTCATTGCGATATGATTTGTTTCATACACACGTGGCTTTTCAATTTATTTCTAAGTTGAATGCAATATTAGCATTATGCTCAATGCTGTATCTAACAAGAAATGAACTGGTTTGTTGTTTACAGAAACAGCATATTTTCTGCAGGATTCATAATCCGCTTTGAATGTCACAAACACGATTTCAGACTTTTCCCGCCATTTCATTCTTTTGAATTTTTGTGTGAATTTGGATTGCAAAATATTTCTTTGTATCCATTCCAGTGACAAATATAGCACTTATGTTTCTTGGACAAAAGCATTGATAATGTCAGTTGCCACAATGCCAGCATTTAGAGGAAGGTTTCTTTTCATCATGAGATTTTTTTTCTTGTGTGGACTTTGCTGGTTATTGACAAATCCTCATTTCTTTTATTATTTTTGTTGGACCAGCATAGTACTTGTTTTGATGCTTAATAAATTATTGCATTCAGTGGTGAGGGCTTTTAAAGTAATGCCTCTGTCCTGTTCCAGTCTTGAAAAAAGTTGGGTGTGAACCTCAGCATGAGAAGATTTTAATCCTGCAATAAAAATCTCACTTAAATTGTTCCTCTGTGAGGAAATTTAATTTAAATTTTTTGCATTTCTGATTGATGTAACCAGCAAACATAAAATAAACAATTGAATCGATTGTTAAGTAGAGATTGTTTTTCTTCAAATACATCAGAGTTGTTATAATGTTTCATTTAAGGTGAATTTTGAACTAATGCCTGCTTTAGTAAAATATAATTTATATCACAGTCCTGTTCTTTAGTTCACATTTTACGAATTACGAGATGGATTTTTCATTTTTCATCTTTGTGAGAAAAATCATTGTGCAAGATAACACTTAAATCATGAAGTGAATACTTTTCTGGCTGCTAGGTTATATTGGAATTCTGTTATGTTGTTGGCCAAGATATTTGCTGAATTAGTATTTTGGTCTGTTCCGGCATGTAAAATTTTACATTGATTCTGGAACTGTGCAGTCATTGATGTCAATAACTATTATGTGACTTCTGAAACTGTTCTTGCAAAATCTACTTAATCATCTCTGGTGAAATTACCATGTTAGTTTTGAAGTTAGTCCTCGTTGTCAAAATATCCCAGGCTGTAGGGATAAACAAAAACAAATGAAAATAAGACAAGTGTATATAATCAAACAACAATTATTAGTTCACTGTCTGAGAACAGCAAGGATTGTATGGATTCAACCAATGAATTTCACACGTGGTGTGTTCATCTTGATAGACAAGGGTAGTAATGCAATTATATTTTGTTATTGTCCTTTTTTTTTTTTTTTTTTTTGAGAACAAATTAATTTCCCCTTACTCTAACAAGATGTTTGTGTTCCTCTGTGTTTTTACTTGCTATTAAAACATTGTCTATATGGGTGAAAGCAAATGATAATCTATGGAGTATCTTGTCAATCAGCCTCTGGAAAGTTTGTGCAGTGTTACATAAACCAATTCTCTTGGTATTGAGTTGTGACTGTAAATGCACAAACCATGCTTGTACATCTTGTGGGTTGTACAAAGGCAAAGTTAGGTGAGTGAAGCTTCTGTCAGGTTTGAAAATCTGCGAGTTTCCATTTAAGTTTTAAAATGTCGTCTCCAGTGTAAAATTAGCTGTTAATGTTCTTTTAGAAAAGCATCATTTGTAGAGGGTGTGATAGCTACGATTTGGTTCGTTGGCTCTAAGGTGGCAATTCCTCTAACTATGGACACATGAATAAATGCAAACATGGATTTATAGAACAAATAATAACAACTATTTATTAGGCAGAAAACTAGTGCAGTGGAAAAGATAAATGATGAGTCTCTGTCAGAGCAATTAGTTCATTGTGGGAACAGCAAAGCACTAGTCATAAATCACACATGTAAGATTTTCAGGAGCATATTTGGGTTTAATATGTGAAACTTGTACTTATAAATAAATCCAATTCTGTTGATGTGGTTCCCTCTTCTCTCGTTATACTGTTAACTGTTTAAATGCAAATTTTCTGCTTATATCGGTGGGGATAAGCTCAATTTTAACACAATTTTAGATTCTCAATCTTCTGTTTGATTGGACTTAATTCTGATTTGATGGTTTTGCTATTTTACTGCAGCTACATCCGTGCATTGTTAAAGTTATGGCATCTAAATGTCTAAGTCAACTCATGCTTTAATCCTGGCTACATATCTTTTAGGTCTTTGGAGGTGCAACAGATTATACATTTAAAGAATTATGTTAAAAAAAAGCCTGTATATCTTCTGATCTCTGTACTAAAAATTCTCTAATGATGCTGCTTTACATTCTTTGGAAACAGAAAAAAAAAATTACATTTGATGATGCTTGCAGTACACCAATTTCATTATGTTTGTAATATTGTTAATTAATATTTAATTACTAGTTGTATTATGCTGTATTATTCATTTGAAAAGATTGAAAAGTATTGCAAAAAATAAATTTAAATTAAAAATAGTTTGACACAAAACACCAGTAGCAAAAAGGCAGTTGTGATTTCTAACAATAGGTATTTAAAAACCTATCTGAATTTGAAACTTGATTCATATTTTCATTGTAATAATTGTTTTATACAACATTTCTATTTTATATTAAAATTAATATTCTCATAAAAATTGACATCGACACAATAAATTAGAAAATTTTATTTTTGTATATTTTTAAATTTACAACAGATAATCATAAAGTTCTGAAATATGTTGATTATGTTCGAGCAGAAGTTAACTAACAGCAAAAACTGTTTTATTGTGTTCACTATATGTTGTAACCAAAAGTATTGTTCAAATTCCTTCTTTTAAAATTTCCAGTTGGAGATTGAATTGTTGAGTCATCATAGTCAACAACTGTTGTGACATCTGGAACTATTCTTGTTGTTGATTCAATATCTTTCAGTATCTTTGGTGATATCGCCATTTTTGTGAGTTTTTGTTTAGCTTCTTCATCACCAAAAATTTGTTGTGACCCAAAATATTAGGAACAACAAAATATAACAAAACACAATTAAATATATTTTAAAACACAACAATATTCATTTTTTATTCTCACCAACCAGGATACAGCAGGATTGGGTTGGATAAACAATTCACTGTCTACAGGTGGTGTATTGTCCAGCAGCCATGTTGTCTGATACTGCCCTTTTTCCATGAAGAGTCAATGATTCGTTAGGGGAGAGTTGTCTTCCCTAACACTATAAAACTAGTTTGCCATTTTATCTGAATTTCTTTACTTAGCAGAACACCTGTATAATAATATGTATAATGATGATAATAATCACCCCATGGTCTCAAAGTAACTGGTTTATGTTTGGTGGGACAGGAGAGGCTCTTTAACCTTGACTGATAGCCCACCTAGAGATGGCATCTTAATAAAAATACTGGTGATTGTACAACCTTAAATTCACTGACTTTTCTATTGAAATGAAATGTCCAATAAAAATATTGAAAATATCAGTGTAAATGGTACTGGAATCAATGTTGAAGATATCTGGCCTGGCAGGTGTCTCATTGCATAAAGGGATTGGCTCCTATTACTGCTAGAATTAGCAAGAGAAATTGGTCTCAGAAGGTAAATAGAACTGTAATTGAATGTTATTATAGAGGTGAACCATCATTAATTGGATATAGAAAAAGAATGAACATGAACTAGAAAGAGAATGTTATGTTCAGTGAAGAAGAGCAAAGTCTTTTAGATCAAACGCAGCATAGGGTTGGTTATCTTGAGTGAAATTGGAAGAAATCAAGAGAAAGGTTGAAAGAGAAAAAGAAACCCACTGAAAGTGATGGTTTTGATTCATCTGAGAAGAGGATTGATTTCTTAGATTTGATGATAAGGAGAATGTTTACTTGAGAGATTGTCATGTTTTAGTAGAGGCTGACAGTATTGATGAAGTGATACAAGCAACAATACCACAATTTTTCAGCTGATGAAAGTGAAGGGAGCTTAAAGTTAAGTCCTTGAAAATAAAAGATATTTGAAAAGTTGAAAGAAATCTTCATGAGTGGTAATAAAGAATGACTACTGCTATTGAGTTCAGAAACATAGGCTGTAAACCACAACAAAGTAATTTGATAAGCTCTTGGAGAAAGACACAGAATAGTTACTGTAGTAGTAAAGAAAAGAAGACTGTCAACTTATAGTAGCAACTGCAATAGATTTCTTCTGTTTCTCGACCGCAACACTTGTAGCCGAATCGCAGTTCAAATGATAGCTCGTCATAACAGTCCAACAAGCAAAGTAGAAACAACAAAATAGGGTCGCATGTCCAACCTTCACTTCTTACGAGCAAAAATGTGTATTCAGCTCACCAGCTCAGAAAATCTTCCTTTATAAGCGAAAAACAACGGCTTTGGTTTATCGAGAGATCTTTCTGATTGGTCACGCCATTCAGGGGAGGAGAGAACATTAGCATAGATTTTAGTCATTGAAGTAGATTTTTGCTAACTACTTTTTGTAATTTTTCTTCAGCAGATCGCATACAGAACACAAACTTTTTTTTCGGGGTAAATGATTATCTCTTTCACTACACAAAAGACAAAGACTGGCTTAAGAGCAAAAACAAGAAAAACATTTATCACAAAATATATTGAAAAAAAATGATGAAAGTTATGAGGAAAATGGCAAACTGGAAAGTACAGGGATATTGGGTTAAGAATTTTCAAAGTATGAATGAAAATCTAAGGGAAAACTTATTCAAAGTATGAATGAAAAACTATGGGGAAAATACTGTGTAGATAGTTGTAGTGTTCCTGAGTGGATGACTCTTGGTCAGATAGTACTCATGCAGGAAGACAAAACTATTGACCAATAACATGCCTACCATTAGTTTAGAAGTTGATGACAGGTTAGCATAGCAGAGGAGATTTATGTTTATTTGGAGGTTCAGTCATTACTTTCTGAAGAGTGAAAAGGAAGAATCCTTTTCATTGATAAGATGATATTGCAGGAGGTGAAAATATAAAGGAAAAATCTATCCATGGCATGGATAAACTATAAGAAAGCCTGTGACATGGCACTAGATTACTGGATTCTGGAATTCCTTGACTATCTGGACATTTCAGATCAAATTAGGTCATTGAAAAACAATATGGGATCATGGAGAGTGAAATTGACATGTGGTGACAAGTAAACATGGAAAGGTATTTTCAAAGGACACTCAACTTTTGCCTCTTTGTGTTTGATCCTATTTGATATACCATCTACAAAATAAAGAAAATGGTTATTAATTTGCTAGTAATGTGCAAAAATCAACCACTTACTGTTCATGGATGACTTGAAACTATGCCAGTAGGCTTTAGATTCTTTGATTCAGATGGTTCATGTGTTTAGCAATGATATTGGAATGGAATTTGGTATTAACAAATGTGTTGCCCTATGTGTTAAGAGAGGGGAAAATAGTTGAGTCCAAGGGAATACAATTATTGGCTGGAGAAGTCATGAAATCTTTGAAAGAGTGAGAGAATTAGAAGTATCTTGGCATAATACAGGCCTACCACGTGAAGCCAATTGAAATGAAAGAAAAAGTTAAATGACTATTTCAGGCATGTAAAGAAAATTCTTGAAACAAAACTAAATGATGGAAATATCAGCAAAGGAATTAATACTTAGGTAATCTCTCTGCTATGCAATTCTGCAGTATTCTTGGATTGGAATTATATAAAATTAGAAGAAATGAATTGAACACAAAAATATGTATACAGCTCTTAATCCAAACAGTGATGATGATAGGCTCTGTATTCTGAGGCAGATGGTTAATGAGTGTTGAAGAAGTTGTAATTGGCTATTCTAGGACTTCAGAATGATATTAAAATTTTTCATGAATTACTTCTGATAGATGCACAAAGAGTGCTTGGCTATCTGGAAGAGTAAAATGTTGAGCCAGTGACTGTAGCAAAGAAGCAATGTAAGTGGCATGACAAGTTAAAAGAAAAGAAGTTTCATGGTCACTTTTTTTCACCAGACAGACAATTGCTGGACCTGAGAGGTGGCTTTGGCTAAAAGATGATTTTATAAAGAAAGAAACAGGTACTTATATTTGCAGCACAGGAGTAGGCCATCAGAATGAATGCAATCAACACCATGATAGACAAATCACAAGAAAGCAAATGCAAAATGTATTGGCAAGCTGATAAAGCAGTTAACCACATATTCTGTGAATCTTTTCAATTAGAACAGAAAAACTTATAGCTGTTGACACGATTGAGTTAGTAAGAGAATCCACAGGGAAGTAATCTGTAAAATTGATTTCAATGTGAAAGAGAAATGATATGAATATCGGACAGTGGTAGTAAATGACAGCCATAAGATATAGGATATCTCAATCCATACATGTTATTAAAGCATGAAGACACAACTCCATTTTTCTTTAATTTTAAAACAAGTGTTAAATTATTGTAGTAATGGGTGCACTTGGAAGACCACATAGAAAGTTGAAACAACTCTTAGGGAAAATTGGAATTGAGACAAAAATTGTACACCTCTAGAAAGCTGCCATCATTTACTCTGCAAGGATTTTCTGAAAAGTTCTTGAGTTGGGAAGAAAGTCTTGTTAACATTCCAAAACATAAAAAATAGAAAAAAAATTGACTTTTCAAAACAAAACAAAAATAATTTAAATAATGTTCTATTTAATATGAACTACTGTTTTTTTTTTTTTTTAATGTATGGAGGAAAAAGATTTAAAGTTTAAATCTCTGGTTTATATTTGTTTATTTTACTTACATTAAAATTGAATAAACCAACATCTGATTTGGGAGGGCCATTTTAACTAAAATATCAACTTAGTTACCAATAGATTAGTAAGGTTTCTGCTTGTAGCCAATAAATAATATAAAACCTAATATATAACCTAATTATTGATGAGTTCTGACAGTTAACAAGGAAATTGTTAGCAATAAAAAAAAAATACATTTTCACATTAGTAAATGTACATATGCACACTCATGCATATAAATGTGTAATGATTTGGGATTGTACATGTACATTTTTCATTTACTCTTTACAGGATTGTAAAAAAAAACATTTTTCTATAGTAACCATTGGACATTTTGTAAAAGTGAGGACAAAATGATACAAAATCATTGATCCTATTGACTGAATTTACTTACTGGTTTCATTTTTGAAGGACACTAACTGAAGGAAATTGCACAGCAAAAAAATTAAAATCCAAATTTAAATGTTTATAACTTTTATATTCTTGACAATATTTTTTTACATTAAAATGTAGATTTTAGTAATCTAACTTCAAATTTCAGTTTAGTCTAATGAAATTTTAATATTTTTTCCTAGTGAAAAAAAGAAGACAACTATTAACTTTTGAGAATCCCGAAAGGGATATATTTGATCGATTTAACCCTAAAGTGGTTTAGGCTACTGTAACTGGGTAACAATTTAGAATGTAAAGCAGAAAAAAATGGTACAAATTTGAAGTTTCTTCAATTCAACAGGCAATAGGCATTTTTCCATCAAGGATAGTCAATGATTGTAGTCCAATAGGCGTCCCAATAGGCATTCACTGTACAAAACATATAATGTATTTATGGCTAATAATAAGCCAATCATATTCCAGTATTTTTATTCATTAAATGAAATTTTTTATTTCACATATTTTATTTTGGTATGAAGCAACTTTTTGTGTGAACCTTTTGGTATATAAGTAATTTAACTCTTTTGTTCTTTTTATTAATCGGTGATTATTACATCAAATACCTTTGCTTGACTTTCTATTGATTTTTTAGTAATATCACAAAGTGTATGTATTAGCTATTTTAACTTGCTACTTTTCTTTTAAGTTTAACTATCGGAGAAATCAACTGCCATTTTTAATAAAAAGTGATCCTACTTGATAACGTGTTTTTTTTTATATTTGTTATAAAATTGACTTCAAGTGCTTTTCCATTTCTTTATTCATCTAAATTTTCTAATTCTTTCATTAATTTTTCTATGATGAAAAGTGATGTATATATTGAATGACAACTTTTTATATACTTCAACTAAGTTTGACACAAGGTCATAATTATAAAGCCCCCAAATAATTTTGAAATTAAATGCTATGGCCCATGAAGTAATTAAATAACAATATTATTTATAATCATTGCATCACCAGCCCATCTCAGTTGTATCTCACTGACTGAATACTTCAATAGGATACATCATCTACTGTTCAAGGTTTCATTCCACTGGTCAGTCTTTGCTATTCACCATTTTTTTTAAACTTAGGCGAAGCTGTTTGAAACCTCCTCAGTAACAAAATTAGTGAGTTATCACAAAAATCTGTTCAAAAATTCAATCAGCTAACTTTGATCTTGGTCCTGCAGACAAAATTAATTTCCAAACCTGGTCTTTAATACTTTCACTAGATCATTAAACTCAGGAAAATGTTTTGTTGAATAATTCTCTAACAGGATGTTATAAATGATAGTAATGTAGGCAACTATCTAAAGACATAAATAAGCCTTTTTATATTGAAGAAATCTATTGCGAGTGGACTGGGGTTAATTTTATCATCAAAAACCCCTAATAAATTTGGCCTGTACAAATCTCCTAAGTTTTCATGTGCATATTGGTTGAAAAACCTGTCACCACCATTCTTTGGGTGAGTTCATACTAGTTACATCACCAATGAGATTTCTTTAACAAATTAACATTATCTAGTCATAATTAGTATAATTTTCCTTGGAATACATTTTTTTTATCCAATCATACAATTTCCAACCTCATTATATTTCCCCATGAATTGTCTTCCTATCTCATGAATGAAAAAATAAATAATTGACAAATAATCCATCATTTGTCCTCCAAGAATCTGAAGCTCATCTAAATTTTTTATATATATATATATATATATATATATATATATATATATATATATATATATATATATATATATATCCCTCTAACTCATCAAATGTATAACTAATTCTATTCTTTATTTCCCCATGTCTTTTTACACTATATTAATTAAAATTTATAAACTTTCCCTGTTTCTAAGATCGGTGGATTCCCAATAAAAGGTGCTTTTTCTTTTTAATCCCTCACATTCTTTTATCTATATATTATAACGTTAATTTAAACCCCTTTTTATTTCTCTTTTAGTTTTAAATTAATATTTAATTCTTCCTATAACTACAAATTAATGTCATAAGGTTAATATTCAGGTTTAATTTTATAAAACTTCTTCCCTTTATGACAATTACCTTCTGCCCTCCCCTGATCTCTATCTTGTGCCTTTCATTTGACTGAAACATAAAAATGGATAAATTCTGTATTAATTTTTTTTAGCTTTCACAGTTAAATTTCTATTTCTGACACAAACTCAGTTCATCAAATAGAAAAATTTTTGTGAATAAGACAGACAACATAATTTTTGTTTAAACGAAATAGGCTAAAAAAATATAAAGTGATTTTGCATTTTATTGTTTTTATGTTTATGGATTTGTTATTTTTTATATATATTTTAAAAAGTAACATATATATATATATATATATTAGTAAAAGTAACAAATATATATATTTTTAAAAGTAACAAATATATATATTAGTAAAAAAACAAATATATATATTGTTAAAAAGTAACAAATATATATATTAAAAAAGTATTAAATATATATATTAGTAAAAGTAGTTAAATATATATATAAAGTAAAGTAACAAATATATATATTATAAAAAAGTAACAAATATATATATTAGTAAAAATTAACAAATATATATATTAAAAGTAAAAAATATTACGATTAAATTTAAATAAAATATATATGCAAAAAGTAACAAATATATATAAATTTCAAAATTTCCTGGTAAATATATATATTAGTAAAGTAATAAATATATATTATTAAAAAAGTAACAAATATATATTAAATTTTAAAAGTAATAAAATATATACTAGTAAATTTAACAAATATATACTAGTTAAATTTAACAAATATATACTAGTAAAACAAATATATATATATATATACTAGTAAAAATAACAAATATATATATATATATATATATATTTAGTAAATATATATATATATATATATATTATATAAATATAAATGAAATATATATATATATATATATATATATATATATAAAATTAAAAATATAAATATATATATATATATATATATATATTATATATAAAAGTAAACAAATATATATATATTAAAAGTAATAAATATATATATATATATATATATATATATATATATATAGTAGAGCCCAGTATTGCCCGGGGATGTAACAGTAAGACATAGATCAAGTATCGACCATCATAAAGACTGAAAATAAAATTGACAAAGATTATTGTTTAGGGTTGATGGACACGCATGTCTTAATTAGTTTTTTTTTTTTTTTTTTTTTACGAATTGGTCAAACCCAAATTCAAACAAAAACATTGTTTACAATCGTTATGAGTCTATCGATTGGTGAATAGAATTTTATTATAAACAATTGTCTTGTAAATGGAATTTTAAAGCATTCTGAATGTAAATAAAGAAAAAAAGTGTGCAAGACAATAAGAAATACTACCTGCAAAAAAAAAAAGTGGATGTTTGTTTTATCGGCTGAAAAATGTAAGAAATCGATCCCATATATAAAGGAACACACACACACACAAACAAACAACCTGGGTTTTTAACCTAAGTCACTCCACGGAATCGCTAAAACATAGAGCATAGTCTGATGAAAAAGACGCTAAAGTTTATGAAAACAAAATTTTATCGTCAAAATGCTTATGTTTTTTGAAGAGGATAGACTAAATTTTTTTTAATTATTTTAAAAATTTTTCCATCTTTTTAGAATATTCTAAATTTTGATTTAAAAAACCTTGTTTCTCTTTGTCGCAACAAGGGGTAGTAAATAACATAGATAATTTTAGCACGTTTTTTTTGTATTTACACACATTAATTTGGAAAATCTTGCAAAAATAAAAATAATTGTCAGATGTTAATGAAACTTTCAGAAACTATTCACAGATGATCGAAATTATTATAAATATGTTTTTTTTTTATTAAAGTCATGGCAGAAATATTTTTTTTATATTTATTAACACCCCCATAACTAATTTTATGAAAAACTCTAGAAATTTGAGACCATCGGTTTTAGTGATTACAATAGTTAAAAGCACAAGGCTTTGAAGAATGCAAATCATGTATTTTTTTTTTTTGTTTTTTTTTGGCCAACGTACCTGAAAATCAGCTGTGAATTGTAACATACAAAACTCAATAAAACAAATATATTATTTAGTTTCAAATGCTTTTATTTGTTTTAATTTGTTTTTATGAATATGGACAATATTTTCTGAAGCAAAAAAATTTTTTCAATGAAAATTGAATTTTAATACAATTATTTCTTATTTCTTTAATTTTAAAAGATTTTTTAAAAAATGTTTAAATTGAATTTAAAAAAATATTTTAACATTAGTCAAAAGCAACATCAACCTTTCAAAATCTCCGTGTGAGATTGTCATTGTCTAGCGCTTTGAAAATTGTATTATTTGGACCAATCAGATTAGCCATGGTATTTAAGAAATGTAATTTTTGTGTTTGTAGTCGGACAGTAATTATCAAGTACGGAAGACCAACCAGAATACAATTTAATTGCATTATTTGATTTCAGCTTTGTTCTCCGCTGTTAAGCCCTTTACTTTTACGAAACACGTATGGAGAAGTTAATTTGAGTTTTCAATTTCAACTGAGAAGGGTTCCTACAAGTAACACTATCATCTTATGAAATTTAACTACTGCTAAACTTTAACTTTATATGATCTTATTTTTATATTAATCTCACTTATGACTTTTTTCCATAAATGAAATATCAAAATTAATAATAAAATGAATGGAAATACAATAGTATTTTATGTACACTTCTGATAAAATTTCATAAGAAAGGTACCTAAATTAATTAGATACCTTTTTCTTATGAAATTTAATCTCACTATTAACAGTCTTATTTTTTAATTTCTTTATATTTTCCATAAAGCATCGTAAACGTAAAAATGAAAGCTAAGTACAAAAAAAAAAAAAAAAAATTAGAGCGCTGAAAGTTTTCCTTAAAAGTAACGAGGTAAATAATTTGTTCACTTAAATGTAATTTTTCACTTCCTTCCATCCGTGAGAAAGAATTATCCTCCCGTAAGTTATCTAAACGTCATGAATGTGCCTTTCGTCAATCGTCAAGCGACGCGAAAAGGTTATGACCTGCTTTGTTTTATCTTCAAATTACATTTTTTCGGCGCAGAAGCTAAGTTAAGCTTGGTTCAAAATATTTTAAATAAACAGTATAATATCTGTTTTTATTAAAATCAGTTTTAAAAAAAATGATAATTGATTTTTAAAAGAATATCAAAGTAAGATTTTAATCTTTTTTATCAAATCGAAAAAAATGATTGAAAATGATTATTGTTTTTTTTTTTTTTGACAAAAAAAAAAAACAATATTTTTAATGAAAATTTCAGACGTGCTAAAACGATTAAAAAATGGAAAAAAAAATAAAAAAAAAATACTTTGATCTTTCCTCTTTAATAATAATATGAACATTAGACGATAAAATTTTGTTTTCGTCAAGTTCGGCGTTTTTTTCATCATGCTATGCTCTTTTTGTTTACATTTTCGTGGGTGAGTTGTCCCCTTTCATTCTCACAATGTGTCTTAATCGTGTTTTCAAATTTATTTTTTAAAAAACAACTGTGTTTTCCCCCATTTTTAAGCAAAGTTAGAACCACCAAAAGGTAATTTTATGTAGTCCTGTGAATTTTTGTTTAAAATAAGTTAAAAATGTAGGAAATTCGATCCAACATATAAATGTTACAGACACACACACACACACACACACACACACACACAACCTGCGTTTTATAATAATAAATATAGCAATCAAATATAGATAGAATAAACAAAATAAAATAACAAATATATTTATGGATATAACATGTTTCAATTTTTTTTAATTTTTCATCTTTGTGAATGAGATATCTCCATATCTCATTACAAAATTTGTCACTTTGGTGATTGATGCTATATTCAACACTGTCTCAAGAGTTCCATAGACAAAAATTTTGTAATCATTTGATCCACTTGTCAGAAAGCATCAGCAATTGTCTGCTGATTTTCTGATTTTAATTAAAAAAAAACAATTTATTATAAAGAATTTTTATTGGTGTTTGTTAAAATTTTTTCATCATGTGGAATGTCATGTAACAACACCTATTGATTTACATTAAATCACATAATTTTATGTATGTCAAGCTAAGTGAAATTTTGTCAATAGGTGACTAGAGCAATAATTATTATCATCAATGAATAAATAAAGTTCACAATATTTATTTAAACTTAGTAAATGTTTCAAAAAATTTAATATTTAATCAGGATCATTTTTTTTTTTTTTTTTGCTTTCAAATATACTAATTAAATAAATCAAATTTTCTTTACAGGAAAATGTTAATCCCATGACATTAGATAACTTGGAAAACATAAATATTTTTTTTTTTATCTTATGCAGTAAAAACATTCATTGACTCCCTAGATTCTTAGAATGTTAAATATAGAAAGCAAAACAAATATTTAAAAAAATACATGCTATCTACTTAATTAAATAAACACTTATTCAAATGTTTATAATTAATAAACATTTGAATAAGTATATATTTATATTATTTAATCATATTATGAATTTGAACAAATATCAAATAAAAATTATAACATGAAAAAGCAGTTCTATTTATTTATTAGAATTATATTTATTTGAATTATTTAATAAATAATTTAGAGTATTGGAAAAAAAATAATTTTATTTATTACAATAATTTTAAATGATATTTACTGTGTTTATCTCTTTTCAGCTTTTACCATCAAAAACTTAAATGACCACTTTCAAATCACACACAAAAAATATTTATAATGATTTAAAAAGTAACAACACATAAATATTCAATACATGCTTTTCCCTTTATCTATTGCATATAGTGTCACTTTGAACTGTTTCCAATTCCAGTGAGTAAGAAAAAATATCACAGGATGTAGTCAAAAAAAAACTTGTTATATAAAAACTGACAACTATAACAGTTCTTGATTCAGATAAAGAAAATTTTTGAACAAATGTCACAAAAAAAACATGGTTTGACAGTTTTTCATTTTTTGATCTTTATATATAACATCTTATTTGAAAATTGGAAGCAAAATAAATAGTTCTTGTTGGTTGAATTTTTTTAAACTTGTTTTATTGAATTATTTTTTGCCTAAATACACCAATTTGTTTGTATATATATAAATATATATTATAAATAAATTCAAAGAATATGTGTTTATATATCATAGTCTTTTTAATTTCTTTATCTTGTGTAAAAAGTTCCAATTATGAATCTAAAATAAAATAGGTCTATATTTTTATTATTGTTACTATTATTATTATTGTTATTAGTACTTTTCATTAAACTTTGTTTAATTTGATAGATACAAGTAGCTCAACCTGAATTTTGCTTGAATGTCACTATGTATATGACATTACCAAAACATGAAATGGTAAATGGTAAAATGAGTTCAACAAATAATACCCATAGTTTTTCCCTGATCTTGATAATGTCTTGCAACTAATCACAAATGTTTTGACAATATTTAGATTAATTATTGTTTTGATAATTACCTGGAAATATTAAAAAATAGAAAATTAAATTTTTGTAACATTATTATTCACAAATTGAATTAGTGGTCTTTGATAACTTAAATACTGTGGAGAAATTGACTTTTGGTCAGTTTGGAAAGAAGGTTGTATTTGAAATATGTTGTTGAAATGCAAAAAAAAATGCCCTTATTATAGCAAAAATCAAAATAGGCCCTTGTTATAGAAAAGTGGGAATATATTTTATTTTGAAGTTGCATCAACTAAGATAAAAATCGAATCTCTTTTTATTATTAAATTTGAATTGGATTTTATCAGTACTTTTATTATTTAAAAAACAAGCAAATATTTTGAAAAGAATTCCTGAAAAAACATCAAAAAAGAATTCAATCAAAACATTTGGGTATATTAAAGAATTTTCTTTAAAAATATTATATTTATTTTAAAATAAAAAAGAGAATAAAAAGTTAAAATAAATATTACTATCTGGTTATATTGTTTAATAACTATAAATAATTATTGCAATAAAATATAAAAAAATTTTTTTTAAATTTATCAATGTAATATAAGGATATAGATTAAATTACTTAATGGATCCTCCATGAAAAAAATTGTTCTGCAAATTTTAATTGACATTTTTATTTTATGTTAAACAAATTTATGATGAATAAATTGAAAAATGAAAAAATGAGTGATTAAATGCCATTCAATTTCAAAAAACTATTTTAATAATGGATACAAGGAGAATTATGCAGAAGAAATTTAAATTTAATAGAAGAGTCTTTATAAACAATATCTGTAATGGAATGATGCCAGTTAAAAAAATATTTATATCAAACTTCAGAATATATTTATACTATATATTTAAAAAAAATTTTGCATTCTTGTATATATAAAGTTTTAAAAAATTTTTCTATACATATATATAAAAATAAAAGAAAAGAAGGTGAATAGATTTAAAGAGAACTAAGGAAGACATAATATAGTTGTACCATTGGCATTTTCCATTTTTTATGCATTTTCTGGAATCCTAGAATCTTGTTGGCAACTGAAAAAGAATATTAAATAAGCAGATGATGAAAGGCAGATTTTATTAATATGGATGTTTATTTTTGGTTAAAAAAAAAGAGGTCCAATTGGGTTTCATTAAAAACTGCAATTATGATGATTGTTTAGGAGCTCATCAAATATTCTTGGGATATGAGAAATTGTCCTATTTATTGGGATTCGGTTGACCCAATGCATTATTTAAAGAATTTTGAAAATTATTTTAAACCAAAAGATTTCCATTTAAATCTTCACATAGAATGAATTGCATTTTCAAAGTTTTTTTTGACATAATTACAATTTTATCATTAATATATAAATAAACTTGTAATATGATAGCAGAAAATTATAGATTTAATTCAATATTTTATATGATTTAAATATGTTTAGGATATATATTCAAAAATAAAATGAAAAAAAAAAAAATCAGACATTATTTACCAAACAACCTAATATTCGCACATTTACGAAAAGATTCATTAATTCTGGTTATTTTCATACTAGAAAAATGATTCTTCAATGTAAATTAAAAAAGTCAAATTTGAAATTCTTCAGAATTTAAATTGTTCCATTTTTACTGTATAAAATATTAAATAGGCCCGGTAAAATATACAGAATATACAAGAAAATGCATTGATAGACAACTTCTGCACATTAATTTTCAGTTTGAACAAGAAATTATTGAAAAATTTATTTAAAAGACCTTTTGCTCAAAATTTGTTTAACAGCAACAAAACTAAAAGATGAGATAGTTATAATTTAAAAAAAAACTGCCATATAAAAAATATAAGTTTAAAAATCGATCACTTTTTTTAAGAATATTAAAACCTAGAAATTTTATAAATTGAACAGGACAGCTAAGAAAATGAATTGTTTACCTGTCTGACCTATTTGGTAAAATGAGGATGGAAATCTAAAAGATCTTTCTTCATGATTATTTATTTTAAGCATTAGTTAAAATATTTATTTTTAACTTTTATTTATTCAATTTCAATAAAGACCAAAATTAATTTTTTTGACGTTTTAAACAAAAAGCTATGTCAAATATTCTGTACAATATACAAACAAATTTGGCAAACTTGTTAAATCAATGACATTCTGTGTAACTAAATAAATTTCTTTGAAACTAACAAACTTGAATTTGAAATGTAGACCAATTCACTAACTGCTGGAAACATATTTGTGAGATTTTTATAGATAGGCAAATGATGTTTTATGAGGAAATTATTTAAACTGATGGTTTGCAATAGGGTTTTTGTTAAAAAGTAAACAGGATTTTGTTTCTGAAAAATAAAACCAGGATTCAGAAGGTTAGAAAAAAACTCTAATCAATTATCTAATCTTTATTATGACATATTTTTAACACATTCTTTAATATACATTTGATGCTTTAAATTTTTAGAAACAACCATTACAGATGTTTACAGAAGTTTTAATTGGCCAAAACAAATCTTCAATTCTTTAGTGACAAATCATTGTAAATATTAGCTTTGCTATTAAAGTAGCAGATTGATAAGCAAATGGTTTTCACATAAGATGATTGAATGATAAGTTGCATAAAGGTTTTAAAAAAAAAAAAAAAAGAAACATTTTTGCTTGTCAATTCAGTATGTTTTTTGACAAAAAAAAAATTTTAGAATATTTTTTTTTCTTTTCAGGCCATATCTTAATTAGCAAAAAGACTTTATTAAAATAAAAATTAAAAGAAATAATATAGATCTTTTGAATTTTGGATTAATTTAGCATTTTGGGTGCACATATCTTCACAGATATTTTATAAGAATCTGTATTTTAATCGATAATAAAATGTCCACTAAGGTCAATTTTTAAAATGTCAAGATAACTCATTATGAAATCAACTGGTAGCAAAGTTATTGGTTGTGCTGTCAGTAAAAAACAACTTTTTGTGTTTTTAACCTTTTGTCAGTTCCTGTTTTAAAGAAACAAATGGTCTCCTAGTTGTTTTTTATTTCCATTTTTAAAATACAATGGTATTGTTAAGATCAATTTTATATTCCCATGGTTGAATATAATGCCGAAAATTCAGTCAGTTATCCATTTTCATGATTTGGTAGTTCAGCAGCAATTGAATCAGAGATTCAAAAGTTTTAGTTCTTAAAAAAAAATAGGCTTCACATGTTTTTGTACTGAGTGCACAAAAGATGGAAAATTATTTTAAAAATACTTGTATATGCTTGTTTCCATAAAAGAAAAACTCTGTTGCCTACAAAATACAAACAGCTACAATGAAGTTGTTTTTTTTTTTCGCTCAGGGTTAGAGAAGCACATTGGCAATTAAGAATTGTGAGATTCTATGCTCATTACAGTAAACAGAACTGATAAAAATATAACTTCAAACTGAACACCTCAACTAATATCATTTTTTTTCCTGTATTCAGAATTTCAATAATTTATAATAAAATTAAAATGCCATTTTTGTATTTGACTTTAAATTCAACAAAACTGGGTGTGATCACTTCTCTAACTAGTGAATTCTAACCAGTCTTGTTTCTTGAAAACTATAAAATATAGAAATTTTGCTTCCTCTTTGAACATTTTCTTACATAAAGATCATAGGCTAAGCTTGTTATTAGTCAGGTTAAAAGAAACATCACAATAAATTTCATTAATTCTTAATAATGAAAAATGCATTATTTAGATATTCACTGATTATTTTTCTCTTGTTATTTTCAGAACATGTTCACAAGGAAAGGTGAATATCCAATTAGTGTTTTCTTCATCATTGGAAATGAATTCTGTGAAAGATTTTCTTTTTATGGAATGAAAAGTAAGTATCATTTTTGTCATTTTATTAATCCTCAAAATTATAATCTTCAATTATGATTGAGCAAGCATAAAGGAAACATATTTTTATCAACTTATTAAATCAACTCTATAGTTGTACTGCAAGTTCACCTTGAAATCAGCAGACTTGTATATTATTTCATTTTTTATGTTATATATTTTCAGCAACCCTTGTCAATGAGTGGTATATCTATATACAGTAGATTAGTCAACATCCCCCTGAAGAAAACCATCAAAATTACGTGTTATTGACAAATCTCAAATCAGTTTTACATCAAACAACACACCTTATATCTAGTTTTTCAATGACAAAACTGTCTGGATGCAACATTAATTTTGTTTTTAGAAATTACTTTTACTCAAAGATGGCTTTGCAAATGTCTGTACTTACTTTTTCATTTTAGGCAGTAAAGTTGATCTTTACTCTATTTATGTCAGTATTTTAATTATCAAAGTGCAAAATGACTCCTATGAATGAATTTTATTGGTTTTAACAAAATCAGGCAAGCTACTATATGATTGCAGTCATGTTTGTGTATAGCTGGCCACTCATATCCAAGTATGCCTGTCTTCTAAGGTGGCTAGCTAATCCTTGTTGCAGACACTTGTTCAGGCACATTTAAATTTAAACCTGTACTTTATCTTGCAACTATGCTGGGCAGAACTTGGTTATGGTTTCTGGGAGAGAGAGCACATGATCTAGTGTGGTCACCTGTTTGAACAAGGCCAGTATGCTCAAAATCTCAGTCATGATGACTTGTG
The DNA here is from genome assembly GCA_903632075.3 of Acanthosepion pharaonis. Lineage (NCBI taxonomy): Eukaryota > Metazoa > Mollusca > Cephalopoda > Sepiida > Sepiidae > Acanthosepion > Acanthosepion pharaonis. The sequence goes on from CAHIKZ030003729.1 coordinate 56,556, forward strand.
ATTTTGTGCTAGAACAACCATCAATGGCTTTCAAACAGTTTTGTAAACTCAACTTTACTCACAAGGCTTGAGTCAACCAATGGTATAGTTTTTAGGCACTTCCTAATGGAGCTGCATATTGAAACCATCTCAGGCTGATAGTATCTGATATTATCACCATGGCAAATAAGCCTGTGAGATTCAAACCAGTGTTTCATAGTCAGAATACTAACATTTTAACACTTGGCCATGGGCCACATATTAACTATACAAAGTATAGTTAATATAACCAGTTTGTAAGAAAACTAAGACAAAATGAGAAAAGAAATGCTTATATGGAGTTAATATTATTAAAAAGGAAACACAACAATTTTTTTTTAATTGAAGGAAGCACCATACAACAGAGTTTCTGATTAAGTACAAAATTAATCACAGGTCCAAAATATTATTCTTAATCCATCTCTCTAAAAAAAGTTGAAGACTTCGGAAACTAAGATTAGAATTATTCAAGTATCCACTAAATATAATTTTCATACAACTGGTTTAAAAAGTAAAGTGGTTGAAAGAAGCAGGATGCTAAAAAATTAGACATATTCAGAGAAGATTGTCATATCGTGAACAGTGATATGATCAAATGAAACAAAAAAGCAGAATTGATCAAAATACTATATATGGCAGAAAATTGATACAGTTTACTATCTACCAAACACATTCTACACTGTCAATTACGGACATAGATTTGTGATCTTTTTTTTTCCAGCAGATTTGCAGATGGCTATAGTTACTTCATTTTTTAATGCTTAGTTTATTTTTTTTTTAATGACTGTAAAAAAAAAAAAAAATGTCAAGAAGAGAATTAAATAATCTCTGTTGGTGGCAGTTATTCATTGTTGTGCAATAGTTAATATGGTCTGCAAGCTGCTTGGTTTTACATACATACACACACACACACACACATATATATATATATATAAAATTAATATGACTAAGTTTGTCATTAAGATGACTGATGTTACTTTCAGCATCCCAACTCCAGAGTTTCATAGACATATCCATCTATCCATCCACTCTTCCGCTTGCTTAAGCAATTTATTATGTTTATCTCTATATGTTCATTGTGTTATGTTTATGTGATGCAAACTTATGTATTTATTTTGTATTTACTTATTTATTTCTTATGTTTTTTTTTTTTTTTTTTTTTTTTTACACCCAAATTTTTGAAATGTTACTTATTTAGATTTTAATTTTATATATATATATATATATATATATATATATATATACATACACGTATGTATGTATGTGTGTGTGTGTATATATATGTGTGTGTGTGTGTACTTAGCTGTGTGTGTATATAGGTATATGTATGTTATATATGGATGTATATGTATATGTATGTATATATGTATATATGTATATTTATTTATATGGATGTATATGTAGATGTGTGTATATATATGTGTGTGTATGTTTTGGTATGTATGTACTCAATATATTTGTATATGGGTGTATATGTATTTATGTAAGTATGTATATGTATTTATATAATATGTATATATAGTTAGATGGATAAATACAGGGATACATTGTTTATTTGTTTAAATGGGTGTATGTAATTGTATAGAAATGTAAGGTTTTGTGTATATATGTTTATGTAAAATGTATAGTATATATATATGTATATATGTGGGAAAAAAATATATATATATATATATATATATATATATATATATATATATATATATATATATGAATATATATATGTATGTATGGATGGATGTATATATATATATGCATGTGTGTATATATATATATTTATATATTTTTTTTTATTTTATATATATATATATATATATATATATATATATGTGTGTTATGTAGGCACACGCCTATGTGTATGTATATACGTGTATATGTTATTGTGTATGTGTGTATTTGCATGTATTTTTGAACATAGAAATATAGGTCCTTGCTAGATTAGATAATTGTTATATTTATTTTTTTATATGTTTATATTTGATTTGTAACCTGTAGTCGATATTAAATTTGTCAAATTTTCTCAATTACAAGCGGACCTTTCAGTAAATGTCGTTCAATTTTACTTTCCTTCGTCCCATCTCTCTCCCCACCTCTTCTTTCCCTCCTCTTATTCTGATCTTCAACATTAAATTGTCTATGGTGTGTGTATGTCACCACGAAATGTATCTTTATGCATTAGACATCCGACAACATTCATATTTCTCTTATTTAAACCCCTTCCACTCACCCTCCTAAAATTCTCTCTGTTAAGGTTTAATCTCCCTCCTCTCTAGTCTGTTACCCCTATACTTACACTCTCTCTAAATTCTGTTTTTTATTTCCGGAGTTGTTTTTTCTGTTTTTTTTTGAATTTGTAGGTCTGATGATTTGGATCGTATTTACGATTCCAATGGAATAAATTATGACCATGGAATATTAGTGTTTAAGCCTTTTTATTATATCCTTACTCTGTCTTGGACATTGAGTTCTACCTGGATTCTTCCTCTTGGAATTTTTTTAAAAAAAAAATATACATGTATGGGTATTTATATATTTTGCATATGTATGTATATTTTTACTAATAATATTATCTATCTATCTATCTATCTATATCTATCTATCTATATATATATATATATATATATATATATATATATATATATATATATATATATATTATATTATTATATATAATATATATATATATATAATATATATATATATATATATAAGTAGTATCTCAAGAATCGTTAAATCTATACATACAACACACATATATATATATATATATTGTTCATGAAATAATATATATATATATATATATATATAAAGTTCATGAAATAATATATATATATATATATATATATATATATATATATATATATATAGGATTAAAATGCGTATTTTAACTTTTTAGAGGCAAACAGTGTTATTAGAAAAAGTCATTCAATACACAAATGGACCGTTTTTTCAGTAGATCAACAAAGAAGACGTCAATTACCATAAAAACAAAGCGAAAATATGTGAATTTAATTTAATAAACTGAATTGTGTTTTGAGATTTAACTGATCATCATCTAACATTGTTAATTAAGTCATAAAATTTTTTAACGAAGTTCATGCATTCCAACCAAGAAAAGGAAGAATGAGATTAACTTGAAAATACTTACAAATGGTTAAAAAAAACGAATTATAGGCAAAAAATCTATTTTCCCAAATACAGAAACATTTGAGAAACGAAAAATGATTTTGGATGTAATGTATAAATAGAAAATATTCGATGGGGAAATGTCTATGATCTGCGATTTAACATCAATTTTTAACTTTTTTAATTTTGAAAAAGCGAAATTATTTTATTGTAATGCCAAAGAGAATAAGTATTTCACGATGTGGATATGTCAAGACAAATCCATCTAAATGACGGTGAATTAACATCAGCTTAGAACAAGATGGAAATAATACGAAAACAGAGGAGATGTTAGGACGTAGAAAAAATGTCAAATATTAGTTGTTGAAAGAGACGGAATTTTTTCCCATTTTGTTTTAAAAAAATATTATTCCAATATATTTCGTTGAAAAAAATACAAAAAAATTTTGATTTTTGATGGAAACTAATTCCATGCTAAAATACGCTAGGGACAATTTTTCATCTACACAAACAAATGAGAAATTGTGGAAATTGGCGTTGATAATGAGAGAGCATGGTAATTTGGAATGTTGACATTCTTAAATAACCCTATATAAACCAAAATATCAGACTTAATTATCGTGATCAAATTAAGACGATTTAAATATAATTAATCTATAGTAAATAGACGATGTGTTTCTTGTGGACAAAATAGACAGAAAGGGAAAAATTTGAGAATAACATAATCTATCTTGATTTCTAATTAAATTGCAAAGTTTTGAAACAAAATAAGTAGGATTTATAATGTTGGCGTATTCGAAACGGAAAAGGACAACTAAAACCGTCGACTGAACACCTTTGATGATACCAGGAATTTTCAGAACCGAGACAATTCAGCAACCAGAAAAACATAACTATTTTATAATCGAATCTAATGTTTTATTGCAACCTTTTAGATCAAATATGTTTTAAAATTTAATGAGCACCGAATTTTAAACATCTGCGAGGATATGAATACTTATGAATATTTCCAAGGCTTGCAGTCACATGATTACAAGTTATGTTTACAAGCGAAGACTGGTTTAGATATATAAATAATTAACACAAATAAACCCTGAGGTGTTTGCAAAATAATAGTAATTTATGCAAGGATTTTAACTATTTATTCGTGTTTCTGTAAAGCCAAACATTCGCTTCTTAGTATTAAACTCACATTTAACGACTTAAATTATTCCATAATTAAATTTTTAAAAACTTGTTAAACAACTTGGAATGTAAAAAAAATCATGTATTCAATGAAAAAGATTTTCTTGAGAGGTTATTATCTTTACTTTAAATCAGGGATAAGCAATTATTTGATTTTATTTAAATCCCGGTCTTATTCACCCTGCATTGTTATTTGATGGATTCAGTCACTTAATCAGGCTTACAGCCATATATATAAGATCATCGATGTTAAAGCAACGTTAAAGGTGGATCCGTACCCAGATGGGGATATCAACTGTTGAAGATTAGGTGGCTCGAAATACTTCATTGCATAAAAGAGTTCAAATACCCGTTGAGTTCGTTATCTTCTCTTATATACAAATATATTTGGAAAAGTTAAGAATCTACAACTTCTCTTCACGCGTATGCTTTTAGATTTTATTTTTAAAATCCAACATTATCAAAAAAATAAAAGTTCGTACAAAATATTTAATTTCATTTTAAATGATATATAGTTTGATAGGCTGATTGTGGGGATTTATAACTCTAAAATCACTAACATTTACACAAAGTAAAACAGTTCTTAATTAAATGAGAAACAGCAACACGTTGAAACAACAAAACCAGTATTATTTATTATCTGTTTGTTTTATGGAGTTGGAACATAAGAGACGGTAAAAGTAAAATTGTGTGTTTATTGTCAAATAAGATAAAATATTAAATAAATAAATGCTACTAAAAGATTAAATGAAAGTTTATACAGTTTTTCTTTTTTTCATAGATGTAAAAAAAAATGTATCTGTCTATGTTTATGTGAAAGGCATTATCATTGTCGCCATATTTATCACAACAATTTCGCCCGTTAAAACATTCCGGCCGACAGGCTTTAATGTCGAACTGAACCTTTATTTCGCTCAAAATACATCCTAGTTCCACGACCCATGTCTAATGGATGTAAGTTATGTTACATTAAATTAATAGACATCTGAAAATTATCCACCGCCTTAACCAGGTATTGAACAGACCCTCTTTGGGTCCTGTCACTGGATCGAACTAATGCCTTTTTTTTGTGCCATGTCTAAGGATATTAAACAACCTGAAATTTTAAAAGTACAACGCCAAAAACGTTGAGGATAAATATGGCGAAAAGATAATTTAATAGTCAAAATAATGTAAATAGCGTCTGTAATGTGTTTTCAATTACAATAAGATGAAAACCTTTTGTTTTATTCAATTAATTTATCAGCCTAAAATATAATATATTTTTTTCTGATATAAAAAAGCAAAATTTGTCTCTTGTAAATTTTAATGAGAAAAGTGCAACAATTTTCCTTCATTTTAGGATGGTGAAATAATTTAATTATAATTTTATAATTCTTTCATTGTAATTATTTTTTTACACTATACTTAATTTATATTTAACCAAATATAAAAATGAATCAAAACAATATAATTAATGTTTATATATGTATTTCTTTATAGACATTTTGGCACGCTTAACTTTGAAACATCAATCACACAACCAGTATATTTGTCAGTTTTTTTCCAAAAACATAGGCAGGAGACACTACTATATGTTAAGATTCAAATTTTTAGTTAATATGTATTTGGTTTGCAAAACAGATATTTCATTAAAACGTAACAGTGAAATTCGCAATGGGTATGAAAAAAAATCAACAAATAAATTAAAAATGATTTTTCCAAAAGGGCGTATGCGATTATTATTTTGAGGTTATTTATTTTAATGTAACATTCGATATGTATTTTTGAAAAAAAAAGAAAATGGAATTTTCTTCTACGATTTCAACATTTAATCTACCTTTTCACCTAGTGATTGAACCCAAATCTAAAAGAACCAGTCTACTCTGAACTGGTTAGATGGTTGAAGTGAACATCGAGATGTTAATGACTTTTATTTAATCGCATTAAAACGAAAAAATAGAGAAGATTAGTCTAGGAAATTGAACTAGGTTCGTCAATCCTGATCCTAATCCTTTTTCATCCATTACAACAACCAGTTATCCGCTTAGTTTAGTTTGTAAAATATATAAATGTAGGTAGAAAAAGCAAATGGTGAGGAACACAAAGCACTACCTGGAGCCCCCAATGAAAGGATTGGGTCCCCCATACTCGGTTGGACCCTGTTGAAGAGCATCTACATGTATAAATACAGAATCAGTTCTGTTACCTGAGTTGCTGATAATGATCTACATGACTTGCATTACTAGGAATGAACCAGGCTAGTTGTTATATTAGCCGCAATCTTTATATTTGCCACCTAGTTCTGCAGAATCTTTCCTTATAGTTTGTTCATCTGAATATGGTTAGAGAAAAGATCAGCTAAAATAATGGAAACTCCAAACAACTTATCTTGGAATATTAAATTTTCTTAAATAATTTTCACTTCTGACACTGTCAAGAAATAGTTTCATATTTAATTTTTAATTATATTATAAATAAGTAAAAGATTGTTTCACTATATTTCTAATCCTAAAAAGTATACAGTTATCATCACCATCACCTGACTTTTATAGAAAATTGTAAAATTAAAATACTCATGTAAAAACTTATCTGATGAGAATAATTATATCATTATTCTTTGCGTTTGGCTTTCAAATTTTGACTTTATCATTTTATGTTAATGAGCATGGGAAATTTCTCCACATAAAAAAATAATCATTTCCTTCAACATTTAATTATTGTAAGAAGACTCAAGAGACTACAATTTTGGCATCTAGAATTCTAAAAGCTCTTATCCTACCAAACAAAATATTCTCAAAATGTCTAATTTGTATTCAAAATTCTTGAATAAAATATTACTTATGAATGTAAAAGTAATTACAGTATTGCAATTTTTTTTTATGAAATGAATAAGCGTTTTCAAATTTTTCTATATTTTAGTATGACCAACTTTGCATATGAATCCACCCATCTGCTACTTTTGTATACAACTTTTACGTTTTTGTAAGTCATGTTATAGGCAATAACAGTTACCATAAAATAATGAATTTTTGGAGATGTCTACCTAATCAGGCTGACAGTATCTATTTCTTTTAATTAAAATGTATTTTAAGAGCATTATTATGCTCTAAATTCTATTTGGAAAGGTATAATTACTAAGTTTTTACTACTTTTAAGGTAATTTAAATTCAATTTCTGAAAACCCTTCTATACATATGTATTTTGGTAGGATTATGCTCAAGCTGTATGGTAGATTAATTTTTAATCATGAATATATGGTTTTGCTTGTTTCCATGGAAATCAAATGCAATGAAACTGCTGGAAAATACAAAATGCATTGTAAATACATAAACTGATACTATTGCTAGTGCTGACAACTGAATCATTATTAAAATTAAATTCATCTAGTTCTTTCATTCTCAATTCATAATCAGCTAAGAATGATATGTAAAGCTTCCCAGGCATTAATAAGTCTATACTTTAATGTCAATGTATTGGAATTCAATCATCTATCAATGAAAAATTGCAAAATAAATCACTAATTTTGAAGCTTGTTACATGCATGAAACTATGTTGCTTAGACTAATTCATAACCTGCTATGTCAAGTGATATTAGATTTGGTTGTAAACAAATGCACATTTGGCTGGCCAGATCTGGATGGTCCAGCTGAAAAGAAATAATGGCAATAATTATGATTGTCATTATTCTTCTACACCAAACAAATATATTTTATACTTATGGTTTTGTTGAATAAAAAGAGTAAAAGTATTTTGTTTAAAATATATATATATCTCAACACATTTCTTTTCCAGAACCATTCTTTATATCTCTTTGATATATTGTATTGGAAATATGGTCATGGCTCTAACTGCAATTCCACCTCCTGAACGGTAAATATCAGCTAGCTTTTTAGTATTATAATAAAACGGCTTTCCTTTAAATGTAGTTATGAAAGTCTAATCATTATCCTCACTAGTAGCTTTTGTTTGGCAGTATAATCCAAACAAAAGTTACTAGTGAAGATGTTGACGTTACATTTATAATTTAATTCTTTTTAAAGACAAATATCATCAACTTAAACAGCATACAGTGGTCTCCCTTTATTCAGTTTTATTTTTTAGTTTATCTCTGGTTAACAATTCAAAGATTTGTTGCAGTGGGTCGAGAGGTGTGAGTGCCAATCGACCGTACAACTAAAAAAGGGGACACAAAGGCAAGGAGTTGGCAATAGCAAAGAAGGATGACAAATGCAGATGGTCCGTTGTAGACGATGGAAATCGTGTCTTTATTTGCGAACAGTGGGTGGTAAGGCGACAGAGGTCGTTTGTTCGGGAACGGTATCCGGAGGTTGGAACTGGTCGCTGGACGTCAGTGAAGCGCTGCAGGAGTGAGCTGGATACTGCTGGTAGCTGCAGGAGTGAACTGGTGTCTCAGAGGGCAAGCAGTAGCAGAGAGTGAAGTGAGTGGAGCCTCGAAGAGTGGTGATCGAATGACTTTCAGAAGTTAGCCCTGAAAAGGACTGTTTGAACAACTGCTGATGCTGGGTCCCGTCAGCTGCTGGGCTCAGTCGACTTGACTGGGCGTGTCAAAGTTGCGATTCAGGAAGGCTCCCTGCTCCCTGGCTGGCTAAAAACCGCTGTGAAGTCTCGGGCATCTAGATATGACGGTTCATACAAGAGAAGCAGGGACGCTAAACAAGTAAATGAAGATAATTTCGGGTCGTATTAATTACAGTCAAAAGTGTGTTCGGTGTTTGTTGACTGTATTTTTAAATTAATTTCGGTTCGAAATTAAAGGTCTTTTATTTTTGTTTAGTGGCGAAAATTGAGTTTTGTGTGTTTCTGTCAGTTCGAAAGGATGTCGTTGCTATTTTTAGCACACAAGGGTCGTGACCTTTCTCTACCGGCAGGCATATCCGGGGTTGTTTACGAAAAGGTGGGAGTGGTGATTGGACACACTGCGACAGATCTGGGAGCTTTGAAGCATATTCCCCATAAATAAAGTGGGGGACTACTGTATATGGAATCTTTATAAATGATAATTTTATATTTTTTACAGATAATTAATAATTTCCTCTTTTATATGTCGGTAGCAAAGACATTTTATTTTAAAATGTTTTAGAAATTTTGCAGGAACCAAAAATTAGCACATATTATACAAAAATTTGCTTGACAAATTAAAATTATATTGTACTTATTTTAATACTTAAAATAATATATTAAATCATTTTTTTGTTTTATTTGTCTATACTATTTTTAACTTTTCTATTTATGTAATGATTTTGTGAGGGTTTGGATTGTGGTGCAAAATATGTTTAAGAAACTTCAATTGTAGCCCATTTTCAAGACATTTTTCATATATTCAAAATTTTAGAAAGATTCAAAAAACCAAAAATTAAAAAATCTGTTAAATGGACATCAGCTATGAAATGTTCCTTTCAATCATGATATGGAAATCAATCTGTAATAGAGCAAAATATTTTATGATGTATTAGGCACAATTTATTTACGTTATTTAACAAAACACATTTGAATGAATATTTGCTGTTCAAATGTCAAATTTAAAATAAAAATAATATACATCTATAAAAAGATTGCTCTGTATTAAGAAAACAAGAGAAACAAAACAAATGAATTACTGTCAATATAGAAGTTGATCCAACATAAAAATCAACTCTTAAAATTTTGAAGCATTCTGTTTTCCATCTATATTCAATGGATCAAAAATCTCAACAGAAAAATAAATCAACATCACTTCTATTTAAACCTCTAAAGGTTTTATGTGCTAGCCAGCAGACAACTGACATTGTTAGAAGGAAATCCAAAAAAATTTAAAACTACCAACTGTTATAATGAGCATATGGTTGCAAGGGAAAGAGCAAACAAGGATTAAAATTTCAACATGTATTCATCAAATGTGAAGAATATATACATAGTTGGGTAAAAGGTGATAAAAAATTTTTAATGTGTGATTTTTTTAGTTGCCATTTGTGAGGGTAGCGATGAGGTGTAAGGGTGTTGTCAGTAAGGCTGGGACTTGACTGATTTATTGGGTTGGTTGACCTGGAGTGGATTTAGTGAAGCCAAATGGGTATCTGGATTGAACTCGACACTGGTGAGGTGTTGATGGGTCAGTGGTTGTGTAATGAGGCTGAACTATTGAAACCAAACTGTCTGGTAAGGTGCGTTGGTGAGGGTTGATGTAGGTCACAGTGGTGGTGACGAGGGAGGTTGAGAGTGGATAATGAAGCTTGATCTAGCAGAATGTCTCATGGATTATGATCAAATGGAAGATCAATGAAATGGGGTCACAGTGTGAAACTACCCACCTCTGCAACTCGGTGCACAAAGATATAGACCCCACGTCAGAATTTCCAAAGCGGGCGGATTAAGAGGCAGGCTCATAGGCAAAAGAAAAACACAACTACAAACTTAGGTAGGACGAAAAAGAGGAGGGAGGGCGTGTGACCTTTT
>CAHIKZ030003730.1:2500-47500 GCA_903632075.3 Acanthosepion pharaonis
GGGACAAGAAAGAAAAAAAGAAAGAAAGAAAGAAAGAAAGAAAGAAAAAGAAAGAAAGACGAAAGAAGGTTGGAAAAACATTTAAACCATGGAAAAAATGAAAAAGAAAGAAAGAAAGAAAGAAAGAATGAAAGAAAGAAAGAAAGAAGGAAAAAAGAAGGAAAAATTAAAGAAAAAAATATAAAAGAAAGAAAGATGAAACAGAATTTTAAAAAATTTTTTCAAGGAGAAAATTGAAAAAAACAAAAAAAACAAATCAAGAAAGAAAGAAAGAAAGAGTAAATAAAAATGAACATAAAAGTGAAAAAAGAAAGAAAGAAAGAAAAAAAGAAACAATCTTGCAATTTATAAAGTTACATCAAACAGAGAACGAGAACAAGGACGAGAACGGAATCGAAAACGAGGGCGAGAAAGGCGACGACGATCTTGGCCAGACAAAATGTGAATCTGCAATTTTCCCGAGGGTCGCCATTTTGCAGACATAGTTGGTAAATTTATAGCATTCACAACGCAATAAATATATTTCTTTTCATTCCTGAATATAAGATTCTATACATATGCATAAACAAAAAAAAATATGTCTACTCTGGAGGATTTATGAAAATTCCGTCCAGTCAGGGCAATGATCAATGTGGCCAATAGCTGATAAGAAACACAGACAGATTCAGCCGACAATTACAGCCAATTAATCTGCCCCACTTAACCCCATTGGCAAGATCAATCAGCGTCTTGCGATCTGTCATTCCGACCTATTCTGTCTTCTCTCCCATATTATCTATTTTATCATAGCATTTATTTATCTATCTATCTATTCATCATTATCTAAATATATCTAGGTGTGTCCTATAAAGATCTATTGCAAATTTTCATATGCCATTATCTATCTATTCATACCATCCATTTATTCATCAGGAAAAAATCTAACTATCTATCTATCATGGTGTTGATACATTATCTAAACAGGTAGATTCTACGAAACAATATTTCATCCTAGCTAGCCATCTATCTAAATGCATTAAGTATGTTCGTTATCTAAGTCTAATAAAATTGATTATTATAAGAAATTTAATCTAAACATTTACGTGAAAAAAATTTGTAAAAATTTTAAAACGAAATAGGAATTAGACATATAGGACATTATGATACAAAAAATTTTTTTATAGGATTCAAAATTACAGTCTGTTTTTAAAATCTTAATCATTGAAGTATAAATTTTGTTTTTTTTTTATTGGAAAAAGATAGCAGATAAACATCAAAAGTGTTTTAAATTTTAAAAGATAGATAGTTAGATAGATAATTTAAACTGAAAAAACAAATCATAAATTCGATACAATAAAACACAGGTAGTCTATGAAAAAAAATCTAGAAAGAACTCCTTTTAGGAAAGAAAGAGTCTTAAAATAAAGTTAGAAAAAGAAAAGAAAATCGTTCTTCAAATAAATTGACATTTGAAATTTTAAAAGATTTTTTACAAATGAACGTTTTGAAAAAAAATTGGTCTGTTAATTTCTCTCAACAAAAAATATGAAAAGAATAAATATTTTAAAGAAAGAAAGAATTTTCATTTGATGAAAAAAAAGAAAGGTCCAAAAGATGAATTTACAAACAGAAAGAAAGAAATAAAACAAAAGAAAAATAAAATTAAAAAAGGTTTGGAAGAAGATATGAAACAACAGAAAAAAGAAAGAAAGAAAGAAAGAAAGAAAAAGAAAGAAAGAAAGTTTAAACAAATCCAAAGGTCCAAAAGATAAGCCAAACCTTAAAGAAAGAAAGAAAAGAAAAAAAAGTGTTGACAAAGGGAAAAAGGTCCAAAGATATGAAATTTTAACAGAAAGAAAGAAAGAAAGAATTGTTGAAAGAAAAAAGAAAGAATGACAAAGGGAAAAGGTCTAAAAATAAAAAAAAACTTTAAAAAAAAAGAAAGAAAGAAAGAAAAAATTTTTAATAAAGGGAAAAGGTCCAAAGATAAGGAAATAACAGACAGAAAGAAAAAAGAATGAAAAAAAGAAGCATTTCTGTGACAAAGAAAAAGGTCCAAAGATCCTGTTTGTTATTTAGAAGTAAAAGAAATCTAAAGGATTTTTTTTTTTGAAAAGAAAGAAAGAAAGAATGTGTGATCAAAATAAAAAAAAAAAAGATATGAAGTAACAGAAAGAAAGAAAGAAAGAAAGAAAGAAAGTGTGACAAAGGGAAAAGGTCCAAAGATATGAAGTAACAGACAGAAAGAAAGAAAGAAAGAAAGAAAGAAAGAAAGAAAGAAAGTGCTCAAAAGAAAAAAGGTCCAAAGTTTTGAAAGTATCAGACAGACAGAAATGACCTGGTTGAAAGAAAGAAAGAAAAAGAAAGAAAGAAAGAAAGTGTGACAAAGGGAAAAGGTATAAAAGATATAAAGTATGACAGACAGAAAGAAAGATCTTATTTAAAAGAAAGAAAAAAAGTGTGACAAAGGGAATTAAATAAAAGATATGAATACAATTACATAAAAATCTTTTTAAAAGAAAAAGAAAGATAAGAAAAAAAAAGAAAGAAAGAAAAAAAATGAAATCATTAAATAAAAAATAATTTAAACAAAATGAAGTAACGGAAAGAAGGAAAAAAGAATTAAATAAAAAGAAAGACAGAATAAGGAAAAGAAAAAAAAAAGTTGGAACAAGTAAAAAAAAAAGGCCAAATAGAAAAAATTAAAAAGAAAAATTTTTAAACAAAAAAAAACAGATTTATTTGAAAAAAACTCTTGATGAAATAGAATCAGGAAAAAATTAAAAAAAAAAGAAATTTGAAAAAAAGAAAGAAATGAAGGAATGAAAACAGTTTAAGTTGATAAAATGAAAAAAAAAAGTTTGAAAATAAAATTTAAATAAAGTTAAAAACGAAAAAAAAGATAAATTTTTCAAAAAAAAACAATTTAAAAAAAAAAATATTACAAAAAAATAAGAAAAAAATGAGAAAAAAAAAGTAAAAAAAAAAAAAACTTATGAAAAAAAAAAAAAAAAAAAAAAAAAAAAAGGAAAAAAAAAAAAAAAAAATTGAAAAAAAAAATTCCAAAACTACAAAACAGATCTGAAAATGAATTCAAATTTGAAAAAAAAAAATGATTAAAAAAAGAAAAGAAAATTTTAGAAAATGATCGAAAGAAACAGAAACGAAAAGAATGAATTGATGCGATAGCCAAAGATATTTGGCTTTGCGGTTCTTTTTTTTAGATAAAAATCGAAGAGAAAAAAAAATGTTTTCAAAAAAATCAATTGAAAAAATTCGGTTTTCTTAAAACGATAAAAAAAAAACGGAGAATAGAAAAAATGAAACTGAAGGCGGGAAATTAAGAAAAAAAAAGGGAAAAGAGAAAAAAAAAAAATTTTAAAAGATGTGGAAAGTGGAAAGTTTGATCAAAAAAAGAAAAATAAAAACAAAAATGTTAAGAAAAATAGGGGCAGAGCTGAAAACATCGGAGAAAAAGGAAAAGAAGAAGAGTTGAAGAGAAGGAAGAAAAAAGAGAGAAGAAGAAAAAAGAAGAAAGGAGGAGAAGAAAGAAAGGAGGAAGAGGAGAAAATAAGAAATGAAAAGAAGAAGAAGAAGAAGAAAGAGGAAGAAAAGGAAAAGAAGAAAAGGAAACGAGAAAAGAAGAAAGAAGATAAGAAGAAGAAGAAGAAGGAAAGAAGAAATCTGAAAGAAGAGGAAAGAAGAAAAGAAGAAGGGAAGAGAGAAAGAAGAAAGAAGAAGAAGAAAGAATAAGGAGAAAAAATGAAATCATAAGAAGAAGAAGAATGAAAGAAGAGGAGGAGAAGAAGAAGAAAAAGAAAGAAGAAGAAGAAAAAGAAAGAAGAGAAATTTGAAAGAAGAAGAAGGAAGAAAGAAGAAGAAGAAAAAGAAGAAGAAAAGAAGAAGAAGAAGAAGAAGAAGAAGAAAAGAAGAAGAAGAAGAAGAAGAAGAAGAAGAAGAAGAAGAAGAAGAAGAAGAAGAAGAAGAAGAAGAAGAAGAAGAAGAAGAAAGAGAAGAGAAGATGAAGAAGAAGAAGAAGAAGAAGAAAAGAAAGAAGAAGAAGAATGAAGAAGAAGAAAGAAGAAAAAGAAGAAGAAGAAGAGGAGGAAGAAGAAGAAGAAGGAAAGAAAAGAAGAAGAGGAAGAGGAATAAGAAGAAGAAGAAGAAGAAGAAGAAGAAGAGGAAAAGAAGAAGAAGAAGAAGAAGAAGAAGAGGAGAAGAAGAAGAAGAAGAGAAGAAGAAGAAGAAGAGGAAGAAGAAGAAGAAGAAGAAGAAGAAGAAGAAGAAGAAGAAGAAGAAGAAGAAGAAGAAGAGGAAGGAGAAGAAGAAGAAGAAGAAGAAGAGGAAAGAAGAAAAGAAAAGAAGAAGAAGGAAGAAGAAGAAGAAGAAGAGAAGAAGAAGAAGAAGAAGAAGAAGAAGAAGAAGAAGAAGAAGAAGAAGAAGAAGAAGAAGAAGAAGAAGAAGAAGAAGAGAAGAAGAAGAAGACGGAAGAAGAAGAAGAAGAAGAAGAAGAAGAAGAAGAAGAAGAAGAAGAAGAGAAGAAAGAAGAAGAAGAAGAAGAAGGGAAGAAGAGGAAAGAAGAAGAAGAAGAGGAGGGAAAAAGAAGAAGAAGAGGAAGAAGAAGAAGAAAAGGAAGAAAAAAAAAAATTAAGAAAAAGAAGAAGAAGAAAAAAGAAGAAGAAAAAAGAAAGAAGGAAGATTTGAAGAAATGAAGAAGAAGAAGAATTAAAAAAAAGAAGAAAAGATAAGAGGGAAGGAGAATGTGTGTGTGTGTGAAGAAGAACGAAAGAAAGGAGGAAGAAGACGGAAAAGAAAAACCATATGAACATGAAGAATATTACTGGGAATAAAACACCGACTTTGAATAAAAAGAAATAAAAATAGTGAAAATAATCGATTTTTTCAAGGAAAAAAAGGAAGTTTTCAAGAGTTTAAAGGCCAATTTAAACTGGCCAAAGTGAGAGAATAGAAGAAAAAAAAGAAGAATAGGCAGGAAGATTCTATTGGCCAGCGATGAGAAAAACAAGCTGACTGACACGAATGTTAACTCATATGTTAGCATGCAAAAAAAAAAATCGATAGCTGCATTCGAAAAATAAAAAAAATTAAAATCTGCATGGCACTTTAATCCCAATTGAAAATTCACTTTGCTTAAAACTCAACGATGATTCTGATTCCGCAGAATATGTTGAGTGAAAAAAAGTATTTGTTGTTAACAATAGTTTTTCATTCGGTTTTTCCAGTTACGAGTCCTTTTTTAAAATGATCGTTTTGTGTTCATATTGTTTAGTTCTTTTGATGTAACATATTCAATGTTTAATTATAGAGCTTAAGAAAAAAAAAAGAAGAGATAGGCAAAAAGAAAAAGGCATAGGATCAGACAGCAAAGGGCATTCTTTAAAAATAAAGGAAGAAAAAAAAAGAAAAAGTCAAAAAATAGCGAAGAAAATAGTCGTACGATTTTTAAATGACGGCAACGCCGGGCTATGGAAAAGTGATTGAAAAAAAAACTCATGGCGAATTCTCCGACAATGAAATATCCGAAAGAAAGAATTATTATTTTGTCGTTAAATATTTGAGCTTAACAACTTTAACAAAAATTAAATGACAATAATAAATATGAAGGCTGGTAACCCAATTTAAGATAAATTATGAAAGCGAAATAAGTTGCCATTAAATAATATAATTTAGACGATCATGTATCTTTCGATAATGAATAACGAGGCAGAGAGGAAGAAGAAAATCGTAGTAGGTGAATCATTTTTTTTTGCGGTTTTATAGAAGAAGTATAGAACCCGGTCTGAAAAAATTTATTTATCCATAGCTGTGGAGGGGGAAGAAGAAGAGGATTCATGAATCAGAAAATTAAAAGAGAAGAAAAGAATTATAAGAAATGCATGATAGAAATATTTTAGGCGACTTTGTATCGAAAGATAGAATGTGACGATTTTTTTCCGCAGTAGGTTGCCATTTTTCCTGCGGTATGGAAGATGCCATAAAGGCTATAGAATCCGGTCTGTATTTTTATTTATGCATAACTGGGAAGGGGGGAAAGAAGTTTCCATATTTTTAAAAAATATTATTAGCACGTTTTTATTTGAATGTAATGGATTCGACTGTTTTTAGGAACTCGGCTCAATAGAGCCGTTATGATTTCCACTGCAAATAAAAAGATGGGAAATTGACAATATTTTTCCATTTCAGTGGTATGTTAGAAAAAATAAATTTTACAAAGAAGTTTTAATTAAAAAATCCCGTGAAAATTTGTCTTTTTTATCTTTCTTTATAATATATATTCTTTTTTTATTTAATATTTCTTTTCTTTTATCTAAATAAAATTCAGAAAATCAAAAAATTATTTCTTTCTTATTTGATTTAAGGTTTTTTCTTTCTTTAATTTCTTTTTCTTGTAAAATGAGGTGTCTGATTTAACAAAATTTAAATTTCTTAATTTCTTTATTATATTTTAAATAGTTGTATAATCTTTCCATTACTTTTCTTTTCTTTCTTTGATATATTATAAATGTTTCATTTTGTTTTTCTTTTTTTTCTTATCCAAAGGTGTCTGTCAAAATGAATAAAAAATTTTTCTCGGAAATTTCTTATTTCTTTTTATATATTTTTATTTTCATTTATCCCAATATTTTGTCTGATTTTATCCATAATTCTTTCTTTTCTTTCCTTCAAAATTCTTTTTTTTTTTTAAATTTCTTTTTTTTTAAAATGGGATGTTATTTTTGTAGGTATCTGTCTTTTTTTATAAAAAACAATAAAAAATTTTTTTTCTTTAAATTTCAACAATTTTATTTTTTTTTTAATTAATCTTAAGAGGGTAAAATGGAATATTTTTGAAAAATCACGGGATTATTATTAAAATTTCTTTCTTTTTTTATTTCTGCAATCTTTCTTTCTTTCTTTCTTATGTATTCTTATCCAATCATCTTGTCATTTTTTTATGAAATTCTTTTCTTTTTTTTTTTTCTATCTTTCTTTCTTTTTCTTTCTTTCTTTTCTTTCTTTCTTGATAAACCTTTTGTTTTTCTTTTTATTTTATCATTCTTTCTCATGTCTTCGTTTGTTTTTGATTTTTAGAGTAAAAAAATCCATTTTGATTTTCTTTTCTTGTTTTCTTTTTTAGTTTTTTTTCTTTTCTTTTTCTTTACCTTTATAAATTTTTTTTTTTTTTTTCATCATTCTCTCTCATGTAAAGTTTGTCTTTTAATAATTTTAAAATTAAACAATTAATTTTATTTATTTCTTTATTTTCTTTAAAAGTTTTTCTTTGTTTTTTTTTTTTTTTTGAATCAATTTTGAATTTTTCATCATTCTCTCTCATTCATTTTGTCATTTTAATTTTTTGTGCCAACTTTCCATTAAATATTTTCTTTAATATTTTGTTTTTTTTAAATTTTTCATCATTCTCTCAAAATATTGGTTCAAACTTTTTGTTTCTTTTCAAAATCCATTATTATTTTCTTTTTTTTTATTTTAAAATTTTTTTACTTTTTTTGGATTTGTATTTTTCTGTTTTATTCATTTGTTCAAATTTCAAAGTTTTTTAAACAGCGATTCATTATTGATAATTTTATTCTTTTTTTTCTTGAATTTTTGGGATTCGAAGGTTTTCTACTTTTTCCTTTTTTTTTCTTTTCATAGAAATATTTCATTTTTTGAAAAGACCAATTTTTCACATTTCTCATTCATTTATTGAATTTCTTGACAATTTTAAAAATTTTTAAAATGTTGTTCATATATTTCTTTTCTTTTAATCCGTTTTATTCTAATTTTTCTTTCAATTCGATTTAAAATTTTCTGATCTAAGATTCGATTTTATTTCATCTTGAAAATGAAAAATCGAAAAATTTTTCCATTTGTTCGTATTTCTTTCTTGAATCCTTATTCTTTTTTTTTTCTTCTTTTGGATTTTTCTTTCTTTAGAAAATATTATTTTCTTTTTCTTCATTCATTTTTACTTAAAAAAAAAAAATTTTTTTTTTTTCCCTGTTTTTTACTTTCTTTTTTTTTTTTTTCTTTTCTCTTTCTTTCTTTCTTCTTTTTTTTTGGCCCCAATAAAATTTTAATTTAAATGCAATATCAATCCTCATCTTCTGCCTTAAATCATGTTCTTTTCTGTTTTCTCTCTATAATAATGTCCGTTTTTTCATTCTGAATAAAGTTTCTTTTTTTTTGCGTCTTAGTGGCTTTAAAACCTTGATTTCAGGAAAACTTTAAAAAAATTTTAATTTTGTTGTTCTTTCTAAAAGGTGTTCAAAAAAGTATATTAAATTTTAGTTTAGTTTACTGTTAAACATAAAATAGTATATATAGTATGCATTACTACTTAAATGCTACTTCCACTGGATACTCATATTTGAGTAGATGTCCTGTTTATTTATTAAACAGTGTCTTCTATCCTGGGTATGACGATAAACTACATCCAGCAGCAAGGCCTCTGATTTACCTTTTTGGAAGAAATGACCTCTTCCATTGCTGGTATTTTACAAGGTAAATTGATTCGGGGTGGTAGCACCTGTTAGGGTCCCAGCCATGGGCAAATAGTTAACACCAAAACTGGGGTCAAAATATTATGCAATTGTAAAAATATGTTTTAATACCAGAAATACTTTGTAAGAAATTATTACCAGCAATACTTTGAAAAATATATATTACCAGATATTAGATTTTTGAAAGAAAAAATATTGCCAGCAATACATTTTTGGAAAAAAATAATACCAGGAATAAAAATTTTGTCGGGATTAAATAACCCATGGAGGTGTTGATATGCCGTAAAACAAAATAAACCAAACCTGATCTACAAACTGATTTCTTACAAAGAATACATATTCTATTCATACGAACCTATCCTAAAAATCTTGTCGGCATTAAATAACCCATTGAGGTGTTGATATGCCGTAAAACAAAATAAACCAAACCTGATCTACAAACTGATTTTTTACAAAGAATACATATTCTATTCATACGAACCTATTCTAAAAATCTTGTCGGCATTAAATAACCCATTGAGGTGTTGATATGCCGTAAAACAAAATAAACCAAACATTATGTTTATTTATTTACATATACCCACCGAAATATTCGAGAAAAAATATTGCTTTCTCTGCCAGGATTCGAACCTGCTTTCCCCTAAGGTAATACGCCACTCGATCTGACGTGCTTTGACCTCTTATCTACGGAGAACCTGACAGCAAAGCCAAGCCCGAATTATATTCTCGAAATATACTCCTCTGTACTGTTTCGTATCTCCTGACGTAAACAAAGCAATTATTTTTAGGCATGGACATCTTTCACTAATTAATTTTGATTACTGAAACGTTATTTTTAATGGATGAAATCTGTTGGATTGACGAATGAAAAATCCATTCTTAAAATTGCTCGTCTGTATTACGCCAGCCGGCCTGCGCATTCGAGAAAGCTTTTTTACGGCAGGGATCGAACAGGCGTCACTGTTTGTTCCGGAGCACTTTACCGCTTAGCCACAAAGGAAGCCATAGGTCAGCAAAGCTTTATTTTTAACTCCTTTTTTTTTTTTTAACAGAAGTATTCAAAATTACATATCGGGAACGTAAACAAAGCAATTTCTAAAGAATTATTGGATTTATTTTTTATCCGACCTGTTTTTTTTTATTACTCCAAGCATTATTATTTAGTTTAGGCACCTTGTCGTGGTGTAATGGTTAACGAGCTTGTCTCGCTAAAACAGTTACGACTGAATAGTGAGTTCGATCCTCCCTGAGTGCTCCACACTCTCGGCCAGGTGCCACATCTAAGCTACGCTCAGAAAACCACTTTGGGACACCTCGAAGGGTACATTGTTTTTATCGAGATTGTCTTAAAGAACAATCCGACTGAGTAGTGAGTTGTGTTATACGGGTGCCCCCTAACTTCGGCCTTGTGCCGCATCTAACTATGCATAAAAAGTTCATATTTGGTGGATGCTCGTGTTTTAAATAGACGTTCCTTTTTTTTTTGCTTTAAACTGTGTGCATTTCGTCTGTCGGTCTGAACATTTGAGGAATCCAAATAAAGAAAATGCTCTCTCCGGGAATGGCGGGGAGGTCGAACCGGAACTGCGCCCCCTCCCCATCGGGGAAACAATTGAATAGAATTAAATGAGGTTACTATAAAAGAATAACGAAAAGAAATATATTGGAACAGAAGAGCAACCAAGGCGGTCCTGTTAGCCATATGACGCCGGACACAGCGCCTCATCCAGACTTCGTGACGACGAGTATCTGTTCCAGTTGTTTTGGGCAGATGGTAGTTAGGGTGTGGCACAGACACCCCACTCGCATACCAACGAATCCGTACACTCCATGTTATCAACAAGGCACCGAGCAGTTGATCGTTGTTATCCATAATCGTCGTGTGGTGTGTTTATATGGTATTGTTTGAATCTCATCAAACATTTGCGGGACGTTGTGGAGAGGCGTGTTCGCGTGCAAGATTTTGCAACTACAAAAAAAAAACTGAGGTACGTTTCATCCAGAAGTATTCTCGCCATCTGTGGAATTGATGGCACGTTGGTTTGCCGCCTGTTTTTTTTGTCAAAAAAAACAAAATTACAGGATAAAAAACTCGGGTTTATTTTATGCATGGCTGATATGTCTTTTGACACTACTGCGTGGGAATGTTTTTAGGCGTTTTGTCATGGGAGCAGAGGAATATAGGGAGTGAAAGAGCGACATCTCAAGGGACACGTGTAAAATACGTACCTTTGTATGAAAGCAAAGCCATAATCCTGACATTGGGAAGCGCCACCAGAGACAACTGCACGGTCCAGGCCCCGCCCCCCAAATGACAACAGAGTAACCCCCAATAATATGCACCTGTTGATAATTAACCAACGTCTCGGGAGTTACCCTAATCTTCCGCCAAAAGTTCTAAGGCTCTCTTAATATTTAGCACGTCAGTGTACAACGTGAAATAATTTTTAGCAACCAGCTCTCTTGGCTACCTGCTTTTTAAAACCTGCTTCTTTTCCATTATTTCCCACCAAGCAAGGCAATAAAGCCACTAAGATGCAAGGGGTACTGAGAGTTAGATAATATGAGAAAAAATGACTAGTAAGTAGAACGGACATTAAACGAACAGGCATTAAGAAGACAAAAGATAACGATTGTCACTGCATTTAATTTCTTGAAGAACAAAGTTGCCCGGGAAGCAAGAAGTTTGGAAGAGAGTTCCACAAGGGAGAAGTGCGAGAAAAGAAACCGTTAGCAGAGAACTTACGGTTACATCTAGCCCCTTGAACTGTAAAATGATGAGACCTTGCCGCCAATCGAGTCTCTCTTTATGTGACGTATCGCCTCAGTACAAGGCAATCAACATTGTAAACGATTTCCCTGTCTTTTATAAAGAACAAACGTTAACTCTATGATGCAGATACAGACTTTAGAAGGAACAATGATCCTTTTAATCATTTTAATCAGGAAACAAGAGATAAACCTCTATTCCCTTTCAAAAGACCGGAGAGGAGAGGGAACCGGGCGATAGGCGAATGAGTGGTGGAGAGAAAAAAATACTGGATGTAAAAGAAAACGAAAAGACTTCAGAAGAAACCGGGATGCCAATCCTACACAGAAAACAAGGGATAAACCTCTACTCCTGTTCAAAGCCCGGAGGGGAATGTAAACCAGACGACAGATGAAACAATCTATTCCTACTGGGAGGAAAGAAAAAATAATTAGTGAATAAAATTTAAGAGCTTAGTCGGAGACTTTAGAAGTATAGATTTGAAATAGACTTTAGAAGGAACCGGAAACCCAATCCTAATCAGACTTGTTGTTGTCTTTCCTGTTAAAAAAGACCGGAGAGAATTGTAAACATGTGACGATAGCTGAACCTATCAATACCTATCAATCTAAATGTGCAACATCTCATTCAGATATTGGTAAGATCTAATAAAAAAGTGATAGATTATGTCGGTGGAATTTAATAAAAATTGCGGCCTAAATCTACCTAATGCAAATCGCGTATATAACGACGAGTTCTTCACAAATTCCATCGTGTGAGTCATCCTAGTCTACTTATACCAAGGGACAAGCCGCTCCATCCGGTGCATTAGAAGCCGGTTCAAGCAGTAATATATATATATATATATATATATATATATATATATATAGATAAGAAAGATAGATTAATAGATAGATAGATGTATATAATTATTTATTTAAAAATATGATTCCATCGCTACATAAAATTATTCTTATATAGCGATGGGATCATATTTTTAAATAAATAATTATTTTTTTTTTGTATCGAGCACTGTTTTTTTTAAAATAAAAAAAAAATACTAAAGAACTTTGGATTATTTACCTAACAGATTTTCTTTCGTAAATTTTCTAGACACACACACACAAATTACACACACACACACACACATATATATATATATATATATATATATATATATATATATATATATATATAAATTAAGGGATTTGAATAAACATAATTATATCAAATTTGGTCAAATGGGTAGTGAATGCGCACTGATGACGAGTCCCCAAAATAGGACGAATATATATATATATATATATATATATATATATATTACGTTGTATGGATATTAGTTTATGACCCTGGGTTTCACACTTTTGCGATCATCAGACAAACTCTGATCGCAAAAGGCATTTATATATTATAAATTTACTAATTTAAAGATATGGTCACATCGCTGTACAGAAATTACCATTACATAATTATATATATATATATATATATATATATATATAGTCATCCACAGTCAGACTTTTTCGCTGTATCACAGCTCATCAGTCCGGCTAGACGTTGCCTCTAGCTACGATCGAAACCCGGATGAATTGGCGTCAGTCGAGGGATTCTACCACTAAGCCGTTGGCGCACAGAAGGGATAAGATTAATTTAAGATTATTTATTTTTAGATAAGCACACAGTGACTGAGAGAACTCGATTCGATTTACCGAGGAGACTTGCATATTAGCTCAGTTACTGTTTACATAAACCCAACAAATATATATATATACACTTATATATATATATATATATATATATATATATATATATATATATATATATATATATATATATATATTTCAGGTTTATATCTATGAGATAAAATGCTCAATATCACGGCGCGTTTTTTAAATATAAAACGAAACATTAATAATCATTTCAACACACTGCATAGAATACTTATATATATATATATATAAAAGGTAGACTGATTTCAATAGTGACGTGTTTGAATGATATAAAAACTATAAAATAGTCTGTCATAATGAGGAGTAAAATTGCATAAATTTTTACTTAAAATAGATATATATATTTTGTGTGTGTTTGGGTTTTGTTGAATAATTTATTAATTCTTTTTCTTATTTATATATATATATATATATATATATATATTTATATATATATATATATATATATATAGGTGTATGTGTGTGTCAAATGTGAAACTATACGGATAAAACAGGAAAGAACTGGTTAGGTAAATAATCCAAAGTTTTAGTATTTTAGTTATTATTTTTTAAAAATAGTGCTCGATACAAAATTAGAGCATAAATATAATTATTTATTTAAAAATATGATTCAAAATCTCGACATAAGAATCTCCAAATTTTAAAAAAATAATTAAAACTTCAATATAATTATTTATATAAAATTGAATTAAATTCGAAGTTTCTGTCACACTTAGTTCCTAGGAATTGACAAATTTTTTACAATGATTTGATTTTAGTGGTGAAATTTATTCAGGACCATCCAATTTTTGAAAGAGCCAAAAGACAGAGACCTGGTGCACAGTGATAGCAAGGTCCCCAAATGACCCTCCGCAGGTTTTGAATTCAGAGTTGTCCTTCTACCTGGGACCAGTTGCCATCAAGGCTATAGAACCCAGTCACTCATCCTGGTTGTTTGACCATATTTGAAGGAAGAAGAAGAGGTTTAATACCTTCCCAAGAGTATTGCATGTTCAGATATATATTTATTTTTTATATATTTATAGGATTTATTAAAATGGGAAGATATAATGAAAACCTGCTATTGTATATATTTTTTGTGATGTCGGAGACATATTTTGACTTTATATATTCAGACGGATCCGTCCTTTGTCAGGGATTATATATTTTTTTCTTTATAAATTGAAATATGAAAAATTTTTGTGTGTTTTTTAGAATTTGCAGAAAAAACACCATGAATTTTTATTTTAAAGCAATAACGGTCAGGTTGGACTTGTATCGATAACCAAACTCAAAAAACGAAATCAATCTCTCTTTTCACTGTAAAAAAACCATTTTTGAGAGAGATAAAGAGAGAAAAAAAAAAATTTAATTTTTCCTTGTTTAGATATAGACATTTTCATTCCCTCATTCAGAATAATAGTCTGTGTTAATAATAATTGTTAATTAACATGGGACATTGTCCTTGTTGGAAAAAAAAAAATGGAAAAAATGAAATTTGAAACAGAAACAAATACATGAACATAAAGAAAATATCCTAAACTACATGCATCAAGTTTAAATGCCGATGAATGAAATGTATTAAATATTGCCAGGCTGTAAATAATTATTAAAAGAAGCAGAGGAAGATAAACAAAAACGAAAGAAAGAAAAGTGAACTTAGAAAAAAAACAAAAAAAAAGATAACTATAAGTCATTCAAAAATAATAAAAATAATAAAAAAAAATAACACCCTAAAATTTGGCCAAAGATCTGTATTAACAAGATTCCCATATGTATTTTAAATAATGATCAGCCTTAAAGGGAACAAATTTTCTTAAACAGTTCAAGATTTTAGCTCCATTGCCCACCGCCGCCAAATAGGTATTCAAATAAATCCTGGAAAATGGATGATTTTTCGTTTTTTTCACATTTCTTTTTCTTCTTTCTTTGTCTTGACTTTCTAATATTTTACAATTTTTTTAGTATGGAATTTTTTTTAAATTGAATATTTAAATTTTATTTTTTTCTTTTTTTTTTTTTTTAATTTTTTTCAAATGATTTTTTATACATTTTTGTGTTTTTTCTTGTAATTACTATTATTTCTTTCTACATTGTTTTTGTTTTACTTTTTCACTGCAAAAACTTATTTTTAGAACCATTTTTTCGGAATCAATGCATTTCTTTCATCATTTTTTTTCATTTTCATAAAAAATGAAAACATTCATTTGTATATAAAATTTTATTTTTAATTTTTTAATGTTGCTTTTTTTTGCTAAGATTTCTCTAAAATTCCTTCCTTGTTTTTAACGTCTTCTTTTTGCATCAACCTGTGTTTTTTTAATCTTGATTTTTTGAATCTATTTTTCTTTCTTTTTGAGGTTCTAAAATTAAATCCCGAAACGTTTTTAATTCATGGAAAATAAATGTCTATTTTTATTGATTTTTATCAATTAAAGACAAAGTGAGCTTTGAATTTACACTGTCTCACCAGTTCAAAATGACCAAGGTTACAAAGATTGCACAATATCAAAAATATGCTTTCAAAATGTTATATGAATCCATGAGACCTCTTTAACGAAAAAACAAAAAATCTATCTTTTTTTAAAAACAAAGGTATTAGTTTGTAATAAATGTAATAGAAATAAGAAATAAACTTAAAAATTTAATTTTAAAAATTTAAACCATAGATTTAATATTTTGAATTTTATGAAATCTTAATAATTTAACAAAAAAAAAATTTTCAAAATTAAAAATTTTTTAAAAAAATTTATTATGGAATTTAAAAAATGAAATGAAATTTTTAATTTTGGACATTAAAAATAAAAAATAAATTTTGCATTAAAATAAATATTTTAAAAATTTTTTATATCTTTTATTTATATTCATTTTAATTTTATATAATATTTTTAAAAAAAAAAGATATATTTTCAAATATATTATATAAATAAATTGAATATTTTGATATATAAATTTTTTCTATTTGAAAATTGAATTATCTTTTTTTCAAATAAGTTTAATAGGTTTATCATTTTATAATGAAAAAAAATATGAAAAAATTTCAATATTTATTTTTTTTGGAAAATATTTGATAATTTTGATTTAAATGATAAATCATCTAGGTTTTTTTAAAATTTATTATGATTGTAAAAGATAACGAATTTAAAATGAGAATTTAGATAAAATTAAATTTTAAAAATATTTGTTTAATTTAAAATCTTATTTATAAATTTTCAAATTTATTCATTATTGATTTGATTAATTTTTAATTTAAAAAAAGAAAACTTTTTTGAAATTTTTTTTATAAATAATAATATTTATTTAAATTTTTTTATTCATATAAATATTTATCATTTTAAAATATATTTTTCATTTCCATTCAAAATAAAATTTAAAAAAAAAGACATTTTAAAAAATTAATCAATTTAATGTTTTGATAAATTTTTTTTTTGTTTTATTTTAATATTAAAAACCACTTTTTTTAATGATTTCAATGAGAAAAAAAAAAGAGATCAAAATTTTAAATTCAAATAAAAGTTTAATCAAATTGAAATTTTCTACAATTTTTTTTTTTATTTTAAAACTTAAAAAAATTATATTTTTTCAATTGAAACTTTTTTTAATATGTATCCAAATAAATGATTAAAATTCCAAAATAAAAAATGATAAATAAAAATAATAAAAAAAAATCACTTAATTAAATCCAATTAAATAGGAAAAAAAAAATAAAAACAAAAATATATAAAAATATCATTTATTTTTATTTATCAGAAAAAATTAAATTTTTTTTCCAAAATTTTTGATAAATAAATTATTTTAAAAAAAAAAATTGAAATGAATTTTAAAAATTTATCATAAAAAAATTATAAAAAAAAAATCCCAATTGACGAGATAATATTAAATTTATATTTATATATATGAAATATATTATTAATTTATAAAATTCAAAAAAAATGTTCATTTTTTTTGTTTGAAAAAATTTAAAAATTTTTTCATAAAAATTTTGAAAATTTTTAAATATTTTTTTTGATTTTAAATATCTGTTAAATTAAATTGTTTTTTGAAAGAATCAGAAATTTTTTCAAATTGAAAAAAAAAAATAAAAAAGAGAATTTCAATCAATATAAAATAAAATTTTTTTGATATATTAACGCAAAAATAATGAAAATATTTTATGTAAAAATTTTTTAAAAATTTCCAAACTTATTTTGTAAATAAAATCTTTCCAAAAATATTCTAAAAAAATAATCTATTGAAAATACAATTTTAATTTCAAATTTGCTAGAAGATACCAATAATTTGTAGAGAACATGGAATTATATGAAAATTTATTTTGAAAAAAAAAAATAAATTTCTTTTAAAAGAAAAGTCGAAAAAATTGAAAAAAAAAAAAAAATTTTTTATTTTAATATAAATTTAAGAAAATTTTAATTTGAATTTAAAAATAAAAAATAAATCATCTTATAGTTATATATATAAATAAATAAAAAAAAAATATAAAAATATAATATATATTCCATATTTATATATATATATATATATAAATGATTATAAATTTATTTTATTTTTATAAATTTCAAAAATAAAAAAAAAATAATAAATATTAATGTTTTTATATTGACAATATTTTTAAATCAAGTTTCAATTATAAAAATAAATTTTATATAAATTTTTAATAAATATATTAAATATATAATAAAAAAAATAAATATATATTTATAATTTTTAATTTAATTTATATATATATTTTTGGATAAAATTTGAATATAATAATTTATAGAAATTATATATATAATAAAATTTAAAAATAAATCTTGATAAATAAAAAATATTTTTTCATTTTTTTTTAATTCCAAATTTATTTTTTAAAAGATTATTTTATATTTGTAAAAAATTAATTTAAAAAAAAAAATTATTGGAAAATTTATATTTTCATAAAATTTTGAATATAATAAAAATATGGATAAAACTTGTAAAGAATATGTATAAATAAAAAAAAAAAATTTTTATAAAACTTTTATATGTTCCATATTAAAAAAAAAAATTTAAAACAATGGAAAATTAAACAAAAAAAAAAATGAATATATTTTAAAAGAAAAAATAACAAAATTAATTTACATTGAAAATGACAATAAAGAGAATTTTCAAATTAAATTTAAGTTTTTAATATATCCTAAGGTAAAAAAAAAAACATTGAAAAAAAAATAAATGAAGATTTTTAAAACAATTTGTGTTTTAAAAAAAATTATTTTCTATTTTGTTTAAATTTTTTTAATTTTTTAAATTTTTTTTTTTTTTTTATTTGAATTTTTTAAAGATATTTAAATAAATTTATTTTTATTTAAAAAAAAAAATTAAAAATGAAAAAATTTATTTCAATTGAATGTAAATTTAAGAAAAAAATAAAAAAAGAAATTATTACATTTATATAAAACAAAAATAAAAACAAAATATATAAATGATATATTTTTATAAGTTTTAAAAATAAATTATAAAAAAAAAAAAAAAATGTTATATTTTACCAATTTATTTATGAATTAAATTTTATCCTATTGATTTTAAGATAAAAATATTTTAATTTAAAAATTTAAAAAATTTTTAAAAAGGAAAAATCAAATTTTCTTTTTTTTTTCCTTTTATATTAAATTTTTATATTTAAATAAAAAATTATTATATGAATATATATAAACAATGAAAATCATTATAGAATATATATATAAATTGAATTAAATTAAAATAAAAAAAAACAATTCTTCAAAATCATGAATTTTTTTTTTGGAAATCTATTTAAAAAAAAACAAATATAAAGATTAAAAAATTTTAAAAAAATTTTAAACAAAAAAAAAATTCAAAAAAACATATAAATATTGAAAAATAATATTTTTTAAAATATTTTTTGTTTTTTATAAATTTAAATCATTTTCAATGAAAAAAATTTAAAAAAAATTATATATATTGAATATAAAAAAAAAAAAAAAAAGAAAAAATTAAAATTTTAGAATATTTTTTTTATTTTAATTTTAAAAATTTTGAAAGTTTCAAAAAAAAATTTTACAAATTCAATAAAAAAATATATAATTATTATTAAAAGAAAAATCAAAAATGGGGAAAACATATTTTACCTAAAAGAGTTTTTTAGAAAAAAAAATATTCATAGATTTAACAGAAATCATTTTTAATTTTGGAACATTTTTTAAAAATTGATTGTATCAGGATATAAATCCAATGATGTTTCAAATTACACTCATTTTTTTTAAACAATTTTAAATATTTTAAAGATCAGTTAATTCATTTTTTTAAAAAATATAAATTAAAAAAATAAATGTTATAATTCAAAAATATATAACATTTATATATATTTATTTATTAAAATATATTGATATATAAAAAAATAATTATATATAAAAAATTCCAATTTTTAAATATTTGATTTTAAAATAAAATAAAAAAAATTTTTTATTGAAAATAAAAATCAAATCAAAATTTTTTTTGATAAATTTAATATAATATTTGAATTTTTGATTTTAAATGTCCTCCTTTAAGGAATATTTGGTATAAAATGGATTAAATGACAATTTTAAAAAAATGTTTTTTATTTAGAATAAAAAAAAATTTTTTTTAACAAATAATTGAATGGATGTTTGATTTAGGGGATATATAATGAATTAAAATGAAAACATCAAAATAGTTATATTATTTTTGCAAATTTTCATTTTAATATTTTAAAAAAAAATACTAAAAATTTTTTGAAAAAATTAAATTTTAAAATAAAATTATTTCAAAATGATTTTTTTTTATTTAAAAATTAAATTGATATTTTAAAATAAAATGATTTGAATTAAATGAAATCTGGA
The DNA here is from genome assembly GCA_903632075.3 of Acanthosepion pharaonis. NCBI lineage: Eukaryota > Metazoa > Mollusca > Cephalopoda > Sepiida > Sepiidae > Acanthosepion > Acanthosepion pharaonis. The sequence goes on from CAHIKZ030003730.1 coordinate 22,275, forward strand.
ACCATACAAATTCAAAAAAAATCATATCATGCCAGAAAATATTTTTAAAAAGATCAAATTTCCAAATTATTTAAAATTTAATTTTTAATTTATTTTTAAAAAAAATTATTTAAAAATCATTTAGAAAAAAATAAATTATATTAATCACAATCATTTTCATTTAATTTGAAAAAATAAAAAAATGTTTAACAGGATTTTTCATTTTTCAAAAAGTTGAATCAACAAATAATTTTGTTAAAATTTCGGTGAATTTAAGGATAATTAAATTTTTAATTAAATGAATTAATTTTTTTATATTTACTAAAACAAAAATTTAATTCAATTTTTTTTTTAAATTTCAAAATATATTTTAGATAAATAAAAGAGTTATATATTAAAAAATGAAATTATAAATATAAATACGGAAAAATATTAAATATTAAATATTTAAAAAAGAGAAAATTTAATGAAAAAATTGGTTTATTACATGTGAATAATAAAATTTACTTTATCGAATATGATCCAATATATTGATATATATATATATATTGTTAAAATTATATATATATCAGGTCATCCCATAAGTTCTGTCCGAATTTTGAATAAAGAAAACAAGTGACCAAATATTACATTTAATTACAGATTCAATCAACAATGTATTTTCCCTGATTATCTATGACTTCCTTCCATCTATTAACAAACTTACTAATTCCATTGCTGTAAAATTCTTTTGGCTTTGATTCGAAGAACTCACTAATGTCAGTTTTAACCTCTTCCTGTGTTACAAAAGCTGTTTCTTCCAAATGATTCTGTAAGCAACAAAACAAACGGTAGTCTGAAGGAGCAAGATCGGGAGAATAAGGTGGATGAGGAATTTTCTCCCAACCAAGTTCTTTGATCTTTTGTGACATGATTCTTGCTGTGTGGGGTCGTGCATTGTCCTGATGAAACATCACCTCTTTTCGATTCACTAGAGCAGGTCTTTTTTTCCTCAAAGCTTGGTTCAAACGCTCTAATTGCTGACAGTATATTTGAGCATTAATTGTTGCATTAGGTGGTAAGAATTCAAAGTGGATTATTCCTTGGCAATCCCACCAGATTGAAAAAAAGAACCTTTTGCCCATGAAGTTCCCTTCTCGGCTGTGGCTGGGGTCCTTCCCCTTTACCAAGCCACTGTCTACGACGCTTAACATTTCGATAAAAGATCCATTTTTCGTCGCCAGTCACAAGTCTATCCAAAAAAGGTGAAACAAGTTGGCGAGAATGGAGAGAAGAGCAGATGTCAACTCGGGATTTGAGGTTGTTTTCAGACAATTCATGAGGCACCCATTTTCCAAGTTTAGGAACTTTTTTCCAAGTTGTTGAAGATGACGATGAACAGTTGTATGGTTTGAACTGAGAACCACTGCCAATTCCTCAACTGATAAAGCAGGATTTTCTTCAAAGGCTGCTTCAAGAAGCTTTTCATCAAACTCAACTGGACGTTCGGTTCGATCTTCATCTTCAAGGGTGAAATCTCCACCTCTGAATTTTGCAAACCATCTTCTGCAAGTTCTTTCATTCACACATTCCTCTCCATAAACTGAGTGAATGTTTCTAGCCGCTTCGGCTGCTGAGTTTCCTTTCTTGAACTCATAAAGCATTATGTGCCTCAAATGATTCTTGGGTACTTCCATGTTAGCAGGGGTTTTAATCAAACAAAAATTTAATTTTATTGTTCTCTGAAATAAAATTTGATCAGTTTAAATGCATCTAAACATAAAAATAATGTTCAGCTCCATTAGACATTATAAAATACTCTTTAAATTTCGTTCATTTTAACAAAAAGTTAAAATTCGGACAGAACTTATGGGATGACCTGATATATATATATATATATATATATATATAATATATATATATTTAAAATTAAATATATAAATAATTTAAAGATTAATATTTTAATTTTAACATTTTTATTTTATTAAAAAAATTAATTAAATTTTAAATTAAATATAAAAGAATATTTTTAAAAATAAAAAAAATATTTAAAAATTTTTTTTTTGAAAATTAAAATATTTTTTTTGAATAATTTATATAAAAATTTGAAACATTTAAAAAATAAAAAAATATTCTTTTTTTTTTATACTAAAAAATAAATTTATTTAAATTATTTAAATCAAAAAAAAAAGAAAATAAAAATAAATTTAACCAAAAAAAATTTATTTAAAAAGTGTTTTTTTTGAATTATTTAAAAAAAAAAAAATTTTTTCTAAAATTTGTAAATTTTTTTCCAAAAAAAATAAAAAAAAAAAAAAACTTGAATAAAAAAATTTATATTTTATTGATTAAAGATTAAAAAAAATTTTAAATTTAATTTTTAAAATAAAAAATTTCAAATTTTTTTTGAATGTTATTAAAAAATTTTTAAATGATATTATAAAATAAAAATATATAACATGTTAAAGAATTTAAAAAAAAGAATTAATTTTGAAAAATAAATTTTTTTTTAATTTCATTTAAATATTTTTTTTAAAATAAAAAGATGTATAAATAATAATAAAATCTTTTTATTATTCATATTTATTTTATTATTTGATAAATGTTTTATATAATTTAATAAGGAGAATATAAAAAATCATTGTATAGTAAAATAAACAAAATTAATTTTTTAAAAAAAAAACTATAAAAAATTTAAAAAGAAAGAATTTTGTTTTTTTGATTTTTTATCCATAAATTTTGTTTTAATTTTTTTTTTGATTTGTTTTATATTTAATAAATTTCATAAAAAAAATAAAGAATATATAATTTTATTATATTTTTAAAAAATTAAATTTTTAAACAAAAATAAATTTCCCAAATTTTGAAAATTGAGAATTATTTAAATTTTTCAAAAAAAAAATATATATATATATATATATAATATTTTATATATAAATAAAATAGAAAATATTATAGTTATACAAATCAATTTCAAGAATTTGGGTTTGAATTAAAAAATTGACTTTTTTTTTTTTTAAAAAAAAAAAACTTTGTTTAGATATAAAAGCAAAATAATTTCAGACTAAAAATAAAAATTTAAATTAAATTTAAATTAAAAAAATTAAAAAAAAAATAAAATAGTTAAAAAAAATTTTTTTTTTCAAAAATGATTTTTCAATTTTAAAAAAAAAAAAATATTAAATCTTTATTTTTAAATTTTTTTTTTTTTATATTATAAAAAAAATTTCTATATAAAAAAATTATAAATTCATTTAAATTTAAACAAAGTAAAAGGATTTGAAATAAAAACTGAAAATTGATTAATATTTAAAAATTTATTTTTTTCAAAAAATAAATAAAATTTTTCAAATTTTTTTTGAATTAGTTTTTTTTTTTTTCTTTTATAAATAAAACATTTATAAATTTTAAAAAAAAATTTTAAATTCTTGCTTTAAAAATTTTTTTTAATTTTTTAAATTTTTCCAAAAGTAAAAATTATTAAATTTTTTTGATCATTAAATTTTTTTTAATAATATTATTTGAAATTAATAAAAATTTCTTTTATCAAAAAGACAAAAAAATAAAATTAAAAATTTTGATTCAATAAATTTTTAAATAAAATAGATTGAAAAATTTTTTTGTTTTTTTTATATTATTTCTTTGATAAAAATAGGAAATTTATTTATATTATTTTTTAAAATTTTATATATATATAAAATATTAAAAAAAAAAAACATGTCCAAAAAAATATAAAAAAAATATTCCTTTTAATTTATTTAAATTTTAATTTTCTTTTTAAATGTAAAATTAAAAAGATTATTTTTAATATTTGAGTTTTTTGAATATAAAAAAAATCCTCAATTTAAAACTATTTGAAAAATCAAACATCCTTTAATTTAAAATCAAAAGAAATTTTTTAGAATTAATTAATAAAATTTTGAAATTTTATTAGTTTTTATTGAAATTTTAAATTCATTATTTATATCTTTCTGATTTAAAATAAAAAATTACAAAAAATAAATCTTAACAAGAAAATAAAAAAATAAAAAAATAATATAAAAAAAGAATTGATCAAAGAAAGAAATGTATAATGAAAATATTTAATTTTAAGTTAAATTTTTTTGAGAAAAAATAAATTTTATTGAATGAGAAAATTTTTAAAAATATTTTCAATGATTTAATTTTTAAAAATTTTTTTAAAATGGAATTTTTAAATAAATCATTTTTTTTATAAAAATTTTTTTAAAAATTATTCAAAAAAAAAAACGAAAATTTGAAAATTTAATTTTTTTAATTAAAAATTTTTTGAAATTTTTGATATAGTTAAAAAAAATGGATAGAAAATTGAAAATTTAAAGAATTGATTTATATATATAAAAATTATTTAATTAAAAAAATTTATGTAAAAAAATTCAGGAAATTGATTTTTTAAAAAAAAATTTTTTTTCCGCTTCATCACTAAGCCTTATAAAAATAAATTATTAAAAATTATATCAATCAAGAATATATTTAAATAATTCAATAGAATTTTAATGAAAAATAATAAAATTAAAACGAAAAAAATGGATTAAATTTTTTTAAGATTTGAAAAGAACATTTGTTCAAATTTTACAATATTTTTAGAATATTGAAAAAAATACAATGATTTATGGATTTAGAAAAAAATTAAATAAAATCTATTTGTTTTATTTAATTTTATATAAATTATATTTATATAATTTAATTCATGGTAAATAAAAAAATATAAAAAAAAAAAAATTTTTTTAAAAGAAAAATTTATTAATAAAATTATTTGATGACAAAATTTTAAGACAAAAAAATGAAACCAAATAAAAAATAAAGAAAAGATTATAAAAATAAATAAATTCTTATAGAAAAAAAAAAAAATAAAAAACAAAAAATGTAAAATTTATGGAATATATTTTTTTCTATAAAATGATAATTTGATTATTAAAAAAATTAAATTTTATATTAATATTGTCTTTAAAAAATAATAAAATAATTTTATGTAAAATTTTAATTGCTTAAAATATAATATTTTAAAAAATAAGAAAAAAAAAATATTTTAATAAAAAAACAAAGATTAAAAGAAATTTTTTTTTAAAATTTTCAAATTAATAAAGAAAAAAATTTCTTCTAAAAAATATATAGAAAATATTAATAAAAAAATATTTATTGAATATTTAAATCTATAAAGAAAAAAAAAAAATTGTAGGAATAAAATTAAATTTTTGTTTTTTCTTATTTGATTAAAATAAAAAAAGGAAAATATTTTTTGGAAAAAAAAAATTGTTTTTTTTTTTTTTTTAAATTGAAAATTTTTTTTTAAAATTTCCATTTTTTAAATGATAAAAAAAATTAAAAAAAATTTTCTTATTAATTTTTTAAATGAAATAATGAATTATTTTAAAGAAAAAACAAATATAAAAACAAAAAAAAAAAAAAAAAAATTTCTAACAAAAAAAAAGAATAATACATTTAAATAAAAATTTTAATTCTAATTGTCCAAATTAAAAAAAAAAATAAAAAAACTTTAAAAAATTTTAACCAAAATAATTTTAAAATGTTTTTGAAAAATTTTAAAATTTTTTTAAAAGAAATTTAAATTTTTTTTTGGAATAAAAAATTCAAAACTGATTAATTTAACAAAATTGTATATAAAAAATTCAATAATAAATTTATTTTTAAAAAAATGTAAAAAAAATTTTTTTTTTTTTTTTCATAAATTTAAATTAAAAATAGATTCATTTGAATTGAAAAATTTTTAATTTTTAAATTTCAAATGGAAAAAATAAAATATTGAAAATTAAATGATAAAAAGAGAAAAAATTTTACCTCAAAAAATTTATTCACACAAAAATTTAAAAGAAAATCTATAATCAAATAAAATCAATGGAAATATTTCATAATTAAATGAATTTTAGGAATTTATAAATTATTCAATATTATATATTATATATATAAATAAATTATAAAAAAAAGAAAAAAATTAATGAATAAAAATATAAAAATTAAATAAATATTTTTTAAAAAAAAAATTAAAATTTAAAGCTTTAAAGAATAAAAAAAACATTTTTTTTTATTATTAATTAATAAAATGAAATTTTTTTTAATTTTTTTTAATAAATGTTTTTAAAAAAAAATATTTAAATGAAAAAAAAGAACAAAAAATAATTAAAAAATCATAAATATTTATAAATATAAAAACAAAATTTCATTATTAAAAATTAATTAAATTAAATTTATATATAAAAAAAATTTTATAAAAATAAAAAATTTTACAAAGAACAAAAAAATATTTTAAAAAATTTCAAATTTATATATAATGTTTTTTTTTTAATTTTATATAGATACTTTTATTTTGAAATTTTTAAAATATTTTATATTCCATATCAAGTTAAAAAAAATGAAATAATTAATATTTTTTGGAAAAAATTTTAAATTTAGAATTTAAATACAAAAGGAAAAAAAAAAACTGAAAAAAATATTAAAATTAAAATCTTTTAAGTTTTCAAAAATATTTGAAATTTTTTAAAATCTTTTGATAAATGGTTTCATCGAAAAATAAAATTAAAAAAAATAAAATTTTTTTTTATTCAGTAGCTTTTTAATTATTTATTTAGAAAATTAAATTTATACCATATATATATAAAACCAAAAACTTTTAAATATTGGAATCAAAGAAATATATATGAAAATAAATATATAAAATTTTTGCCGAATTTATCATCCAGATTATAAAATTTAAATTGAATTTCGTTGTAAAATAATTTTCATTTTTAAAAAATTATTTAATTTATTTTTTCACCAAAAATATTATTATTAAATTTTTTTAATAAAATTGAAACAAATTTTAATATTTTTAAAAATCATAATTTATATAAAAAGAAATATTTTTAAATATTTTCTGAAATTGATAAAATAAAAATGTAATATAAAATATCATTTTTAAAAAAAAACATTTTTTTAAAATATCGCTGATAAATATATAAATTGTTTTTGTTTTAATTTATTAGAATTATAAAATAAAATTTATTTTATTTTAAAATTTTAATTCATTAAAAAAAATTTTAATGCCAAACAAAAATTCTTTTAACTTTAAATAATTTTTTAAAAAAATAGGAATCAGATTCAAATGTGTCAAACAAACTTCGTCATAAAAAAATTCTTTGTTAAAAAAATTCATATAAATTTTTTTATAAAATGTACAAAAAAAATATTCATAAAATAAAAATTTTTAAAAAATTCGGACAATTTGGAAAACGCTGAATTTGTTTTATCGTTTTACACATTGAATAAAATGCCTTATTTAAAATTTATTTGAATTGATTTATGGATAAGAAAATTTTTTTTTTTTTGTATTGGTTACAATTTATTCAAAAATTGTTTATTGTTTTAATATTTAAATTTTTATTTCTGTGGAAAATATTTATGAACAAAATTTTATAATTTAAAAAATTTGTTTTGGATATATAAACGATTCATATATATTTACAATAGATATGATGTTTAGAAAAAAAATTAAAAAGAAAATGTTTTTTATATATATAAAAATATTTTAGAATTTGAATTGAATTTTTTTTTTTTTATATTTTTTACATTTTGAAAAAAATTTTTTCTATTTTAAAAGAATAATAAAAAATTATGTAAAGAAAAAAACGAAAAATTGAAAAAAAAAAAATATTAAATTATCAAAAAAAAATTTTGAAACCTTTTTATTTTTTTTAAAAATTTTTATAAAAAAAAAATTGTCAAAAAAGAATCTAATATTATGATAAATAAGAATTTTATTAAAAATTTTATTTTTTTAGATTTAAAGGAAATGGAATCAAAAAAGAAATTTGCTTTTATTGAACTTTTGTTCGATCTTTCAGCATAATATACATTTTGATCATATATTTTATTAAATACATAAATAATCAATATATATTTAATATTATTGTATATAATTTTATTTAAATTTGACAAAAATATTGAAATAAAATTTATTGCTCAAATTAAATTATAACATTTTAATCTCAAAACTTGAAAAATTTAAATTTTTTAGTTTTAAAACCAATCACAAAATTAATATCCTTAAAAAAAACCAAATATTTTAACTGAAATTTCTTATCCTTTTAAATTTTGTAAATAAATTAAAAAATTTTGTGTTTAATTTCGTTTTCAATTAAAATTTATTTGTTCATTCAAAAGTTGGGAAGTTTCATGAATTGTATTTTTTCAAAAAAAAAAAAGTGAATGGATTGTTATTTATTTTTTGATTATATTTATTATTACATTTAAAATTTAAATCAAACTTTTATTTTTTTACGCAAAAAATGTCTAAAGAATAAAAAAAAAAGATTGAAAATTATACATACCGAAATATTCAATTTTTTATAAACAAATGATTTAATGATAAATAAAAACTTTTGATTTCTAAATTATTTTATATTTTATTAAAATAAATCTCGAAATATTTGAATAAATATTATAATATCAAAATGATTTTAAATAAATTCATTTATCATATTAACAAAAAATAAATTTAAATTAAAAAAATATTTTCGATATAAATATATATTCCTTAATAATAAATATATCATAGTATTAGATTTATTCAAATTTAATAATCATATAATTTCAAACATCCTTGAAATACGTAAAAAAAAGACAAAATAATTGGAGTAAATGAAAAATATCCAGTTTATTGAAAAAATCAATATTTAAATAACAAAGGAATTTTCGAATTTGAGATTCATAAAGCTGAAATTTTATTTTATATATTACTATTATTTATTGGAATATATAAAAAAAACGGGTTAAATAGTTAATTTGTATTCGAACGTTAACATCACATTGGGTTAGATATAATTAATAAAAATTATGATCAAAATATATTTTCGATTATGGTCATAAATATATTACATATAAATATAAATATATATATTTATATATATAATTATATGTCAAAATATATTTTTATTTAATATCATAAATTTTCTAAAAATTCCAAAATACATTATTATTTTAAATTCGTTTCCAAAATGAATTTGATTAAAAAAAAAGAATTTTTTAATTCAACGGACTTTTTAGTTTTTAAAATCTGAAATTTTATATAGAAAATTAATAAATTTTATAAACTTGACCATTCCATCTTAATGTTATAAATTAAATTGAAATAAATAAATCAAATAAAAAAATACAAAATCACATTGAATATTCCAAACAAAATTCTTATTGATGAAAAAAAAATATCAGGTACATTGATATTTGATAGAAAAAATTTTTAAGTGTTAATAAGTATAAAAAATATATTATAAAAATTATTAATTTGACGATGGATTTGTCAAAGATTGTATATTCAATTTAATTCTCGGTCAATTTTACAAATATGAATTTGATATATTTATAAAATAATAATTATACTTATATATATATCCAATAAAATTTATATATATGATTAAATAAAAATTTTACTTACCAAATAAAAACGAAAACTTGGATATTAAAATTCAAAGGCAATAAAAAATCAATAATTTTGGTTTTAAAAATTTCTTATATATTAAGGTTTTTACAAAATTCTTTTTAAAATATATGAATGTCAAAAAATTTCTAAAAATTAAGAAAATATATAATTTATAAAAAGATCCTCATGTTTTAAAATTTAAAATTTTGGAAAAAAATGATTTTTACAAACAATTAATAATTTTTTCGTTTTATTCCATTTTAAAAAAAAAAACAGCTTTATAAAATGTTTTTTTCAAAAATCTCACCTAATTTAAATTTTGATAAAATTTTTTAAAAACAAAAGAATAAAAATTTTAAAAAAATTGAATATTTTGAAATTTATTTCTTATTTTTTTTTATTTTGTGTCGCTGCGCCAATCGTGACGTCTGCCTGGCCGTGCCCCGCCGTGCTGTCCTGGTCGCGGCCAATTGTGACGACGTCACCCCGTCTGTCTCCGCGCCGTCGCCGTCCTATCCTGTCCTGTGACGACCAATGTGACTTGGTATTGGTCGCGGCACCAAATGTGACGTTCTAATCTTTTGCTGATTCGGATGGGAATCTGATTAGATTCGGTATCAGCCCTGTCGTTCCCATCTCGCCTCCAACGTCTGGTTACCGAAGTAACTGTTTTGATTTCTAGTCTAACCTACCCACGTTGTGATTTGATCTTAGGTAGACGAAATCAATCAGTCGCCGGGCCGTAATGCAAGTCGAGTTTGAACAAGGGTGATACCACACAAGTATATGTAAAAGAAAATAAAGTAGTAACTCGAAAAGTTCAAATTTGTTAAAAAAAGGATAACAATATTTTATATCTGGTTGCTGAATACAGGACTGCGTCTTTCTCCCAAACCCGCTATATGGATTCGTGACACTTTTGTTTTGTTAGGCGAGTCTTAACATCTTAAGTTGTTTGTTTTTTAAGAAACTGGTTTTGGTGTATCTTCAGGCGATATTCGTAAAACTTGTTTTGGTGGTGTGAGTCTAAGTCGTTCTTCAAAAATAAATTGTTCTTGGTTAGAAGTTGAGGTCGTGATTTGCGTGGAATCTTTCAGTCAGCTTTCTGCGAGGCGGGTCTCAGAGCTCTCAGCTCAACTCAACTGCAACTCAACTCAACTGGAACTGCTCAACTGGAACTCAACTGCTTTCCACTCGCTGCGACTCTGCTTATATGGACGCCGACCAAAACCGGGGGTGGGCTTGTCGGGGTTTGAGGTTCCTTGATAATTCTAATTCTAAATCCACTAAGGATTTTCTTTGTTTTCGGTCAGGAAAATTTATTATTTTTCCATTTTTGGAAGTTCATTACTTTTCTTTAGTTTTAAGGAATCGTCCTCCCAAATTCTTCCTTTCTCATATTGGTATCTCACAATCCCCTCAGAGGGCGTCAACAGGTTTCCCCTCTCTCTCACAGTGGCATCTCACACCGATCCCTTCAGGGGGCGTCAACAGGCCTCCCCTCCTTCTTCACATGATTACCTTCGCCTACCGCTCACGCCACCATTCAGCCAATGAACGCTCAGCAGCGTGGGTGTGGCTAGACTGGCCTCAGTTTAAAAAATCTTGCTCAAAGAAAAAAAATTATCTTCTTTTTTTTTTTTTTTTTTTTTTTTTCTTTTCTTTCCGACCAACAACCCGTAGTGTGGTCTTAATCTATCTTAACCGAATGTCATCTGGAATTTATCAACGAGATTTTCGCCAATCAAGTGGGTGGTCATCTGGACGACTTCGCATTCTGTCGCCAATTATCTGTTCCGATAAAAAATTTTTATCATGGCCAGCTCTTGACATAAAACAGGTGCTTTTTTCAAAACAAATGATATCTCCGCAGATAGTTAATGGTTTTTCTTTCCTTCTTTGTAACTCTTGGGTGGTCCAGCGGACATTTTTTTTTCGGTCAGTGCTTGACCTAATTATTTTTATCTCTTTAGCATTCTGTTTTGTAGGCCACTTGACCAATTTGATTTTTTTCATTATTGCCATGGGCAGATTGGCTATCTTTTATTCGGTGCGTCGTAACATAAATCAGATTAAATCCAGATCCGCGATCTTACTTTTTCGCTAATGAAAATAAAATCTTTACCACTTTTCTTTGTTAAAAAAATAACATCGCTTAGTGTCCTTTTCGTGATAGCTTCTTATCACCTAAATTTAATTCTCGCCTTTTGTTTAGATTAAAATAATCATAATAATTTTCTTTGATGTCTTTTTAAATTGAAATTCAAAAAGAATTAAATAACAAATTAAAAAATATGACTCAAGTTTATCATGAGAAATTTAATATTGAAAATATATTTAACTTTTCAAGATGGACCAAATATTGTTATTGAACTGGAATTTCGAAAACAAAAATTTTTTCTAATGCCAAGACAAAAGAGGAAATTAAGGATTTTCAAAAAAATAAATTTCCTTTTTTTTTGGTACCCATAAACTAAAGAGTAAAGTCGAAATAGATTTGGCAAAAGAATTCCCAATAAAAGTTAAGTAAAAAAAACCATGTCTTTTTCCATTCAGTTTTTTCAAGAAAATTTCATTCTGTGGAAAAGTAAATCTTTCTTGCCTGATAAATCAAAGGTTTGAAAGATAAGAACCTTCAACAAAATGTCTAAATTTATGACTCATATAAATCTTTAATATCCTTTAAAAAAATGGAAAATCAGATTAAAAAAAAAAAAAAAAAATGTCCATGAATACAATAGATTTATGTTTTCCCAAAATAGAAAACTTATTTTTGAATAAAGCCATAAAAAAATTATAAAATTTCTCATTATACAATAAAATAATATTTAAAATCCTTTGAATTTCAAAAAAAAAAAAAGGGGTTTCTGGTAAAAAAGTTAAGAAAAATTCTCAAATTCCCAAAAAAATTGAGCCAAAGTGATTAACACAATGATTCTTTTTGACTAAAAATTTATTCCATGAAGAATTTTTCAAAAATAAGTTTAAATTTTCACATTTTAAAAAAAATAGAAAAATCATATATTTTTATGAAAATTAATCTTGACGGTCCGGTTGAAATGTTTTAAAATTAAATAATGAAATCTTTTGTTTTTAAAATGAGTAATAAAAATAATTTATAACTGTTACAAAAAAAATCATTATAAATCATTTTGAATATCAATGTTGGTCCAATATATCATTAATTACAATTCTTTTTTCAAAAATTTATGAAAAAAAATCAAAAGAATAAATTTTTTAAATCTTTCAAAAAATCAAATCTAATTTAAATTTATGAGTTTAAATATTTTTAAAAAAAAAAACGAAATTTTTTTAATAAATCCAAAATTTTTTGCATAATTAATATTTTTATAAAAAATAAGCAATATTTTTAAATTTTATCAAATAGATATGTTTATTTTTTTATAAATATTTTATTTACATTTTTATTTCCATTTTGATATATCAAAAACGTTTTGCGAATATAATTTCAAATTAATAAATTAATATTCCTAAACAAACATATTTTTTATATAAATATAATTAAAAAGAAATTAATTTCGGTAATGTTTTGATATATAATTTAAATAAAAGTTTTTTTTAGAAATCTAAAAAAAATACATCGTTTTAAAATTTTAATTTTTGACTGAATCAATATATTGTTACAAAATAATTCTAATAAAAATTTTTAACGGTCCAAAAATTAAAATATATATGTTACATATATAAAATGAAAAATATTTTTAAAAAATTCTAAAATTTCATTATGGACTATTTAAAATGATGATAAAGTTTTATCGGAAGAGATGGGTTTAATAAAATTCTTTCATAAATGGTTTTTAGTAATATTTTTTATAATGGCTGAAAATTTTTTTCCTTTATTCACCAAATAATTTTTCAAAACAAAATTTATTAATATTTTTTCAAAAAATATTTTTTGGTAATTTTAAAAAAAATGATAAATTTTATTTAATAAAAAATGTATTTTCTTAATTTTTTTTTGAATTTAAAAAAGTATATTTAAAAATTATTTTATTTTTTTAATCAATGGAAAAAAATTTAAAATTTTTCAAAAGTTTTGAAGAAATGAATTTTTACAGAAATCAATTTAAAAAATATATAATAATTTTAATTCAAAAAGTGACATATAAGGAAATTTTAATCAAAATTTGAAATTTTTTTTTCATTTCTAATAAAATTTTTTTTTCAAAAGTTATATTTATTTCAAAATGTATATAAAATATATTTTTCATTTTTCCCTTTGTATAAATTTTTCATTAATTTGTTCAAAAAATTTTTTATTGTTTAATTTTCAAAAAAATTAAATTGGAACAAATTCCCTCAATGGATGTTTCAGCTAAAATTTTCTATTGCCAAAAGAAAAATAAAATTTTAACGTCATTCCAAAATATTTTCTACATTTGTATTGAAATAAAACACCTTATTTAATAGGAATATACCAGAAGATTTAAATTTTATAGTTTGAAACCGGCAAATTTATAATATAGGAACCAAATTTTCAAAGAAATCTAAATATGAAAAGATTATTTCATAAAGGGTTTTAAAAAAAAATTTGAAATTTTTCGATAAATATATCATTCTTAAATTTTGTTCACCTTATATTAAAAAATTTTATCTTTGAATATTCATAATTATTAAAAACAATTTTTTTATATTTAATTTAAAAATATTTTTATATATATCATATGTTATTGTTTATATAAATATTGAATATTTAATGCTTCCCATTTTATCAATATATTTCAAATTTCTGCAAAATCTCTGGGTCAACACTTATATAATATTTTTTGAAAAGAATGTAGCCTTAATTTACTCCTGGAATTTTACCTTAGGTTTGGTGAAACAAGACTCCCAAAAATTATGACTTCATCATTACAATCTTAATCTGATCGCACATCTTAGAAAAACATATTTAAATTCCCACATATCTAATGACCCGGTTGAAGTTTTCTGTAGATTATTTCTTTTCTGGAACCAAGACCGACTGCCAACCAAGATTATTACAATCCAACCTGAAATAATTTGAACAGGACCGTATAGTTTCAGCTACCTGAAACCGATGATTATAGCGCGGATGTGAATCGAAAAAACTGGTGAAAATTAAAACCTGTTCTCCTAGGGTTATTCCTTTTTATCTTAATACATTGTCATAAAAAATTTTGGTCAGTTTTCCTGCTTTTTAAAATATTAAAATGTTTTTGAATCAAATATTTTTGACAATATTTAACCCTGTCAGAAGTCTAGGGTTATTTGTTATCTTCCCACAATATCTATTCGTAAATGTCCTTTTTTTTTTAATATTAACTGTTTTAAAACCGGTTCAATCAAGAATTTTCTTTTATTTAAATATATCACTACAATCTTAACCTATTCAGAAGTTTAGTCCCGGAGTCATAAAATTTCCCATATATTTCATAAAAAATGCCTTTTCTATCTAAAACCCCATACCGCTTGTGAAAACCGACTCCCAAGTTTGCTTTTATGATCACTCTTGCTTTAACAAGTTCAAATTTATAGTAAACCAAAACCGCCATACATTCCCCAAAATGTAATTCATATTTTAAACCTCAATACCTCAGAGTATTTTCAAAATCTAAATTTAAAGGGGAGAAATTTTATTAAAAAAAAATTTTTCCGTTCATATTTAATCTTTTGTACTTGTTTGATTTAAAATAAAACTTTAAGCCATATCGTACGTGATACTAGCTTTTTTTTTTTTTTTTATACTGTTTTGCCTTTTAATTTTCTTACGATTGATGATAAGTTTTTTCTTTCTTGTTTAATACCTACTTCTGGGCCAGGCATTGAAAAATTTATTGTTAGCAACAGAAATAGAGTGATAATAATTCTTCTGTTAAGTTTAATGGAAGCAAAGCTTAAACTAATCGAATGTGCAAATTTAAACATCAGAACGGGAATAAGTGGGCGTGTTTGAATCCCAAAAAAGTTTTTAAAGTGAAAGTGAAAGTGAAAGTGAAAGTAAAGAACATTCAAAATTTTAAAAAGAGAAATCAAATAATATATATATATATATATATATATATATATATATATATATATATATATATATATATAATAAACAGTTTTCGTTTTTCATTTTCATTTTCAAATTTTTTTTTATTATTTCCTTATTTGGATTTCAACTGAAATGGTCATAAATTCAATGGTATTCGGTGTAAACATGTGTGAAGTCTAAACCGATTTACCGCGCGATCGAGGAAATACAAGCGCGGCGAGGGGTCCGCGTTAGAATCAAAGAATAAAAAAACGAAAACAAAGCGAAAATAAAATAGAATCGTAGAAAATGGATGGAAGAAAAAAAAAACAATATAAAGACGATGAAATTAATTTAAAACAAACCAAAACACGCACACACACACATACAGAGAAAGAAAAAAAATTTTCCGCCGTCTTTTAAATCTTTTTTCTAAAATAAAAATGGCGTCCTTTTTTCATTATAGATGCCTTGATAGACGCATTCAGAGTGAACAGAAACATTCTTACAATTAAATGCAATCACAAAAAGAAAAACGTCACACCGTACTTATTGTTTGTTTTTGTTTTTTTTTTAAATTTTATTTGCTTTTATTTTTTATTTTTTGTTGTTGTTTTCGTTTTCTTTCTTTTTCTAAGAATTTTCCCAAATTCTTCTTTAATGTTCATTTTCTGAAATTTTTTTTTTTATGGCCATTTTTTTATAATCCTTTGCGGAGTTTGATCGAGCTAGTGTGTTTTTCAAATTAATGTTTGAACTCATAAATCACGATTACGAGTTCCGTAACCCATTTAGCTTTTCAGGTCCACCATACCCACAAGAATCTTAACCTATTCAAATCTCAGGTTAACCGTTATCTTTCTCATAGATCCGCATAAACTGTGCAACATACTCTTACCGCTCTAACACAGCAATCATCCGATAGAACCCTTCTTACCTTCCATCTGCATGGCTAATGCTAACCTCCAAGAAAGTCGCATATTACGCCTTCTCGGATTAACGTTTTCAGTTTAGATGAAGTTTAAAGATTACCGTATTTTATGGATTACATGGCGCATTTTTTTCAAAAATATATCCTGATAACTACGGGTGCGTCTTGCAAGACGAATTTAAGGCGACGACCAGACTCAAGTCAGTTTGGACGGTTACCTAATTGGCTTGATTTTTTTTTATCAGAAAATAAGAGCGATATATTAAATCTTTGTTTCAATAAATCGTGGAAAAGTTAATAAAATTTAAAAAAAAATATGGCTTGATTGATATGTTGATTCATTACACTATAATGTTAACTATCTATTTAATCCAGCCTTTTATATATGTAAATTCGGTACTTAGCTGTTTAAAGTATTTCCAAGACTACAAACCTTCCTGGAGCCGAGCCACAAGCTTTCTGCTTTTGATTACTATGTCATTGCCATACAAGCAAAATTGGATGAGTGATTAATGGAAACAATACGTGGCGCCACTATGTGAGAGATGCATGGTGAATGTGTTGTTGTAGGAGAATAGCTTTTTGTTTCTTCGAAATTTCTTTCCCACATTAGGGTGCGTCTTCCAAGCCGCTGTATCTTGTAAGCCGGAAAATACGGTATATTGAATCAACTGCTAAGCCTGCAGTTGATTCTCGCCAGAATCTTTCGTGCATATTTATAAGTTTACCAATTATTTATTCTTCATTTGAATTTTGATACCACCTCAGGTCTGGTGCTCCTGTTATATATTGCGAGATTCTGAATAAAATCCAAAGAAGAAGCTGCAATTTTATTCGTCCTGACCTGGCAGCTCGGCTTTGGTTCTTTTCCCACCGCCATAACGCAGCTTTATGAATTTAAGCTCAGTACTAGATTGGCGGCAAGGTCTCATCATTTTACAATTGAAATAGCGAGATGCAACCGTAAGTTCTATGCTAGCAGCTTCTTCTCTCGCTTGTTTCACGTGCCATGTTTTAATGGATGTCAGTTATTACTTAACTCCTGCTAATTTCCAACTGAATGTTCCCCACTGACTTAAACGGCCTCAAGGACACATGGCATAGTGGATAAAGGCGTTGGTTAGATCCAGTGAAAGGACCCAAAGAGTGTGAGTTTAATACCCGGTTAAGGCAGTGGAGAACTTTCAGAGGGAAATTAACAGGAGAAAACTAATAACTGGAGCGTACAACGGCCGAAACGTGTAATAAATATGGCGACAAAGATGAAGACAATAGTCCGAATAGGGTAAATAGTGTACATAATACCTCATCTCAGAAATATAGATGGATAATGAAAAGGCCGAAACATTGTAATAAATATGGCGACAAAGATGAGGACAATAGTCCGAATAATGTAAATAGTGTACATAATACCTCATCTCAGAAATATAGACAGATACTGAAAGGCCGAAACATTGTAATAAATATGGCGACAAAGATGAGGACAATAGTCCAAATAATGTAAATAGTGTACATAATACCTCATCTCAGAAATATAGACAGATACTGAAAGGCCGAAACATTGTAATAAATATGGCGCTAAAGATGAGGACAATAGTCCAAATAATGTAAATAGTGTACATAATACCTCATCTCAGAAATATAGACAGATACTGAAAGGCCGAAACACTGTAATAAATATGGCGACAAAGATGAAGACAATAGTCCGAATAATCTAAATAGTGTACATAATACCTCATCTCAGAAATATAGACAGATACTGAAAGGCCGAAACATTGTAATAAATATGGCGCTAAAGATGAGGACAATAGTCCAAATAATGTAAATAGTGTACATAATACCTCATCTCCGAAATATAGACAGATACTGAAAGGCCGAAACGTTGTGATAAATATGGCGACAAAGATGAGGACAATAGTCCGAATAATGTAAATAGTGTACATAATACTTCATCTCAGAAATATAGACAGATACTGAATGGCCGAAACGTTGTAATAAATATGGCGACAAAGATGAGGACAATAGTCCGAATAATGTAAATAGTGTACATAATTCCTCATCTCAGAAATATAGACAGATACTGAAAGGCCGAAACGTTGTAATAAATATGGCGACAAAGATGAGGACAATAGTCCGAATAATGTAAATAGTGTACATAATTCCTCATCTCAGAAATATAGACCAGATACTGAAAGGCCGAAACGTTGTAATAAATATGGCGACAAAGATGAGGACAATAGTCCGAATAATGTAAATAGTGTACATAATACCTCATCTCAGAAATATAGACAGACAATTGACCACCTTGTATCAGGTTGCACGGTATTGGCACCCATTGAATATAAAACCCGGCATGAGAGAGTGGGCCAATATCTGCACTGGAAAATCTGCAACTGTTATGGAAAAAAAGCTGCAAGACATTGGTAAAACCGTTTACAGAGATAGGTCCTGTAACAATTTTATGGGACTACACAATACACGCATAGAGAACTATCAAAGCTAACCGCCCAGACATCATGATTAGAGACCGAACAAAAATGTACCTTCTTATTGACATTAGGTCTCTGGTTGGGACCCGGAAAGAAAAGAGTATACACCAGAAATCAATAATAATAATAATAATTTGACAATCATATTCAATATTCAATAGTTATTCATATGTTAATTTTAATTAGATATTACCATCAACATTGTATGGATGTAATCTTCATATATTTATCTTCGGCGCTATATAATCTTAATATTATCGTCTTCATGTGATCAGTATAGATATAATTTCGTATATCCATAAATACTATACAGGCATGTCGCCAGAGTGGGGGGTGCTATAAGTCGAGTAGTGGTGAGTAAGAATTAGTACACTAAAATCATTTCCCATAATTTTCCACAGAGTAGGAACCAAATGATTTTTTTTTTTTTTTGGCGCAGGACAGGTCTCCTTAGCGACAGACCTGAAACAATGTCGTCTCCTTAAACTAAATAGACATCTTTTTCGATATTCCTCTCTTGCGTCCTCAAGTCGAAGTTGATGAGTACTGATTCCTACCTCCCTCTCTCCCTCTCTCTCTCTCACACACACACAAACACAAACACACGCAAACAAACATGTAAGCGCTAGTGAGTGTGTGTGTGTGTGTGTGTGTGTGTGATGGTGTGCGCGCGTGCAAGTGCATACGGGTTTCAGATCCTCCACTTTTTAGCTGTTATAAATATTGCAATTGATTGTTCGTGTGATTTGAACAAGACGAAAAACGTGTTCCTTTGTTCGGAAGAGGTATTCTTTCCAGTCGGAAAATAAACAAGCAAATAGAGGAAGTTAATGTCGAATATGAGAGGGAAAGAGAGTTGACAAAAATCATCTGATATAAATCAGAGAATGTAAAGGAAATTTCTTTCGAGGAAAGGCCGACAATTCCAAAAGTAAGAAAGAACCGTCGAGTGAAGGAAAACATCAACCTCGCTAACCAAGCAATTTCCATTTCGTCCCCTATTTTTCTAAATAAGGGACGAAATGGAAAGACCGATGAACCTGACAAAAATTAATAAATCCTATATACGCTGCCTCGGCATCGATTGCAGAAACAATAGGTGAAAAAGTAAAAAGACAACGTAAGCGAAAAAGAAAAATGCCAGTCTGGAAAGAAATAATAGTAACCGAATTAAATAAATTATGAGAATAATTGTCACTTCTAAGGGAAGAAGACAAGGGTGCCAAAATGAAAGAAAGAAAAGGGAGACAACTGAAACGAAGCTTTGGTAGAAAGAAGAAGACTGACGTTTAAGCTGAAACAACAAATTCAAGTGAAGTCACATAGAATCAGGCTTTATGAAAAAAGAAACACATTATAAGGGATAAGGAGAGGCAGAAGTTGTGGAGAGCCGTGATCGCCAGCGTCCTGAAGAGAAACATTATTTAGAAGAAGATGAAGAATTAAAGGATTGGCAGATTAGAAGAGACAGCAAAAATACACAATTTACTAAGAGCTACAAAGAACAGGAAGTCGTGGAGAGCCATGATCGTGAACATCCTGCAGAGACGCTTTATATAGAAGAAAATGAAGAACGAGATTGTGTAAATGTTTGGCAGAAGAGGGATTAGAAGAGACAGCAATAATACAAATTTTACTAAGAGCTACAAAAGACAGGAAGTTGTGGAGAGCCATGATCGTCAGTATCCTTCAGATACACGTTATATAGAAAATGAAGAACGAGGTGGTGTAAAAGGATTGGCAGAACAGAAATTAGAAAAGACAGCGAAAATTCAAAATTTACTAAGAGCTACAAAGGACTGGAAATTGCCATGATCGCAAACACCCTGAAGGGATACAGCACATAGAAAAAGAAGATCTATTACAAGTAATATAATTGTTACACTAAATAATAATGATAATAAAAATAATAATAATAATAATATTAAAAATAATAATAATAATAATAATATTAAAATAATAATAATTAATAAAAAAAAAAAATAATAATATTAGAAATAATAAAAATAATAATAAAATTAAAATAATAATAATAATAATAACATTAAAAAATAATAATAATAATAATGAAAAATAAAATAATAATATTAATAATAATAAAAATAATAATAATAATAATAAAATAATAATGACAATGAAAATAGTAATAATAATATTAAAATAATAATAATAATAATAAATAATAATAATAATAGTAATAATAATAATAATAATAATAATAATCTGAAAGAACAAATTCAAGCGACGCCAGAGGGAATCAGGCGTTATGAAAAAAAAAACTAAAAAAAACATTCTTCTGGCAAAAGAAAGAAGATGCCAAGAAACTATATGAAGAACTGGGTGAAAAAATAAAATAGAGATAAATTACCCACTTAATATCCAGGAGGTTGAGGAATTCTGGTTTAAGATGTGGGAAAACTGAAAAATGCCCAATGAAAGAGCTTCATGGATCGAGCAAGAAGAGGAACAAGCACACAAACACACACACACACATATAGTGCCAAAAATGGACGGATATCAATCTTACTGAAACCACCGATGCCATCTACAAAACCAAAAACAGGAAGGCATCAAGAATAGACCGAATAGCTAATATTTAGATAAAAAATCTAACACTCACCAAGACCTCGCATAGGTCTACACTGATATAATCATAAAATGGCTCACGTGAGGAGTAACATACCTACTTCCACAATCTAAAGAGACGAAGAAGCCGAAGAACTATAGACCCATCACCTGCCTACCAACAATGTACAAGATTCTCACGTCTATCATAACCGAGAGGACATAGAATTTCCTTGAAAAAAAAACAATTTACTTCCAGCAAAACACAAGGGGCGTAAAAGAGGAAGTTACGGGTGCAGGGGCCAAATAATTATCAATAAAACATTATCGAAAAAGGTGAAAACAAAGAAAAGAAACTTATCGATACATGGATCGACTACAGAGAGGCGTTCGACAGTGTACACACATCTATGAATAGAGAAGACCTTAAAAATATACAAGATATGACCCACAACGATCAAATTTATAATGGAGAGCATGAAAAACTGAAAGACTACACTAAACCTAAGCCATACAAACGGGTCATTAACATTGTGACCAATCAACATCAAAATTCGGGATATTCCAAGGGGATTCACTGTCACCACTACTCTTCTGTCTTGCATTAGCGCCATTCATCTGCCTACTGAACAGCAGTAGATAGGGATACAAGTGACAGAATTGCAAACTGAATCACGTCTTCTTCTTTTTTTGACATTTAATCTTTTCCTTTCTTCTTGAAACTCTTTGTTTTCACTATTTCTTTCTTTCTACGTTACTTTTTTCTTTCTTTTTTTCGTTTAGTCTGTATATTTGTCTTTCTTCCGAGTTTTTCTTCCAAACGTTCTTTAGCTTTTCATTTTAACCATTTCTTTCTTTCTTTCTTTCTTTCTTTCTTTTCTTTGATCCGCTTCTTTCTTTCTTTCTTTCTTTCTTTCTTTCTTTCTTTCTTTCTTTCTTTCTTTTCTTTGATCCGCTTCTTTCTTTCTTTCTTTCTTTCGATCCAGATTTCATTGTTTCTTTCTTTCTCTTTAATTATAACCATTTCTTTTCTTTTCTTTCTTTCTTTCTTTGATCCACTTCTTTCTTTCTTTCTTTTCTTTTTTTTCTTTCTTTCTTTCTTAATTTCTTTCTTTTTTTCTCTTTAATTTCTATCCATTATAAGATTTCTTTTCTTTTCTTTCTTTCTCTTTAATTATTCATTTCTTTTTGTTTTTCTTTCTTTTCTTTTTTCTTTTCTTTCTTTCTTTCTTTCTTTTCTTTTTTTTCTTTGATCCTTTCATTTCTTTCTTTTTTTTCTTTCTTTTCTTTCTTTCCTTTCATTTTCTTTCTTTTTCTTTCTTTCTTTTCTTTCTTTTTTTCTTTCTTTCTTTGATCCGCTTCTTTTTTTTCTTTCTTTCTTTCGATCCAGATTTCTTTTTTCTTTTCTTTTTCTTTAATTATCCAAACATTTTTTCTTTCTTTTTTTTTTCTTTTTTGATCCATTTCTTTCTTTCTTTCTTTCTTTCTTTTTTTTCTTTCTTTCTTTTTCTTTCTATCCTTCTTTCTTTGTTTTCTTTCTTTCGATTTAATTTCATTGTTTCTTTCTTTCTTTCTTTCTTTGATCCATTTCTTTCTTTCTGAATTTTCTTTCTTTCTTTCTTTCTTTCTTTCTTTTCTATCCAGATTTCATTGTTTTTTCTTTCTCTTTAATTATAACCAGAAAATTTTCTTTCTTTTCTTTCTTTGATCCGCTTCTTTCTTTCTTTTCTTTCTAGGTTTTTCTTTTTTTCTTTCTTTCTTCTTTCATCCAGATTTCATTGTTTTCTTTCTTTTCTTTAATTATAACCATTTTCTTTTCTTTCTTTTCTTTTCTTTGATCCGCTTCTTTTCTTTCTTTCTTTTTTCTTTCTTTCTTTCTTTCTTTCTTTTATCCAGATTTCATTGTTTCTTTCTTTCTCTTTAATTATAACCATTGATTTTTTCTTTCTTTCTTTCTTTGATCCGCTTCTTTCTTTCTTTCTTTCTTTCTTTCTTTCTTTCTTTCTTTCTTTCTTTCTATCCAGATTTCATTGTTTCTTTCTTTCTCTTTAATTATAAACATTTCTTTCTTTCTTTCTTTCTTTGAAGATTTCTTTTTTTTTCTTTCTTTCTTTCTTTCTTTCTTTCTTTCTATCAGATTTCATTGTTTCTTTCTTTCTCTTTAATTATAACCATTTCTTTTTTTCTTTCTTTCTTTGATCCGCTTCTTTTCTTTCTTTCTTTCTTTCTTTCTTTCTTTCTTTCTTTCTATCCAGATTTCATTGTTTCTTTCTTTCTCTTTAATTATAACCATTTCTTTCTTTCTTTCTTTCTTTGATCCGCTTCTTTCTTTCTTTCTTTCTTTCTTTCTTTCTTTCTTTCTTTCTATCCAGATTTCATTGTTTCTTTCTTTCTCTTTAATTATAACCATTTCTTTCTTTCTTTCTTTCTTTGATCCGCTTCTTTCTTTCTTTTTTCTTTTCTTTCTTTTCTTTCTTTCTTTCTTTCTTTTTTCTTTCTTTCTATCCAGATTTCATTGTTTCTTTTTTTTCTTTCTTTTAAAACCATTTCTTTCTTTCTTTCTTTTTCTTTGATCCGCTTCTTTCTTTCTTTCTTTTCTTTCTTTCTTTCTTTCTTTCTTTCTATCCAGATTTCATTCTTTTTTCTTTCTCTTTAATTATAAACCATTTCTTTCTTTCTTTCTTTCTTTGATCCGCTTCTTTCTTTCTTTCTTTTCTTTCTTTCTTTCTTTTTTTCTTTCTATCCAGATTTCATTTTTCTTTCTTTTCTTTAATTATAACCATTTCTTTTCTTTCTTTCTTTCTTTTGATCTTCTTTCTTTCTTTTCTTTCTTTCTTTCTTTCTTTCTTTTTCTTTCTTTCAGATTTTGATTTTCTTTCTTTCTCTTTAATTATAACAATTTCTTTCATCTTTTCTTTCTTAAATTTTTATTTTTTTTCTTTCTCTCCCACATTTGTTTGTTTCTTCCCACAAAAATTTTAAACATTTCTTTCTTTTCTTTCTTTTTTTCTTTCTTTCTTTTTTTTTTCTTTCTTTCTTTTTTTTTTTTCTTTTTTTTTCCTTTCTTTTTATTTCTTCCCACATTTGTTTTGTCTATTTTTTCCTTTAATTTTGGCCATTTCTCCATTCTTTTCTTTCTTTTTTCATTTTCCTTTTAATTTAAACATTTTTTTTCTTTCTTTAGTTTCTTTTTTCTTTTTTCTGTTTTCCTTTCTTTCCACATTTGTTTATGCCTTTCTTTTCCTTTAATTTTGACCATTCCTTCGTTCTTTCTTTCTTTTTTCTTTCTTTCTTTTCTTCTTTCTTTCTTTCTTTCTTTCTTTCTAACACTGCCTTCTTTTTATAACATTTTCTGCAGTCTTTCTTTCTTTCTTTCTTTCTTTCTTTCCCCAAATTTGATTCTTACTTTCTTTCCCGTTAATTTTACCATTTCTCATTCTTTCATTCCCAGATAGATAGATAGATAGATAGATAGATAGATAGATAGATATGAACAAACTTGGGTAGATAGATAGATAAATAGATAGATAGCCAGACAGACAGACAGACACACAGATAGATAGATAGATAGATAGATAGATAGATAGATAGATAGATAGATATGAACAAACTTGGGTAGATAGATAGATAAATAGATAGATAGCCAGCCAGACAGACAGACAGAAAGACACATAGATAGATAGATAGATAGATAGATAGATAGATAGATAGATAGATAGAAAAATCAAAAATTAGATAGATAGATAGATAGATAGATAGATAGATAGATAGATAGATAGATAGATAGATATGATAAAGCTGTAATAGATAGATAGATAGATAGATAGATAGAAAGAAGATAGATAGAAGATTTAGATA
>CAHIKZ030003730.1:52500-66130 GCA_903632075.3 Acanthosepion pharaonis
AACCCGACGAGGTTCGCTTGGGGACCTTGAGACACTGTGCATAGGTGTTCAGTATTCCAAAAAGTGTGGTCCTTGGCAAAGACCTTCCATTCGAGACCGTGACAATCACTTACGCGCAATCACTTACGCAAATACCCTTAGGAAAGGCCTGAATCCATCTCTCCCCTACTCGGGTCGCTTGGGGACCTTGTCACACCGTGCAAAGGTTTTCAGTATTCCAAAAAGCATGGTCCGATCTAGTCAAGCCGTCACCGTTATAATCAAATGATATGTGTGGGTAGTCTGGTTGTTCGGTTCCAAGAACTGAGCTGATTGACCTGAGAGTCAGCGACCCCCCCACACACACCTATATATAACTAATTTAATCTTAATATCTGCTTAATTGATATTTATCTAATATCATATATACATTTCTTTTCTTTAAACGTTATATTTCAGTGGATACACGTTCTTAAGTAAACGACCTTTATTTTTTTATTTATTTTATATTGCTATGAAAAGCAGAGTTCGAATCCCAGTCACGTTAGAAAAGGCATGAATCCATCTCACCCTTAGTTATGGTTAAATAGCAGGACAGACTGGATATTTATAGCTTTGGGTAGTAACCGGTTTAAGAGAAGAACAACTCTGAATTCAAAACACAACAAGGTCGCTTAGGGAACTTGTGACACTGCCATGACCACATTTTTTAGAAACTGAACATATTATACATAGAACCAAGTTCATCAAGCTTTTTTTTTGTGTTTTGAATTAGAGTTGTTCTTTCTTAAAGTAAATGTTGTTAAATTAAATATAGCGATCCAGTCTGTCCTGAGTAATGCATAATTATATCTAAGTGAGATGGATTCATGCCTTTCCTAAGGATATTTACGTGTAAGTGATTGTCACCGACTAGACTGGAAGGTCTTTCCCAAGGACCACACTTTTTGGAATACTGAACACATTTGTACAAAGACCTTCCAGTTGAGTAGGTGACAATCTACAAAAATCCTTAGGAAAGGCATGAATCCATCTCTCCCTTAGTTATGGTTAAATAGCAGGACAGACTGGATCCTTATAGCCTTGGGTAGCAACCGGTTTAGGAGAAGAACAACACTGAATTCAAAACCTGACGAGGGTCGCTTGGGACCTTGTGACACTGTACAAAATTGTTCAGTATTCCAAAAAGCGTGGCCCGATCCTAGACAAACCTTCACCACTATAATCAAATGGTATGTGTGGGTAGTCTGGTTGTTGGGTTCCAAGAACTGATCTGCTTGAGCGGAGAATCAGCGACCCCCCCACACACACCTATATATAACTAATTTAATCTTGATATCTGCTTAATTGATATTTATCTAATATCATATATATACATTTCTTTTCTTTAAACGTTATATTTCAGTGGATACACGTGCTTAAGTAAACGTCCTTTATTTTCTAGACCGATCTATTTTTTTTATTTCTTTACACGTGTTTAAGTAGACGCCCTGCTGTTTTTTTTTTGTTTTTTTTTTTGAAACTGTGAATTACATCTACCTGTTTGTGCGTTCCTGTTTTAATAATGGACGCCATATTCAGACTGATGTAAGGCGTGCACAAAAAAAGTGCCCGAACCCGTTGCTTGGTAACGAAATCAAATAGTTCATTGGACGTGCGCCGTGTTGTAATGTACATCGGCTCCAAATGAGAGCCGAGTTCGAATTCCGATTGAGTTCATTATATTTACTTACGCCCAAATACTCTTGGGGGAAGGTACGTATCCCTCACATTAGCCCACACATATAGGTAAATAGGAGGACAGACTGGACCATATAGTCTTAGTTGCCAACTACTCCAAGAGAAGACCAAATCTGAATCCTAAAAGGAGAGTCGTTTGAAGATCTTGTGGCTCACTATGTGAACCAGGTCTCTGTATGCGATTGATGTTTTGGTTTCGTAGCAACATGCGGTGTTGTGTGAAACAACATTCTATGTTCAATGTCCTTATCTTCTGTATTAAATTGTTATAATTGATCCATACAACTTGGTATCTGAAGTGTTTAGCATTTGCTAATTCGACAACCTGAATTTTAATGATGGATTGGGGATAGGAACCATCACTGCTGTAATTCAAATTTCAGGACATAGTCTCTATTTTGGAAACGTTTATCTAGAGTGTATTCGAAAGATTTATCTTGAGTATTTTGGGAAAGATTTATCTTGAATGTTTCTGGAAAGGTTTATCTTGAATGTTTTGGAAAGTTTTATTTTGAGCGTTTTTAGAAAGGTTTATCTTGAGTGTTTTTGGTAAGTTTAACTTGTGCGTTTTTGAAAAGTTTTATGGTGGGCGTTTTTGGAAAATTTTATTTTTAGCATTTTTGGAAAGGTTTATCTTGAATATTTTGCAAAATTATATCTTGAGTGATTTGGAAAGGTATTTTTTGGGTATTTTCGAAAGATTTACCTTGAGCGTTTTTGGGAAGGTTAATCTTGAGTTTTTTGGTAAGGTTTATCATGAGTGTTTTGAAAAAGGTTTCTCTTGAGTTTTTTGGTAAGTTTTATCTTGAGCGTTTTTGGAAAGGTTTATCTTGGGCGTTTTTTGAAAGGTTTATCTTGAGTGTTTTTAAAAAAGTTTATCTTGAGTTTTTTGGTAAGTTTTATCTTGAGCGTTTTGGAAAGGTTCATCTTGGGCGTTTTTGGAAAGGTTTATCTTGAGTGTTTTTAAAAATGTTTATCTTGAGTTTTTTGGTAAGTTTTATCTTGAGCGTTTTTGGAAAGGCTTATCTTGGGCGTTTTTGGAAAGGTTTATCTTGGGCGTTTTTAGAAAGTTTTATCATGAGTGTTTTTAAAAAGGTTTATCTTGAGTTTTTTGGTAAATTTTATCTTGAGCGTTTTTGGAAAGTTTTATCTTGAGTGTGTTTGGGAGATATGTCAGAGCATACTAAGAGTTCTGCTGGTAACATATAAGTCTCTGAAGTATGAACGAGTCATTTGTTAGTAAACCTGTTCTTCCAGCAGGCTTTTCTGTAGAGGACAGTGACTAGACACCAAGCCGGTTTAAAATCAACACCTCGTCAAGGGCCACATAGCACAATTGGTCAGATTGGAAGCCATAGCTCTGGATGGAGCAAGTGTTGTAATGACATAGGAATCGCTGGGCAGGTACCTTCCTAGATTAATATCAGTGGCCAGGACAGAAATGTTTCCCCGATGGAATCTATAGCCGAGTGAGAGTGGAAATCCTTAACAATGGAGAACATCGGCTGTGGTTTGACTTGGGAGAGGACACAACGCTCGGTTCACGACGCGCAATAAGTCCTATATAAATATATAACCGGCTTTCAACCCGGATATAAAGAGGAAAATGAACAGATGTACAGTTTCACAAGGAATACAGCTGTTCATCAAATTGATCATGACGAGATCAAACTCTATTGTCCTTGCTCTTAAGCCGCTAGGAAAGATAAACTAAATGAAACGAGGAAGAAAGGGATTGTCATTGGTCAGGAATGAATACAAGCATTACTGATAGAATAGGGCTATTATATGTATAATGTAAATGCATTGTTAATGATTTTACTATAGGAATGCATTGCAAATCAGGAAGAAAGGGATTGTCAGTGGTCAGGAATGAATGCAAGCATTACTGATAGAATAGGGCTATTATATGTATAATGGAAATGTATGGCTAATGATTTCCCTATAGGAATGCATTGAAAATCAGGAAGAAAAGGATTGTCAGTGGTCAGGAATGAATGCAAGCATTACTGATAGAATAGGACTATTATATGTATAATGTAAATGCATTGCTAATGATTTTACTATAGGAATGCATTGAAAATGAGGAAGAAAGGGATTGTCATTGGTCAGGAATTAATGCAAGCATTACTGATAGAATAGGGCTATTATATGTATAATGGAAATGTATTGCTAATATTTTTACTATAGGAATGCACAGAAAATGAGGAAGAAAGGGATTGTCAGTGGTCAGGAATGAATGCAAGCATTACTGATAGAATAGGGCTATTATATGTATAATGTAAATGCATTGCTAATGATTTTACTATAGGAATGCATTGAAAATCAGGAAGAAAGGGATTGTCAGTGGTCAGGAATGAATGCAAGCATTACTGATAGAATAGGGCTATTATATGTATAATGTAAATGCATTGCTAATGATTTTACTATAGGAATGCATTGAAAATGAGGAAGAAAGGGATTGTCATTGGTCAGGAATTAATGCAAGCATTACTGATAGAATAGGGCTATTATATGTATAATGGAAATGTATTGCTAATATTTTTACTATAGGAATGCACAGAAAATGAGGAAGAAAGGGATTGTCAGTGGTCAGGAATGAATGCAAGCATTACTGATAGAATAGGGCTATTATATGTATAATGGAAATATATTGCTAATGATTTCCCTATAGGAATGCATTGAAAATCAGGAAGAAAAGGATTGTCAGTGGTCAGGAATGAATGCAAACATTACTGATAGAATAGGGCTATTATATATATAATGGAAATGAATTGCTAATGATTTTACTATAGGAATGCATTGAAAATCAAGACGAAAGGGATTGTCAGTGGTCAGGAATGAATGCAAGAATTACTGATAGAATAGGGCTATTATATGTATAATAGAAATATATTGCTAATGATTTCCCTATAGGAATGCATTGAAAATGAGGAAGAAAGGGATTGTCATTGGTCAGGAATGAATGCAAGCATTACTGATAGAATAGGGCTATTATATGTATAATGTAAATGCATTGCTAATGATTTTACTATAGGAATGCATTGAAAATGAGGGAGAAAGGGATTGTCAGTGGTCAGGAATGAATGCAAGCATTACTGATAGAATAGGGCTATTATATGTATAATGTAAATGCATTGCTAATGATTTTACTATAGGAATGCATTGAAAATCAGGAAGAAAGGGATTGTCAGTGGTCAGGAATGAATGCAAGCATTACTGATAGAATAGGGCTATTATATGTATAATGGAAAAGTATTGCTAATGATTTTACTATAGGAATGCATTGAAAATCAGGTAGAAAGGGATTGTAAGTGGTCAGGAATGAATGCAAGCATTACTGATAGAATAGGGCTATTATATGTATAATGGAAATGCATTGCTAATGATTTTACTATAGGAATGCATTGAAAATCAGGAAGAAAGGGATTGTCAGTGGTCAGGAATGAATGCAAGCATTACTGATAGAATAGGGCTATTATATGTATAATGTAAATGCATTGCTAATGTTTTTATTATAGGAATGCTTTGAAAATCAGGAAGAAAAGGGACAAAGTGGTCAGGAATGAATTTCATTACTGATAGAAGAAATTATGTATAATGTAAATTATTGCTAAAGCTTTTTAAATATATATACATTGAAAAGGAAAAAGAAATAGATATTCAGTGGCCAAGATTAAATGCAAGCATTCTGATAGAATACTGAAAATATGTATAATTAAATGCTTTTCTATCTATTTATCTATAGAATCTATCAAATCTAAAGATTGTCAGTTTTCAGGAATGAATCTAGCATTACTGATAGAATATATCTATATATGTATAATGTAAATGAATATCTAATCTATAAAATCATGAAAATGAGGAATAGCGGTCTTTTCATATCTATCTATGAATGCAAGTCTATCTATACGGCTATTATCTAAATCTATCAATCTATCTAAATAAAAATCTATTTATCTATTTAAATTGAGTTATAGTATATTAGAAATTTATTAAAAAGAATTTTATTACAGATCGTATTGAAAATAAACCATTTCTTATCTTGAAACGCAATTTTAATAGCAAGGAGCCAATCTGCCATCTAAATAAAAGGATTCTTATTCATCCGCTGGGATTATTGAAGATTGGCAGGATATTCTTAATAATAACCATTAATCGTACTCGTTATATATATATATAAATATATATATATTTTGTATAGACTTATAATTGACCAAAATACCAAACCTAGGATGATTCCGATTTCAATGATTTGGGAATTCAAAATAACTAGAAAATAGGCACAAAAAGGAACAATTTCGAAGTATTATATGCGAAAATAAATATATATATATATATATTATATATATATAACCCATTACCATCGCTTTTAAAAATAGTCGAAATAATGTCGTTTTGACGTCAAAAAATGCAAAAAACGACTGTTTAGAGACTATGGTCTAATCTTTGTCTGCATGGTTCAGGGAAAAAAGGAATTTTTATTTTTTATGAAAATTTTCTGATGCCAAAATTTCAGTGATAAAATTACAAAAATACGGTCTTTATAGTATTTTTACCATATTTTTTCTGAATTAAAAACAAATCTATAGGAAGTCAAGACAAAAATGTTTGATGGGGGAAAAGGATGGATTTTTTCATCTGTCTTAATTTAAACTTAACTCATTTTCATTACCCAAACATACAAACAATATTCCTAACATCAAAACATCTATCTATCTAGCTATTTTTTATCTATCTATCTATGTTTATACCTCTACCTATCAATGAAAATCCTCTTTTACTTCACAATATATATACAAATCGTCGTATGTGGCACACAAACACATATATATATAAATATATATATATATATATATATATATATATATATATATATATATACAATAAATTTATTTACATATATAAATATAAATATATATATATATAGTGATTTTTATATGCCCAAATTAGATGTGGTTAAAAATAACGTAAAAATTGCAAAGATCCATACAGATATAACCATATATTACTTTGAAACGATTCACACCACGTCGAGTTTCAGTTTCATTTATTTCGGTTATTACGGTAAATCTAGGTCTATCTATCTATTATCTATTATCTATCTATCACTATATGTCTTGTCTTTAACTAATTTGCATATTAATTTTAAAAAGAAAGTATAGTTCATTAATAATATATCCATTCCTGTTCTTTTTTATTCATATAGTGTTTGGATTTTTCATATAAAAATAGTTCATTTAGGAATATTGTTCTATAGAAGGAAAAGTGTTTGAAATTTGTTAAAAACCTTGAAACAAGAGGGTATTTTTGGGGATTTTCATTAACTATATAAACAATCCAATTTAGGTCTGTTTATTTCTAATTTTTTGTTTCAAAAATTTGGATGGTGGATATCAATTTACCTTCACCACGATAATCGAATCGAATGTAAATTAATGGTTCTATCATAAGGGTGAAACAAGATCTGTTTATTTCCCTTTTACGTCAAGCCCTGAAAAAAACAAATTTTAGTAATTATAGCGTTTATACGGCCTATATATATTTTTTTTCCGTTAACTCAAAGGGGGTATCTCCCAGTAAAATAGTGTTTCAATCATATCCATACTGTTTCATATATGTATATCCCAGTGTTTCACTCCTTTGAAATTTATTATATGTTTAAAATTTAAAATACATATCACTCCCTGTTATTCATCCATTTTATCTATCTGTAATCTATCTACCGTTTCATTCTGTTCATACTATTTATCCCTTTAATCAGCGTTGGGATACCATCTATCTATCGTTTCAGTCTGTTAATATCTAAGGTTTCACCCTAATCTATCGTTTCATCTATCTATCTCCTATCTATTTATCCTATCTATTTTCTGTTCATCCCTGTAATCTATCTATCTATCTATAATTCAACATATCTATCTATCTATTGCGTTCCCTCGTAATATTTATTTCATTCGTGTAGCTAATAAAATTTTTTTTCCCTAGAAACATTTCCTCCCTAAGAGAGGAAAATTGCTATCAATTGAAAATGACAAGTTTTTCTCCTATAATTCCTAAGGTCCATATTCCCTTTACCTCCTCTACTAGTGATTATTTTGCGTGCTTGGGTAAAGATAATTAAAAAAATAAATAAATAAAGAAGAAGAAAGGGAGGATTTTAAACCATACGGTGAATAAAATTTGGCACAGAAAAGTATCTGTAATTCTAAATTGAATTGGAAAAGGTTGGGATTTCAGTAAAAGGGATTTCATTGGTAGAAACTTTAAAGAAATACAAAACATTGATATTTACAAATACAGTTCGGACATTGTCCAGGCTTTTCATATTATTAATATACCAGACTTATGTGATCGATAAAAGGTTTGTTTTTTTTCAAAAAATTATCAATGAAATACGATGAAGTGTACTCCAACCATAGGTTTTGGTTGAGAAATATCAGGGTTTAATGTATACAACACAAAACCAAGAAAATAATAATAATAATAATAATAATAATGGGCGCACTTGAACCCCAAATGAAGGAAATCATTTCCAAAATAGTATTACACTCGTTTACGTCTGGGAACTTACTGAGCTAAACTCAAAAATTATATCAGCCATAAACACATTGGCTGTCCTTTGTTGTCAATACAGCTTTAATGTCCTTAACTGGACCATAGCTGAAATTAAGCGAATGGACGCCAAAACGAGAAACTTCTAATGATTATCGCATGCATCATCCCAAAGCTGATGTCGATCGTCTGTATTTGCCCAGATCCGAAGGAGGCAGAGGATTAGTTCAACTAGAACTGTCCCAAAAAAAACAACAATTGGCCTCCAAAGATATTTATAAACTACAGAAGACTGGATGATGAAACGTCAACAGAAAGATGAAAGTAGTAAGCGTCTTTACTCCGTATGCAAAGTGGAAGCCAACAAATTCAAAATGGAGTTCCAAATGGGCGTAGAGATGCAACTAAAAGCACAATACACCGGCTGAAACTTAAAAATAAAAAAAAAGATAGGCTAAGACGAATGCAACCGACCAGATACAGAAGCGATGGCAAGATAAAAACCTTCATGGACCAATACTCTGCCCGTACCAAACAAGCTGACGTAGACAAAGCCCGTACCCATCAGTGGCTACGTAGTGCAGGGTTGAAAGCGGAAACTGAAGGTTTTATCCTTGCTGCGCAGGACCAATGCTTGCTAACTAGGAATTATCAAGCACATATACTAAAATATTGTGTCAGCCCAAAATGCAGATTCTGTGATAAATATCCAGAAACGATTGATCATCTTGTATCAGGTTGCACGATATTTGGAACCCACTGAATATAAAACCCGACATGACAGAGTGGGCCAATATCTGCACTGGAAAATCTGCAACTTCTACGGGAAGGAAACTGAAAGAAACTGGTATGAACACCACCCAGACCCGGTTACGGAGATAGGACCTGTTACAATTCTATGGGATTACACAATACACACTGACAGAACAATCAAGGCCAACCGCCCAGATATTGTTATTAAAGACCACAAACAAAAAAAAAGTGCCTCCTTATTGATATGGCAGTCCCTGCTGACTGCAATGTATCTTTGAAGATATTCAAAAAGTTGTCAAAATACAAGGACCTTGAAATAGAAATCTCGAAAATGTGGCATATGGGAACATCAACAATCCCTGTTGTAGTTGGAGCCCTAGGACTGGTTGGAAAAGATTGCAGTAGACTAATTGAAGGGATTCCTGGAAGTCCATGCCTCAAGGAGATACAAAAAATTGTTCTGACAAGTACAGCCCACACCTTTCGAAGGGCTTTATCTATGTAATTTAATTTTTTTTTTTTTTTTTTTTTGTCAGTGGAAAGTGTCATGACGCCATTTCTAACCTTAGGTCCCTGGGCGGGACCCGGAAAGAAATGTGTAAACGCCAGAAATCAAAGAAAATAATAATAATAATAATAATAATAATAACTAATAATAAAAAAATGTTGCTGGCAAAACCGGAAGATTGAAAGTTTTAATGAGACATTTCTGCGGAACTCCAAGTTTTTAAAGCAGATCAAATCTAGTCATAATGAAGAAAGAGGATGTCAGAGAATACCGCTGTTCTATAAGTCGATGCGAAAAATCGAAATACATCGCGAAAGAACTGAGGAATTGTAGAAGGTGATAATTATAAATAGCAGTGTTCGCAGATGTTGGGAGAGCTAAGCCAAATCCCGGAAAATAGATAAAAGAATTGTAAATTGAAGAAAGCGAAAACATCGAGAAGAAAACCGGCTAGAATTGTGAGGAAAGTAATGGAATACTTAAGAGACTTCCTGGCACTGCTAAAACCGACATATACTATTGGAGCGAAATTCCAACGAGTAATAATAATAATAATAATAATAATAATAATGATAATAATAATAATAATAATAATAAGAAGAAGAAGAAGAAGAAGAAGAAGACGAAGAAGAGGAGAAGGAAAAAAAAGAATACCAAGTCATATTCTTTTGTATTTGTAATCTTTTCCTCATTGGTTTCAAGGGGGACAGTAAACTTTCTTTGGCATATGAATAAAATTTGCACAGAAAGAATTAAAAAAGTACCAAGACCAAGAGATGAGGGTTATTCCTGGCTGGGATTCTACTGTGAAAGCAACTGCATTTTGACCACAGCCGGTGTAGTAGGCACAGACCAGAAGAAATTGACTAGTGTATGTATTATAGAAACTGTCAGTTTTTATAATATATATATATATATATATATATATATATATATATATATATATGTGTGTGTGTGAGAGAGAGAGAGAGAGAGAGGCCAGAATCTGAGAATGAAATATGAAACTTAAAGTAAATTCTGTCACACAATCTCAGACAATAAACAGATGTGGTACTCGTAAAAAAAAAGAAAAATGTTTCACATAGAGGACATTTGTTTTCCGGCCTCTTATATGTTGGATCATAAGGAAAGTGAAAAAACAAATCCAAATGCCTCTCTTTTCATCAGCAACATATAAAATAGTGTAACATTTTCTCAGCCTTTTCAACGTTGCCAAAAAAACATATGCAAAAATCTGAAAGAACCGAAAATCAGGGTTCAATCGGAATTCAAACAATTCGACAAACGCATTACTAAAAACATTAATAATTCGAAGAAACTTATCATATAATTTCCAGTGTAAGCTACCAGCTGCTACTTGTGTGAACACTCGATAAGGGTATAAAATAAGTAAAATAACTAACACACCATTTCCTATTACTGCTACTGTTGCAAGTGCTACTACTACTACCACTAAAATTAGGACTATTAACATTAACATTTTCATAATTTCAGAATTTATCTGATTGTACAAGGTGCAACGGATAAATTGTCTAATTTACGCAAAAATCAAAATAACACAAACATCTCATTTTAACAGATATATTTACCAAAATTACAGAAAAATATTTTCAAATACTAAACAGTAAACTTATTCAATAAAATTGCTATTGGTCTCAATCACGGCCTACAGACGACTTCAGAATCTTCAATAATAATTTCTTCTAGACGGTCTCCTTGTTTACGTTGGTCAATGCTGCCATATTCCATGCATTCCGTTCAATTTTGGTGTTACAAGGAAAATTGTTTTTTCTCACTCAGCTGCGCAACACACATAATGATCAAGTTGACTGTAGTCGGGGGGGAGCTGTGTGGCTATATAAGGGGAGATGTCACAGAAATTGTTTGATAGCAATGACTGACTTATTTTTTGTGTGGCATGGTGCAGAGTCATGTGGTCAAACACAGAGTCTTCCACCAGCCACGCTCTTGACCCAGGACAGCACTACCTACTCAAGGCATTAGGCCCCCGTGTTGAATCTGATCCACTGTGGAAGATGAATGAGGTATATTTCGCCATCACTAGTAATCACTCCAAACTCCTTATATCACGATTAGAATCAAAAAAAAATTTTCCCAAATCTCTGTCCTCTAATCAGATTGATTTAAGCACTGTGAAATTTTCGTATTGCATCTTCTTGTGCCAATACTAAGCAGTAAAGTATGCCATTTCCAAATTTCAGGTGGAGTGAATTACATCCTGGTGCTATTTTCTCACAAACGGTATCCAACTGCAGTAGACAAAATCAAAAACAAACAACAAACATGTGCGAAATTAAAATATAAATTTGAGACAATTTTCCCATCGTACACTGAACATGTTTTGGTGAATTCAAATAGGCTACTATAAATAAGCAAAGGCCTACTTAATTCATGCACATGAAGCTGTTCTTAACAATTGATATGTGAAAAAAAGAAAAGTTTATAAATGACGCATAACTTGGGCATGTGTGAAATGCATACAGAAACGGACTACAAAGTCTGCCACGATTAGGTGCGTCAAAATCATCACTCGTAAATCTGTAGGAAATTTGATGCGGTAGTTGAAAAATCACAAAACCGGAGGGCGTTATTGGAAATAAAAACAAACAAAACTCTTATACCATTTGTCTGAAAACTAAAACTCTGACTATTGAAGCCTGATATTTATTTCAATCATAAAGTCAACAGACATGGCTCCGTATTTTGTTGATGTTGCATGACCAGCAGATCAAATTCTCGTTAGCATAAAAAGGTATGGTATGCTATACTATGCTCTATACCTTTACTTTAAAACTAATCAAGAACTGTTTGAAATCAAACCAATGTTCCATTCATGTAGAAATATGCATTACTATGGACTGTCAACATCCTGAAAGTGTTAATCTTTATGACCGGTGAACACGGCTTGATAGAGAGAACAAAGAATATAAAATCACTTGTATAATTTAATACTGAACGAATTAAAGAATGACAATATTAAGAATATTAATAAGAATAATAGATGAAAAGTATCCCTAGAAAGAAGTGAGAAAATAAGAACAATGCAGAGATCATCATTGCAAGAATACTGTGTAGCGTGCAGGTGTTCTGAGAAATGTTACTTTCACACTGTATTAGGGGATGATTAAGTTTTACATCTGGTTCATAGCTATAAATAAAGATGTTTATAATATCAGAAAAAAGAAAAAAAAAATAGATAAAGAGAGAATAAGGCAGAAGTGATTCTAGGATTACCCGGATCAATGAAATTTATATTTGGATATCATTTGCGGCGTCTGATGTGATTCTAGTAATTGAAGGAAAATATCATCTTCATTCTCGAGTCAAGTGATCCCATTCTTTGCCTTTTCACCTAATCACCTTCGTTAACATCAGCTTTCTGGGACATTAAGTATCATTATTGATTTAATTCATTTCTTAAATCATCACAGTTCTCAACTAGATATCTCGAAGGTCAACCTAATCAACACGATCTCGTTTACGTCTTAATGACTCTTATTGCCTCTTTCTATTATCATTACACATATATAAAAAGATTATTGATGATGTGAAAAGATGATGATGATGATGATGATGTATAGGATGCGTATGAAAAACATCATAAAAAAATACTACTGATACTACAACTACTAATACACCTACTACTACTGCTAATAATAATTATAAGTTGAAGTGGGTTGACACTAATGATAATGGCGTAGAAGATAAAAACAATAGCAAAACATGAAACAATATTTTAATACAAATGAATAAGTCGCATCCGGTGACTCCAGCATGCAAAAAGAGCGTAGAAAGCAAATCAGTGAAAATAACGTAATGTGGATTCTCTTAAGAGTGCAAAATGATGGAATATGCGTCTACTGTTGTGGATTTCTATCATGTTATTTGAAGTTCATCATAAACAACCATAAAGATCATTGTTTCGATATGGCAGAGACACGAAGGAAAATTCATCTGGCCTCATATTCGATTTTGCGAGAATATTCTACAGTGATAACCACTGCACTCTCCCAATTGCGTGGAAATATTAAAATACATAATAATAATAATAATAATAATAATAATAATAATAATATG
>CAHIKZ030003731.1:0-63681 GCA_903632075.3 Acanthosepion pharaonis
AAATATCGCATAGATGCATTTTAACACAGGGTTAGATGTTTTTATTCGGTGTTGACAGATTTACTGATAAGTTGAAGGATAAGTCGGAAGGTTAACTTTTTTTCTACGGAGGACATTACTTGAGGAATATAACGTAAGCGCCTTTTTTATATAATTTTCAAGTACCAAGTAATCTTAAAATTTTAAGAAAGTATTCTCTAAGTAATCTAATATTTTATTGAATTTAGGTATTTTGGCTTTAAGTTTTATTGATAGTTTTTGCTCTTATTTAAAGATAACGTACTATATATTGGACGTCTTGTATTTACAAAAAATTGGCATGTTTATACATACAAAAAAATTAAAATTCGTTTTAAAATACTGGGGATCATGAAATTGTAAAACATTTTTTTTTATGATTAAGTAAAATTAATAAAGAATTTAAAAAGATTTTAAAAACTTTATAACTTCATAAATTATTAAAATTTCAAAAAAAATGAAAACAATTTTGTAAAAAATTCATCGAAAAAAAAATTTTTTTCTTAAGACAATAGTGTCCATAATATATCTTATTCATAAAAGCAATGAAAAACTTTTCTAAATAAAGTTTTATTGAATTTTTTTATTTTAACAATTCAACAAATTTTCGGTAAATTGGAGTCCTGTTTAAAAAAAAATAATGATCTAAATTTTTCAAAGAGTTCTGCGTGTACCTAATATAAACATTAAACTGTACAAAAATGAATTTCTCGAAATTTCATAGAATTACATCAACATAGAGTCACAGATAATTTTTAAAAAAAATATATTTTTACCAAGATTTTCTAAAAAGGAAACATTCCTAAAATAATTTAATTCATTTGTGAATAAGTTCTGAAAGTTTAATTAAAATCCGTCAATTATTTGACATTTGCAAGAATTTCCAAATCAATATGTTTTTCACCGAAAAAAAAAAAGATTCCTTTACTAATTTATTGTCGACCCAAAACAAAAAAAACAAAACAAAAAAAAAGGTTCTAAAAAAGATGAAAAAAATAATTTAATAATCAGAAACTCCTTTGATCTTTTCTCTTACAAATGGAATAAAGATTTTTGAAAATGAAACATTGTTTTTATTAAGTTTGGGGCATTTTTTTTTTTTCATTTTTAGCAAATCTTTGGAGATACTAAAATTTTTATATTATTCCATATATATATATATATATATATATATATATATATATATAATATTAGATAGAGAAAAAAGGAATCGGAGAACGAGACAGTGTGTGTGGAACACGTCAACTGATTGTATTTGTACTAAGGTGTGAAACTGACAGATCCCATGAAATACATGATGCCTAGTTGTTTATATAAACCATCTTTCGATATCTTATGACTTGACAGATTTTAAACAATTTTTCGAGCGTGTGTTATTTGGGAATTCAACTTTAATATAAATCCCGCTTAGTATTTGCGAATTGCTGTACATTCCCTATGAATCAACTTTTAAATTGTATTCTCTTCCATGTCCCGTCAAGTTGTGACTGTTGTTCGTACCAATGGGAGCCTTCTTAAATAATGATTATGACTTTTAAAGTTTCTAAATATACAAATAAATTTATGTTGTGGCATTTTAACTTCCCTCCCTGCAACAAAAGCAGTTAATTAAATGATTAAAATTTTTAGTAGCTCATCATATTGACGTGCCTTATTTTCAATCCAGGGGTTCATAAATTCTTTTATCCTTGTCTTGAGTCCGTGTAAATATAGCATTTCAGTCCGAAATGGCCACAGATAATATTCTTGAAAATATATTGTCGAATGTTTGTTTCTTTCGTCAATTGATTCTGTTACTGTGTCTTATTAACCTTTTGCAGGTTATATGAAGCCAGAAAGTATTTTTATATTCTTAGAATTTTTTGGAGGTAGTAATGGTTTAGTGATACAAGTCTTAATAATTGACCTACAGCGAGAGGAGAAAATGTGGATTCCTACATTACCTATCGATATTTGCACGTAAGTGAATATAACAAGCCCAACTGAAAATGGAACTCGGCTCTCTGATTAACAACACCAAGACATTATCGATTACACCATCCTCATATGCATGCAAGCTTACAGCACCTGGCATTCCCAAGCGGTCAATTGATATTGAGCTAGGTGGATCATTTTTCTGCTATATATATATATATATATATATACATATGTCGATAGATAGATAGGGAGAGAGAGAGAGAGATAGAGAGGGCGATAGATAGATAGGGAGAGAGAGAGAGAGGGCGATAGATAGGGAGAAAGAAAGAAAAAAAGAGATATCGTTTGAAAAGTCACGAAACAATTTAAAATCTCACGATATATTTGTTTATTAGTTTCTGTTCAAATTTTCCGGCTAAATAGGAAATGGAGATAATTTTAATCATGTATGTAAAACATTTCTTTCATTTTAATTTTTCAGAAACCGAAATCTTTATCCAAACAGCAATCCAAATAAGGAAGACACTAATCCTTCAATGTACAGGACGACTTGGATGTCACGAAACGATTTGAAAATCCCATCACGCTTCTGTTGATTAATTAATTTTTCATTCTCTCTTTTCAATACAACGTTCCTCAAATCGGAGATAAATGTTTAACGGTGTTTGAAATGATGAAAATGACGAAAAAAATTGAAAGCATTTCTCGTGATTCTTTCAAACAGTCTTCATACATATATCATTCAACTTTTCACAAATATATTTATCTTTCTATATCTACATATACTTATTTCTTTGTCTGCGCACTTCTGTTGCGAGAGATAGAACGTATGCACTTGCGTACACACAAATATAATCACAGCCATCTTCATCAATTATTTTTGATAATATGTGAGAAAACTGGCTCTGAAGCCATTGAGAGTTGTTGACAATATATCTTGTGCGAAATTTCTTGCTTTTATTTATCCGCACAAGTTCCCATAACATTTGTGGATGGTGTTCATGGTTGGCTTGAAATGATGGTTTCTCTTGTAGTAGTTTCCGAGGTAACTTGCCATAGATTTCTTTGATCAAAATATTCTTACTCACTGATTCGGATAGTGCTTCAAGACAATTCGTTGATTCTTGTGGTGACAGTGAACCCAATAATTTTCTTGGAACAGCTGATGAGATATACGCTGACATCACTTAAATACAATTGGTAAAGAAAATTCGATAACAAAATGAAAAACCAAAATTAAAATGATACCGCCTGGTTAAAATTTTGAATTTTTGTGAGTTTGTCAATTCAGTCACTGAACCAGGCATTGTGTACTTGGACTCAGTGGAAAAGGCACAAGTAGTTATTGAGAAGTACTAAATAAGAACTAGAGGAGATAATCCTTAGGCATGGTCAGCGAAGCGATTTGTAACTGATCTGGACTTACAAAATTAGCAGTAAATTTTGTAAATATTTTTAAATCCTCACCTCCAACCTTGACATCATAATTTCTATAGCTTAATGCGTATTTGTATTTTCACGTCAGGTCTGTATGCATGAATGGCAATTTACAGTGCAATTCATTTTGCTGGACTCCTTCAGTTATCTCAGCTGATAATGCTTTGCTCGTAAATTCTCATCCAATTCAACGCTAGAGTCATCTGGTGTACCCACACTTCCCCCTAGAACTGATTTCCTTGAGTGAGATGCATAACAGATTATCGATGGTATTGGACATCATCTCTAAATTAGACTCCCATAAGGCTAGTGCATGGGGATGGGATACCGGCCATTGTGTCGAAGAAATGTGCACCTGAATTGTCTTCTGTCCTCTCTAAACTTTACAACTATTGCCTTTGACTCTTTCTTTCCAGCCTGTTGGAAGGCCTCATCTGTTGTCCCTGTTTTAAAAATTCTGGTGACCCTCAATGATCTAACTACCATCCTATCAGTCTCCTACCACTCTTCGGTAAAGTCTTCGAGGCTTTAATCAACGCCGAAGTGGTTTAACAACTTAGTTCACATAATCTGCTCACCGACAACCAATATTGTTTCCGCTTTGCCCGACCTACCGTTAACGTGCTCACGGCCATAACTGAATTTGTAAACCAAGCACTTAACAATAACGGAGAAGATCGAGCTGTGGCTCTAGATATCTCTAAAGCGTTTGATAGGATTTGGCACGCCGGCCTTCTTCGTAAGCTTCAGGGATACGGTATTACAGGACGATTATTTGATTTAATACAATCATTCCTCTCTAACCGTGAAATGAAGGTCGTCCTAAACGGGTTCTCCTGCAGTTCCTTTATTACGAACGCTGGTGTTCCCCAAGGCCTATTGGGCCCTACACTATTCCTGATCTTCATAATGAATCAGAAAGTAGACATGTACGCTGACACTA
This sequence comes from Acanthosepion pharaonis, assembly GCA_903632075.3. NCBI lineage: Eukaryota > Metazoa > Mollusca > Cephalopoda > Sepiida > Sepiidae > Acanthosepion > Acanthosepion pharaonis. The sequence goes on from CAHIKZ030003731.1 coordinate 4,316, forward strand.
TTATTTATTCTGCCTCAATAGTAAATCTGGAACAAAATTAAATACCTTGAAAACTTCCAATTATGGATGACAATAGGGAAATGGCTTTAAACTTTAATGCCTCCAAAACAAAACTGTTCTCCTTATCCACCACAGGAACCATCCCTGCCTGCTATCATTGAATTTATAATGGCTGATTCCCAATATGTTGAATCCAGATAAATTATAAGCGCCTCGATTCTGGCATCTAGTCTACAGTCGTCTTTCTCAAAACAGACGTGCTGTGGCTTCCCTCTCTTCTATAAATATTTAAACGGCAACTGTTCCGACAATTTACTTTTGCTGGTTCCCAGACTGCATGAATTTAAGCGAGCTACTAGGTTGGCATCTCCGTCCCACCCTTTCACTGTCGAAACGGTTAAATGTAACCGTCTCTTCTACTCAAACAGCTTCTTCTCTCGCACTTCCCGTCTGTGAAATTCCCTTCCTCTTACTTGCTTCCCTGATAACTATAATCTTCAAATATTCAAATGTAATGTCAATCGACATCTTCTGATACCTTGATCTTGTTTCCCCGTCCTTCTCTTTATCCTTTCCTCAAACACCCCTCTTTACTCTTGTTCTCAACTCTCTGTAACCCCTTGCGTGCTAGTGGCACTCCTGCCTTGCTTGGGGTGAAATGCTTAAAAAAAAAAAAAAAAAAATAAAAAAAAAATTTTTATTTGCTTTTAATTTAAAAATACAAATCTTAGGGATTTTAAAAATTATGAATCATTACCTTGGAAATCAATTTCATTTGTAAAAAAAAAAAAAAAAATTTGAAATTATTTTAAAAATCATAAATTTAAAAAGTTGTAGATTAAAATAATTTTGTAAATTGATTGATATTTTAAAAATTAAAAAAAAAACATAAATTAGGTATTTAGCATTTAGTTTTAAAATTAATAAGTCTTTTTTGGAGCTTTTAAAATTTTAAACTTGAAAAACTATTTTTTAACAATTCTTTGGTAAATTAATTATAATTCAAAATTACTAAGCCATGTAAATTTTTGGAAATTTATAAAAAAAAAGTTAACCTAAATGGCGAAGATATATATATTTGGACCTTTGAATTAAATAAAATACATAAGGCAAAATTTAATATAAAAAAAATGAAGTATATTTTCTAGTCAAACATTTTTTTTTTCAAAATAAATCGCCGGACAAGAACGAAAATTTAATATTTTCAGATGAGAATAATTCAAAAATCGGTTCGCAAATTGAAATTTTTTTTTTACAAATTCAATAAAATTTTTCTTAAAATTTTTTTTTAGGATATTAAAATACAAGTTTTATTTTTAAAAATAACATTTCTTATAAAAATTTTATCTGCTCATAAATTTTTCATTTTTTCTTTGGGCAAATATATTTAAAAACTAATTTTTTTGATCATTGGATTTGGAAAAAGGTTCGTAAACAAAAAAACTGTATTTTAAAATTTGTTGTTGTTCGACATTAAAAAAATTCAAAACTTAAATTGCTAATATTTTAATATATATATATATATAAAATATAACATTAGCATTTTGAAAATAACTCTAAGATAATTTAGAAATAATTAAATTAAATAGGCAGGAAATTTATTAAAAGATATTTACATAATTGAAATATAATAATATAAAAAAAAAATATTTATATCATACTTTTTCAATAAAATATTTAGTATATATATATGATGGATGAGAATAGTATATTATATTTATATACAAAAAATATACATTCGAATTTTGAAAATTAAAAACGATTTAAAATATCTAAATCTGGGGTCACATTTGGGAGTATATTAAATATTTAAAACTTTTTCAATTTAGTCTACGATTAAGGAATATTTCATTTGAAATTGTTAGTTTATTTTGTTTGACCAAAATATATACAAAAAAAAAAAAATTGATCATTCATATAAATATATTTGTAAAAAAATATTTAAATCATAGAATTAATTCACCAAAAAGCTAAATGTTTTGTCTAAAGTTGATTTTTTTTTTTCAAGATTTATGTTTATATTTCAGTACTAATGTTTAGAAGGACAGGCGGATTAAAATATCATTTTTCGTTTATTCAATTTATAAAAAATGAATTTATATTTGATTTTTAATATTAATTTTTTTTAAAAAACGTCCGAGTAAAAACAGATTTTAATGATTAAATTTTTAAAAAAATTGGACTTTTCTTTATTTCATTCTTATTGTAAATTTAATTTCTGGTTATATTCTGAAATATCTTTCATGATTGTGAAATATTTACATTATTTGAAACTGTTATTTTCAAATTCATTTAAAATAATACAACGTTTCATTTCTATATATCTTAAAGATGAATATTTGAATTTTTAAAAAATGTACAAATTCGGATTGAAATTTATTCCTCATCTAAAAACAACATATTCATTTCATGAAAAAATAAAAAATACGATTTTTCTTCTTCATGTGTTTTGCAATTTTCTATGAACCTTATACACGTCCATATGTTTTAAAAAAATATAAAATAAAAATAACGTTCCGGATAATTATTGTTATATTCTTTACATAACTTTTCAGTTTCCATATTTTAATTTTTATTTATATGTTATATATATATATATTATATGTTTAAAATAATGAATTTATGATATAAAAAAATTATGAGGGTTTTAAAAATTTTTGAAAAATAATACTTGCAAAAAAATTTAAAAATAATTAATGAAAGGAATAAAAATTAGAAAATATTAAATTTAAAAGAAATGACAATAAAAAAAAAGAAAAAATTTAAAAAATGGCGATTGAAAGTCTAGCAAATGTCAAAAAAATTTGAAGAACAAAAAGAAATCCAAAAAAATACAAGTAATCCATAGAAAAATTATTTTTATAAAACGTGTTATTTAAATTTTTATGTCAACAGTAAAATAATGAAAACACTCTGGAACCAAAGAAAACTATTTAAAAAAGAATGTCAAAGATACCAAGAAGAACTATAAATAAATAATGTCAAAAATTTATTAAAAAAACAACTGGTTTTTTAAATTTTTATGATAATTGGGAAAATAAATAAACAATAAAAATTTTAATTTCATTAAACAAATAATTTATATTAACCCTTCTTCTTCTTATTAAAATATCAGAAATATATATATATTAGGCCAGATTTAAAATAAATATATTCAATAGATTGCAAATTGATAATAAGCAAAAATTCTAGCGAAATAAATCTTCATTTTTTTTTAAAAAATTTAAAATCAATAAAACTTCCAACAAACAAATGTTATATTTTATAATCACTTTTATATTTAAATTAACAAATTTGAGAAAACAAAAAAAAAAAAAATTTTTAATATCTTTTTAAAGAAATTTATGAAATAATATTTTAAAGGGTTCTCTGATACGATTATAATTTTTTTTAAAAATTTTAAAAATTTTTTATAATTAACAAGCCATTTCTTAAAAACAATTCCATATAAACATATTTAGGCAATTTTTGAGATTTTTTCATAAAAAATTTACACTGTTTTTAACATTAAAAAGGATTAAAAAGCATTTAATTTTTTTATTGATTTTTGAGAACTAATGAGAAAAAAAAGAAAATTTTGATTTTCATAAAAATTCAATAAATATAATATTTTTTGATAATAAATTAAAAATAAAATAGGAAATTTATTCAAACCGACGAAAACAGGAGATGAGTAGATTTGTTTAACCATACTTGTGAACATTGAACTGATGAGTCCAATAAGTCCAAAAAAAATAAAAGAAAAAGAAAGAAAACAACTCTAATTGAATTCAGCTTCAATAAGATTTGACAATTTTCTTACAGAACATTTTAGTTTCTTAAAGTCGTCAATATTTTAAATATGTCCAAAATAAAAAAATATAAATATTTGGTTATATATTTAATATATATATATAAATAAATATATAGATTTTTATATCATCAATAAAATGGAGATTGGAAAAAATTTACTTCCCAAAAAGGTCCAAAGAAAAAAAATAAGAAAAAGATCAAATTTTAAAATTGAAAAAACCTTTCTTTAATTTTGATTTAATAAATTTTAAAAGACTTCTTTTTTATTTTTTTATTTATTTTTCTTTTTCAAAACATTAAATCATAAATATTAAAATTTATAAAACATACATTATATTTTAAATAAAAATTAGTCATGTATTAAAAATGATAAAAAAGGATTTAGTTTTGAAAAATGTTGTTGTTTAAAATGAATATTAAAAAACTTTTTCCCCATTTAATTGTTGAGTTGAAAAAATTTATATATCTTCCTTTCGTTGAGCTTTTTTTTTTAAATTCAGACATATACTCATCCTGAAGAAACAAAAATTGAAAATAAATTGAAAATGAAAATTAAGAAATTTTTTTAATAATTCATCATTTAAAATAATTTAAAAAAAAAACTTTAATTCGGAAAAAGTTATGTTTAAAATTGATCGAAAATAATTATATTTATTTATTTATTGTACAAAAATATTATAAATATGCATGTCGTTTTTTGTCACTCATTTATAATTACTGAAGTTAATTTGTCAGGAAATAAACAAAGAAGTGTAATATAAAAACAACATCATTTAAAAACCCCGAAGAAAAAAAGCCAAATTTCGTAAATTTTATAATAAAAGAACAAATTTAATCGAATCGAAAATCCATAAATACAAATTTCAACTTTGGAAGACCAATTCAACAAAAAATTTAAAAAATATTATTTAATCCTTTATAAATATTTTTAAATTTTTTTTAAAAAAAAACCATATTTATTCATAAGTAAACAAAAAATTTATAAAAGGTAATTAAAAGTCAGAAAATTTTTTTAAAAGGCGTTAAAAAACAGAAAAATTTTCTCAAAATTTAATTTTTTTATATATTTAACATTCTTTTTTTCGTTTGCAAATTTAAAAATTTTTTCAAATAAATTGGATTATATATAAATATATAGTCAATATACATTTTAAAATTCGTTAAATTCAAATGCTTCTATTCTCACGAATTAAAAAATGTGTTTATAAATTTTTATATGTTTTTTCATCTGTGGTTTATCTTCATTAACGATCTTCCTGATGATGTCATAGTTCAAAAAGTAGGCAGTCTATGCGGATGACACTACTATTTACTCCTGCCTAAAAACAAATCTAGTGTCGTGACAAAACTAACCTGGCCATTTATCTGTAAAAAAGGACCTCCAATCGGTTGTGGACTGGGGCAGGAATTGGCTGGTTAACTTTAATGCCTCAAAAAAGAAAACCGCTCTCTATTACTCACCAGAGAGAACCATCCCTGCCTCCCATTAGAATGTCTGACGCTCAACTCCACGAGAGCGCCTCTTTGCGGCTGCTCGGTCTCACATTGTCTGCTGACCTGACATGGAACAAATACATTGAGTCAATAGCTTCGTCCACCGCCAGGAAAGTTGGCTCCCTGTGCCGCGCCAGGAAATTTTCTCGCCGGAGTCGATCCTTCAAATCTGAAAATCAACCATTCGCCCTTGCATGGAGTAATGCCGCCATATATGGTCTAGAGCCCCTTCTGTTTGTCTCAAGGGTCCGTGATAAAATCCAAAGACGCATGTGGAATATAATTGGCCCTCATCTGGCATCTCGTCTGCAGTCGTTCTCTCACAGACGTGCCGTTGCCCCCCCCTGTCTTTTTTTACAAATACCTTCACGGTAACTGCTCCGATGAGCTGCTTTCGCTGGCTCCCAGACTTCATGAATTTAAGCGTTCAACTAGGCTGGCATCTCGCTCTCACCCTTTCACTGTCGAAACTGTTAAATGTAGCCGTCTCTTCTACTCCAATAGCTTCATGTCTCGCACTTCTCGCCTGTGGAACTCCCTCCCTTTTCCTGTTTCCCTGATAGCTATAATCTCCAACTATTCAAATGTAATGTCAATCGACGTCTCCAGATCCCCTAATCTTCTCCTCATCCTTTTGATCTATCCCCCTTTCCTTCTCTTCATCCTTTAACCTCTTGCGTTCTAGTGGTTTTGCTCTGGGGTTGAATGCTTAAAAAATTATAACTAAGTTTAACTTAGTTTGCACAAGTGGCTGGGATTCAACCTTGCTTCATACAAACATGCACTTCGCTTGATCCAAGGTGAATAATTTTATTTGAATTATTTGCAGAAGCAAATTGATTTTTCATTTTCATGAACAAGCTTTGAATATTTAAGACAAAACTCAGAAATCAATACTTACGAGAGAACGAAAGAAATTAAATATCATCGTTGCCGTCGCTTTCATTATAAAAATCAAGTTCTAATTTCGAATGATGTAATTGTCATCGTTTGTGTTTTGTTGATTTGATCAAAAGGATTCTTTTCTTAAAGTAATTAAACATACTTCGGAATCATATCAAGAAGTTTAACAACATTTTATGGCGTGTCTCTTCTCTCCAAGAAAATTATTTAATATTCATTTATCAATTAAAAACATTCCTAATTTTCAGATTTATTTATTTACGACAGAAAATTGTCTTAACAAATTTGTTCAAAGAAAGATGCAAAATTTAATTATAATAACAATTATTTTTCAACCCATTGTCAGCGGTGGATCAGTCTGAAAAAATCAAAATTTGAATAACTAATATATATATATATATATATATATATATATATATATATATATATATATATATATATATATATATATATAATTTGTTTGTAAAGGTTGTTTATCAGATATATATAGATAGAGATATTTAAAGAGCGATCAATTACAACTGAATAGAGAGTTGATCTTCATTATTTTGGTCCAGATTTATGCTTCCCGCCACATTTATACTACGCTTAGTAAATCGATCTATATATATATAAAAAGAGAGATATTTTTAAAATTTTCTCTTCTCTTTATTTCAAAAATTACATGCTATGTGTGACAGTATGCAATGTGCCTAGGAAACTTATTTTCTTTGTGTGTGTGTTTTTTCTGGAAACAAACAACAAACAATATATATATATATATATATATATATATATATATAGTAAAAAGGAAGAAATAGTAGGATATGTAATCCGGTGTTCTTATTGATATTTGTATTTTTACAAAACAGTGTTAAAACGTAATGGATTCAGAGCATAAATATTATGAATCAATTTGAAAAAAATATTGTTTCATCAAAACTACAAAACTTTACCATGTTTCAAAAACAAATAAAAAAAGACATTCAAATTCTGTTATATAAATTTAAAAGCATTAGTTCTGTTTTCCAAAATTGCCATAAAAATGAACCAAAATCAATGCTTTTAATTTAATATAACACTTATATGAAGTTTTTTGGAATAATAAAAAAAATTAAAATTAAATAAATTATTTTGATGAAACCATATTTTAAATAATTTAAATATATATATATATATATATATATATATATATATAGAATATCCATTATTGATTTTATATTCATAACTCAGAGTTTCAAAACATTCTTAGAATTGAGCAACAGTTTAAGGGGTGCTCAATACATAAATGTTGTGCAATTCTAAAAACGTTTTTTGCTTCAGCACACCACTAAAACTGCAGTTCACACTGACTGCCAGACCTTACAATACAGAAAAAAAAATTTAAACAATCCCATTTTTTTTTTTTTTACCGTTTAAACATGCAACATATTACAAATTCTATGAAAATATTCTTCTGCGAAACCAAGTGTTATATATATTGTCACGTAGCTACGATTTCATTAACCATAAATGGGTTAGGCTAAAGTGAAATCTTAAATAAAGAGAAAATTAGATATAAAAGAAAAATAAATTAATAAATAAAAATAGAAATTTAATCCAATGTTTTCGACTTGCGAACGAATATATTCTATGATCAGCCATACACCTTCTTTTTCTCTTCACAAATTCTTTCTCTCCTTATCCTCTCTTCCTCCCCCACAAGCCAAGGGCCCGTGAACTTAATTTTGACCCTGACGCGAGGATGACCTGGTTCCAAGATTTCGCAGCTACCAGGCGGCTGACCATAAGTGAATTCCAGGCACCATCAGGGTCTCCCTTTGCGATTCACGTGATCGGAACGTTTACTGAAAATTGAACTTTTGGCCCTCACAAAACACTGCGTGATTTGCGCTTATCCTCCCGCGTGCCCGGTCAAGGACGAAGGAACTCACGTGACTGTCGTTGGGGACAGCGAAAACCAAAAAGGATTTTTCAGTTTATCTGGCCAGCGGCAGTTGAACGTCGCTGGGCAAAAATCGTCAGACCGCCCACTGAGATGAGGAAGACAGCAAAGTCTGTCGACTAGTGGTGAAAGAACTGCTACGGAACTGATTCAAACAACCAAACGCCTGTATGAAATGCTGTGGACCCTCGAACAAAAATTGAAAAGAAAAGGAATCCAGGAACATTACAATTCTATCATGGCCAAGATACTGTTTTATCATCAGAACTCTCGCTTTCGGCGAATCAAAACTTATGTGAAGATATCAACCCGACTGCAACAATATGTTTTATTCAATCATTTGGCTTGATCTTTTTTCATATATGTATGTATTCGCTCGATACTTCTATTGTTTTAATGACCTCCTACCCCTTTGTTAAATGAATCATTTTTTCTTCTTTCTTTATTTCGTTATATATATTTATAAATAAATGTTTTATTTTGAAATCCATCGTCTTGTGTCTGTTCTTCGTTGATTCCCTGTGTGTCTTCCATTTCTGAGTGAAGACCGAGAAAAGATCCCACGTTTTCCCTTTTTTTTAGAACCCGTGGTTCATCTATATACTACAAGTTCGTAATATAATATATATATAGCGTGAGAGAGAGACATAATGCGGGTGTATGTCTGAACTCTTTCTTTCTCTCTCTCTCTCTCTTTCACACACATACGCGCGCACGCACAAACGCTTACACAAATACGCAGGCAGGCATTGACGGCACGTGACCAGATAAGAACGTTAATTCATTGAAAGTTATAAAAAAAAACTCAAAACTGTTGAAAACCAAAGAAGAACAGGTGATCCACGGAAGATTTCTTCAAGATCCTCGAGGAAATTATTGCTTCAAATTAAATAAAATCCAATGGATACGCGTCAAGAGTTACAGGATGATTTTCTTTCATCAGGAATCTGTGTCACTAAACGGACAATAAGCAATGAAATTCACAGGAACAATCTAAAGTCACGCTTCCCTCGAAAAACCCCCACTGCTATTGAAAAGACACAGAGATTCCAGGTTGAAATTCGTTCGTGAACATATGGATAAGGAAAAATCGTATTGCGAAAGAGTATCATGGACAGACGAAACCAAAATTGAGTTGTTTGGACGTAATTCTAGAATTCATGTATGGCTTGCTGAAAATAATGAAAATATCCTGAAATGGCAAAATCATTCCCCAGATTTAAATTCAATCGAGAATCTGTGGCGTTATTTTAAGCTTCAATTCTACTCGAGAGAATCAACAAACATTGCAGGTCTGAAGAACATACACGAAAATGGATGAAACAAAATACAACCTAAAATTTGCAAATCATTAACTGAGAACAAGAAGAGGTTGGTTGCTGTTGAAGTGAATAATGGCTATTCTACAAAGTATTAAATGAAGATTATGTATTCTTTTTTGTATTGTACGAATAATTTTTCATTTATTAAAATGGATAAATGGGATTTATTTCTATTAAATCAACATTTTTTCTGTTTTCTATGCATATTCATTTATTATGCATCTGCGTACAGTTAATTATATGAAAACAATGTTTATTAATTAGTTGGCAAAACAATAAATTAAAAAATTCTATGAATATTTGTTTTTTGTGTGTTATGTATATATATATATATATATATATATATATATATATATATATATATATATATATATATATATATATATATTTTGTATTTAGGCATATAATCCTTCTTTCATGCACATTTCATTGAATACGACAGACAAGGTGTTTTTATTTAGTTTTTTATACAATATCTCATACGATCTAATAATTTTTTTCTTTTCGGATTATAAAATTATATAAAAACTGTCCGAATATTCTTTTTATCCGAGCGCTTTCGGCTATACATTTAGACATTTTCAAGGATTAAATATTTTAACTGTTAAATAAGAAATAGCTTGTTGTATGTATGTTTTATAAAATGTTTTCATTTTTCAAAACACGGTCAAGAAATTGTGTCCATGTTCAAAGTTAATATTATTAAGTGTTATTTTTTGTTTTTATTAAGAAGACGACTATTATTTTAAACCTTTTTTTGCATGTAGATGATGCATATATATATAATAATCGACTCTCACGTCGCGTTCGACGTATGAGGGTCAGGCCGATAAGTCCCCAGGAAACCAACATCCCGACACCGGCACATGAGATTTGTTTATAGTGGTGAAGGCCTTGTGCAGGACCAGCCACACTTTTTGGAGGGACGAATACAGAAACCTGGTGCACCGAATGCATGCCACAAGGTTCCCAAACGACCCTCCGCAGGTTTTGAATTCAGAGTTGTCCTTCTCCTAGACCAGTTGCCATCCAAGGCTATAGAACCCAGTCTGTCCTGCTATTTTACCCATAGCTGGAGGGAGATGAAGAGGATACATACCTTTCCCAAGGGTATTAGCACGTAAGTGGATTCGACTGGAACTCGGCTCTGCGATTCCTCAATCCAAGCTGCTAACCACTGCTCCACTGTGTTTTTTTTATATATATATATATATATATATATATATATATATATATATATATATATATATATATATATATATATATATATATATATATATATATTATCCAAAACAAAAGTGAAGATGATGTGACAAAGTGGAAAATGTTTTTATCAAAGATGCGTTTCGCCGGAGAAAGCTTATGTTCTCCTTGGCGTCATCAATTTGATTAAAAGTAATACAAAACTATGTGTTAGTAATGTCGTGGGCTCTCTAAGAATAAGTTGGTATCGTAAATCACGTTAATTACACTTATCGAGCTTATCACTAGATGACAAAAGAGTTAAATAATCTTACTGTTCTGTTAAAATTATGGCGCTCTCCCCACGACACTCTTGGACATCTACCGTTCCCTTTAGAGTTCACACAACCTAAAAGGAGCACTACCACCAACGTTGAAAATCACTGAACTAGAGTGATGAGCATAATTCTTATTAATATGTGGCCTTGGGTCGGACTAAGTTAAGCTTAGTTTAAAAAAAAAAAAAAGAAAGAAAAAAATGGTGTGGCAAAGTGACGTCAGGATAGGCAATGTAAAAAACAGAATCACGTAAAGTCGAACGCTGCCGACAATCTACTTACTCTCACTTGGAACAGATTTTGGCGGGAAATCACTTCCGCCAGTGCTCTCTCTCACTGCAGGACAATTTTTGAAAAAAAAAGAAACTTCGTGATGAACATGCTATGACGACTGACAGAGAAAAGTGTAGGTATATCCACACTTGAGTAAATGATTACGGTCTCGGCCAGAGGTCGGCAGATTAGAATAAGTTATTTTTAAGCGTCGAAATTTCTGGGGGTTAATGAAGAGGTAACAGGATTTTACCAAATTGGGTTTAAAATACACGACACATCATCAGAACTGCTTCGACATGGAAGCAGACGATAAATCATTTTGATTTCTTTTCTTCAGCATAGGTACTCATTTCCAACCATGCCCATCTGCTGAGACCCATTTGTGTTTCTTAAACACTCACAGAGCCAATTGTGGCTTTTAATTAGAGTTCAAGTATGTATGACATGCGGTTTTGAATTCAGTGTTATCCTTCTGCTATACTATTTGCCAACTACAGCTACAGAATCCAGTCTACTCTGCTATTAAACCCCTAACCCGAAGAGATAGATATATACCTTTCCTAAGGTTGTTTGTGCGAATGTAAAGGTGACAATTACTGTCGAAATTCGAACTAGAATTGCTGATTTCGTATTCAGAGCTTCTATTGCAATCACATGCATATCTGACGTACACTGCCGCGCAAAATCTAAATTTTATTATTATTATGCCTCTTAATTCCTTGGGGAACAGAGGGCGGCAACAACACCCCTCCAACGGACGTGGTTCCGAGCGATCCTCTTCAGCTCGGCCCATGTCATGACGACTGCCATCACCTCTGCGTCAACACTTCTGCGCCAAGTCTATTTTGGTCGACGCACTTTTCGCTTCCCTTGTGGATTCCAGTCAAGGGCCTGCCTGGTGACACTAGAAGCAATCTTGCGGAGTGTATGGCTGATCCATACCCATTTCCGTTTCTTGATGTCAATCTCGATTGGGGCTTGTCTGGTCCTGTCCCATAGTTGGTCGTTTGAGACGACTTCCGGCCACGTGATATTATCTAAAATCTAAAAGTATATTTAAAGGAAAAAAACAAGGCATGTCCTTTTCAAATCTAGTTATTTTTTTATTATTTTTACATCATCTTTTCATAGCTGCTGTTTCGTATGATTCGTTTGTTAATTGTCCCAAGGAGAAGTATATGCTTCTGTAGAAAATCGAATTTCGAAGCCTTTATTACTATTTTCAAAGTTATTACAATCTATTTTTGGTAACATCATATAAATATGTTTCATCGTGGTAACAGCATTCATCAAAATAGTGATTTTTTTAAGCCTAGATGTAGCACAAAACCGAAAGCACCTAGTGAGAATCAAACTCACTACTCAGTCGTAATTGGTTTGGAAACAAGCTTGGCTAACAATTACACCACTTCTAAGCGTAGCTTAGATGTGGCATAAGGCCGAAAGTATGGGGCAATCAGTGAGGATCGAACTCACTATTTAGTCGTAACTGATATCGCGAGACAAGCTTGCTAACCATTACACCATTACACACCCAAGGCTTACCTCGAAATAGGTATTTACCAGATGGCCCATGCCGCTACCAAGTGTGATACAAGGTCGAGGTTTAAAATGGGCTTGACAGCAATACCGTTGGAAAATTTCACAAGCCCCCTCAGCACTTTCCGTTTTGGGGACGCCTCAGGCGCCGGACAATAAACCCCGACGGAGAAGGTACTGCCTGGAGGAAAAGCCTTCCGGGGCTTGGGCTTAATATTTTTATACATACCCGGTATGTGCCAGGCGGACATCCCTCGAAATAATCGTAATGGGTTAATGAAAAAATATATACAAACCTTTCTGAAAGACAAATGTTTGGACTGAATATTTAATTTAAAAACAAGTTTGAATTTTGCTATGTGTAAAGTATAAAGAAGTTTTTTGCTGACCGGATATGTAATTTCAAAACTTCTCTTATGAAACGTCTGACCCTTCAGTTGAGAAAGAAAATAAGCTAAGCTTTTTTTGTTGTTGAAAGAAGGTGTGGTTGACCAGGTATTATGTGCTGTTTCTTTTATTTGCTTTGTTATCAGATACGAAACACATGCGAGCTACAATAAATTATATGTCTACCGAGTCACGCGTAGTGTATTGTCATGCCTAATGTCATCTCATATTTAAATGAATCTACCTCTTTTTCACTCTTGCATTTCTAAGATAACACACCTGAGTTAACTATTGTCTATTCTACTTTATAAAGCCACCCCACCCGCCATAAAAATTCTAAGGAATTTTTTTCTATTTTCAAAGTTTTTAAAATTATATACAATCTGCATTTCTTTATTTTTACTTTTGTCATTTATTTTTTAATTAAAAATAAGAATTTTTACCTCGACCTAATTCAGAAGCAAAGTTTAGTTATTTTGTTTTTCCACTTATTTAATAGAGCGTGTCCAAATTTCGTTAGAAGACAGTAATAAACTGTTGTGTAATATCAATCCTCTTATATGGCATTGAATTCTGGACACTCTCTTCACAGATGAAGAAAAGATTTAAGAAGTGTGATTCTACAGAAGGATCCTGAGGATACCATGGACTGAACATGTGTGAGTAAAGATGAAGTTTTAGAGAAAAAGGAAATAAAGAGCATACTTTTACTTAACATCAGAAAGTTGATATTTCTAGGACACGTAATGAGGATAGAGAGCTTAGAAAATTTGACACTCACAAGGCATATCGAAGTCTATAGTGACAGCAGAAAACAGCGCATAAATTGTGTAAATGGTTGGCAGATCAGGGATTATGAAAGCAAAAAGAAAAGAATTACAAAGAGCTAAAAAAGACAGGAAATTGTGGTGAGCCATGATCGCCAATGTCCTGAAGGGACAGGGCAAAAAGAAGAAGAAGAATTTGTCAAGCTTGTCTCGCTAGTTTAGTGAATTCTGTATTCATTGGATACCTACTTAGGTGGCCTTGTACCAGACTGTTAATTTTGAATACCTACTTTTATGTGATGATTTAGTTAAGCTACATAATTAGACATAAACCCATACTTTAGCGGAATGGTTAGCACACTAGTATAATGAGTTCGATATTCGCTGGACACTCTTTCACTGTGGCCTTGTACCAGACTATGTTAAGTTAACTAAGTCATTATATAATGCATTTTGCTGTTGTATGGTAGTTAGCAAGCTAACAATAACCGATCAGACTTTTACTACTCTACTATATTTAGTGCTCTTTATTGATGGCCTTGTACCGGACTAAGGTTTAGTAAATATTCATTTAGCATAAAAGTGCTCAGGTGGGTGAATGTAAGTTTTTACTTGAACTAAAAAAGCAAACACATAATTATGTCGGCCAGCAAACAGACCAAAGGAAGTCGGTGCTTTTATTAAAGAAAATTGAAAATTCCTTTTGCGTCAATCCTTTAATTACAGTCGCTCTTTTTTTCCCCTTGAAAATCAGCGCTTGAAGTTTTGCCTTTCAAGTGTGTATGACAATAAGTACTCGAATTAAATACCGACTCTTTCAACTATCACAACAGAGATCGATGAATGAGAACAGAATAAACAAACAGTAGCTATCGACTGGTTAGGTTAGATCTTCACATTGTGAGATGGGCATTAAATAGTTCAGAAATTAATGTCCTATTTTAGGATAGAAATTAAAATAGGTCCAAATGTAACAAATCAAGGAAATCATAACGTTTTATTCATTTTAGATGAGTAATTGTCAATATACATTGATATGTTTGAATTATTCTACTTATCTTTGATTATTATAGATGGAAAGCAAGGAAACATATTTAATCATTCAGTAATATCCGGGGTTTTTTTTCCACAGTCATTTGCCAATATAACAGATGCTCTAGAATGCTTTATAGATAAGTTCGCTTATGAAACTCCTTTCCGGCTTTCCAGCTAACTTTAATTTTCAAAAATTTAAATACAATGTCAATCGCTATCTACTGTTCACCTGATTACTCTTTCCCCTTCCCGCCCATTATTAATGTTTCTTTTCCTAATTCTTTACTACCTTGCAATGGGGGTGGATACTGATTTTTAAAAAAATAACAAACTGTCTCATAACTTTATTATCATCGTATATACTGAAGTATAGTGCGAGTTTTTTTTATGGTCAGTTTTTACGTAAAAGTAGGCGGCCGCACTGTACACGGGTAATTATTTTTAAGAGGACAAAACCATACATTTCCGTTGACCGGTTGCATTATACACAGGTACTTTTTTTTAAATTTTTGATGGTTTAAAATTCATGCAAAATCATCAGGGGTCGCTCTATACTTGAAGTCGTCTTATACACAAGTCTATACGGTATTCATCATAGAAGACATATTGACAAAAAACTTAACATTGTAAAGTCACAGATAAATTCGATCTTTCGAGAAATCTTACAGTGGATCAAATGTATTTTCGTTTTTCAAACCCAGTACTTATTTCATGTACACATTGACTTTGACTCATACCAATTATGGCTCTCCACTTCCTCCTATCCCGTGTAGCTCTCAAGTGTTGTCCCTTCCCCCAGGCCCTATTCTGTCATCCACTTGCTTAACCCCTCTAGGTGTGTCATGCATTGCTTTCGGTTGTCTCTCTTTCTCTCTATTCGACCTGTGAGTATCAGATTCTCCAAGCCCTCCTTTCTCATTACGTGTACCAAAAATTTCATCTGCCTCTAACCTGATGTTAAGTAAAGCTTCATCCTTGTTTGCATCCTCTTCAAAACCTCATCGTTGCTCACACGCTCGGTTCATGATATCCTCAGCATCCTTCAGTAGAACCATACCTCCTCGAGTCTCTTCTTCATCTTTAAGAGAGGACCGTTCAACATTCGCTGCCGTAAATGAGGACAGATGTTACGTAGCAGCTCAGTACTCTTTTCTTTGTTACAAAAGAAATCCTCCTGTCTCGTAATACTCTGCCTAGCTTTTGGAATGCCTCTTTGGCCATCCCAATATGCCTTGATCATAAACAAATCTGGAAATGCAGAATTGGTTAAAAAAAAGACACCGTGCAGAAAAACATTTAGTCAAATCTGAAAAAAAAATGACCGGATTAAACCTGAATGAAAAAAAATAAATACGAAAATAACAGACCGTAATATAAAAATTCAAAAAAATACTCTTTATCTTCAACTTTCATACAGAAAGAATGAAACTAAAGATTAATTTAAAAAGTACTGTGTGCTTTCGCACATAAGTATTTTATCTGGTACATTCATTTTTGATAACGTTTTATCTAAAAACAAATTCATTGTAATGCTCTGTACATCTACTGCGAAGGTATCTATACCCTCAAAAATGTTTACAACAAAACAATACAGAACAAAAACAAATACACAGTGGATTAACATTTTATACTATAGTGTAACCCGGATATAAGAGAAACCCGGATATAAGAGAGATTTTCTCCGGTCCCAAATTAGAACCTGTCTTAATGTAAACAAAATAGACCAAACCCGGATATAAGAGACTTCTTCTCCGGTCCCGACAACTCTCTTATATCCGGGTTACACTGTATATTCATTCCATAAATAGATAGATTTTCTGCCCATAGAAAGAAAAGTATGCTTTTTGTTAGCAACAGAGTGCGAATTTCAATGTCTACAATATTTCTGAACAAATAAAATTACTAATTACTGACCAGCTTGAGAGGAGCGCTTCCCGTTAGGTCTCTGACCCTACGCGCAAACCAAAAAAAAAATAGATTTTCTTCTTGAAAGCACAGGTTTTTAAAGAAGCCCGTCAGCTGCTGTTGCTGCTATATCCATTTATATAATGTATATTTAAGCAGAAAGAATTCACTCAAAACAAATTTTATTAAATTCAAACGACACGGTTTTTCACTTTATTCTTTCCTGTTATTCGTAATAAGTTGTCACACATCGAGATCAAAATTGTAAATGTCGAAGAGCATCTCTGGTCATTACTGGGAACGTTATTATTGTCAGATTAGTCTAAAAATGATTAGGACCATCCTAGCATTCTTTCAAGTCCATGTCCCTTAATCTTAATTTCTAATGTCTTCTATTATTAAATAATGTCTTAATTTTATTGAGTTTTGTATTTTACAATTCAGAGCTAAAGTTTGGATAGATGTATGTGAAATTTTACAAAAAAAAAATTGATGATTTATATTCTTCAAAGGTTTCTTCATTTAATTAAAAAATTACAGAGTTACACAGTTTCGAGTTTTAAAGTTTTTATAAAATTAAGTAAGGGAGGGGGTTAACAGATGCAAAAAATATTTTTACCATGACTTTTCTAAAAAAACAAACATTTCTAAAATCAATTTATTTTTTAATAAGTTCTGGAAGTTTCATTAAAATCCGACAATTATTTGATTTTTGCAAGAATTTTCAAACTAAAGTGTTTTCAACTGAAAAAAGGCGCTAAAAAAACCTAATGCTAAATATTAAGTGACCGCTGAACTAAAAAAAATAAAACAAATTTTCAAATGTGGTAAAAAGGAATAAAAAATTTTAAAAGATAATTAAAAAAATACTTTGGTCTCTCCTCTTATTAATGACAAACTTTTTCACGATAAAATTTTGTTTTTATTAAGTTTGGGGCCTTTTTTATCAGGGTATGTCCATTTTTTTTCCAAACATTAAATATACCACCACACAATATTTTATATTGAAAAAATATATATATTTATAATAATTGATTTAAAATATGGTTTTTTGATTTCATTTTGTAATCCATGATTCGTCACGAAGTTGTCATCTTACAAAGAAAAAAGGTTGTCATCCATTTGATGTAATCGTCTTAATGCCACAAAACATGCATTAATCCAATTGTTTAATATATCACATTGACACCATTTTTGAAGATCCACTGGTTGAAATGATGGAAGAATATTACTATTCCTCTTTATGATCGTTGTTATTATCTATATTTATAAAATTAAACCAATCGAAATGTCCCCATTTGAATGTTTTTAGTTTTGCCTCTTTCAAGTTCACGGCCTCCATTTTCTGTCCTTCAGACGATATTGCACGTTGGGTATAAAACAAAAGCTTATACTGGAAATCATTCAAAAAATTAAAATAAAATGAAACTTCTGTGAAGAATATGAACGTCAGAGATGTTCAACCCAAAGCTCTATTTCATTGAAAATGCATCAAACCAATTTCTATCGGTAATACTGATTGCTAAATGCACCCAAGAGCGCGTTGAAAAGAGACATGATTTCATTTCTTTTTAGCAAATCAAAACCCTCTTCACCAAAGATGCTTTTAACGTTCCTAATAAAGCGAAGCATCAAATCTTAATCAAATTTTCCAGCATCAATTCAAATCATCACAATCAAAATGATAGCAGACGGCAACTTCACTTCGACAAAATTAAATTCGGAAAGAGTTAAATATCTCTTTATTAAAATCTTAACTTGTCCAATATTCCGACAAAGAAATCTTTCTTTCTTTTTTTTCTCACCTTCTTGTAAATATTTAATCGAAACTCTTAAAAATATTTTACTGATCTCATAATGCGATATTCTAAAAATAAAAACTTGCTCAAAAAATCATTTATTCAAATTTTTACAGTAATGTATTATAAAATTTATTTTTTTTTTATTTATTTACAAAATCGCTATACATGTGATATCAGATGTAGGATAAAATAAATACTTCTAAGTAAATACTTCTAAATAAATACTTCAAGATTTTAATTCCTTCTCATATATAGTGAGCAGCAAATTCTGGTAGTATAATGAAGAATAAAACTGAAAAAGTAATAATAATGATTGTTTTTTAATGATTTTAATAATTTTTTATGAAAAAAAAAAATGCGATATACAGACAACGTTTCTGATTATAATAAGGACCCCCCCGACATTACCAAACATTACTCAACATTTCTTATTTACTTCATGATTAACTATTCGATTCCTCGAAAATACTTTCTTTTTTTTTTTTTTAAGCTTTTTTTTTGATAATGTTAAAATTCAGAAAGGATGGGATTGTGAAATCAACAAGAAAAAAAATTAATGGAACCATTCTTATTTTCGAGTTTTTAAAGTCCTATCCCTAAGTTCTGAAGTTTCAGGGACGTGGTCGATTATACCTCATCACAATTCCATATCCTTTTTAATTTAGTAAATACAATGTATTTAATAAACGTGACTGTAAGTTTTATGCTAATAGTTTATTTTCTCGCACTTATCGCTTGTGGAACTTTTGGCTTCTTGCTTTCCAGTCAATTTTGATCTTCAAAAATTTAAATGCAATGCTAATCGTTAACTTCTGTCTTCTTAATTCTTGTTCTTTTCGTAATAATGTTATCTTTTTCTCATATCCTTTTACACTAAGTAACCCTTAGTGAATTTTTGATTTGCCTGGGGTGAAATAAATTTAAAAAAAATTCTTAGGAATATTTAATTGTTATTCCTGACGCTTTATAAAGATGCTTTTAGACTTTCTCATATCCTTTTACACTAATTTTAACCATCATTTTAGTGAATTTTTGATTTCCAAACTATGGGTGAAATAAATTTTAAAAAAATTCTTAGGAATATTTAATTGTTATTCCTCGCTCCCCAGTTCTATCACAAGTTCATTCCAATGTCACTCTTGTCTTTGATATGGCAATACGCAATGGAAATATAAAAAATAAAATTACTGTCATATAGAAAAAAAAAAACTTTATATGCATATTAGTATTTATTTACAAAAAAAACATAATAAAAAATTTAACGAAGCATATATATAATAATATATATACAGGGGTTTTGAAAATATTTTATGATTTTGATATTTTAAATCAGAAAATTGGGATTGTCATTTTATAATGGAAGAAACAATTTTAATATAATTCCCTATCTTTTTAATTTAGTAAAACAATGTTTTTTTTTTTAACCTAATAAGTTTATTTTCTCGCACTTACATTGTGAACTTTTGGCTTCTTGCTTTCCAGTCAATTTTGATCTTCAAAATTAAATGCAATGCTAATGTCTGAAAAAATTCTTATAACAATTAATAATCAGAATGGAAAATATCCTTCAGGAATAATTTCCCATTAGATTTGCATGGGGTGAAATAAATTTTATCGGAACCGTTATATTCCTGCAAGATTCCGCAATTTTACGTTTTTTGGGCAAGATCAATTAAAACTGTTTTTAAACTACAATTTTCCAAGATTTTCTCATAACATTCATATCTGCTCGATGCGTATTCAAATGTAAACAAATGACATCACACATTATGAAATGTAAAAACAGTAAAATCTGTTTTTAACTGAAACGATTCTTCTGTATACTGATATCGGTAAAAAGCACGTCAGGCTATATGACGGTTCCGTATAGGACACAGGTTCGATTCCTGTCGGAGGACGACATATTTTCTATTTGAAAATTTCTCGGACATATTTTTTTGAAGGCCGGTAAATGTTAAATGTTAATACTGTTTATTATAAACAGAGCATTTACTTAAATATTTGTATCTATAAAAGAATGTATAAACATAAAAAATGTCTTAAAAATAATTATATATATATATATATATATATATATATATATATATATATATATATATATATATATATATATATATATATATATATATATATATGTTGTCATGAATTCCTTCTATTTGTGTTTATTATTCGAAAAATAATGTGCAATTACATTTTATTCAATTATATATTCTCTGTTATTTTCAATGATTTTTTGCCACTTAACAGGTAGCTTTTCAGGGTCTTTTGAGTAAACTTCCGCAGGTTTTGATGTGAAAATGTTTTGAATCTGCTGCTCATTAGAGAAAGCTTTCCCCATCAAGGCGTTTTGCAGGGATCGAAAAAAGTAATAATCGGTTGGTGCAAGGTCATGTGACTAGGGTCGAACAGACCAACCAATTTCCAAACTGTTTTCCTGGCTTTATGCAGCATTGCGTTGTCATGAACAAAATTTTTCTTTCGACAAGCGCAGAACGATTTTCAGCCATCTCTGAAAATATGCCCTTAAATCCTTGAAAGGTGACATCCATACACGCACACATCCCTACTTTTACCACCATCACTGGTCAAAGAGAGACAGAATAAAACAGCCGTTAGCTTGAGAGAGAGAGAGAGAGAGAGAGAGAGAAAATCTGCAGATTTATTTGTATATTTATCAGTTCATAAAAGTTGAAACCAAGCGTTTGTGCACACGCTCATATATTTCTTCCAATTACGTCTTTCAGCACTTAAAAAAAAAACATGGATGGCATTTTAATTGGCCAATCTCTTATTGCAAACGATTGTTTGACGCTATGATTAAATCTGGCCCAGTTTATTCTTGCCTTATCAATAATCGATCGTTTAAAAACAACAACATTGGAAGCAAACTACTAGAAAAACAGACAAGCCAAAATTTCTCCCATTTGTCGGTAAAAATAAAACTATAAATCGGATAGAAGACATTTTTCAAGGATTTCTATTTTTTTATAAATAAATATGTCGTAAGTTATTGGCAGGCTTTGATATTTTTCTGCCTAATATGTTATTTCCAAAACGTATCGAGAAAATTGTTGGAAAACAATTATTCGGAAAACATTTATTCAAATTGTAAATTGTTTACATTATTCGGACTATTGTCCTCATCTTTGTCGCAATATTTATTACAGCGTTTCGGTCGTTGTACGCTCCGGCCTTCTTCAGGTGGTTGAAATGTCGAACTAAACGCTTTATTTCGCTCACAGGGGTAGACTGTTCTAGTTCCACGTGCCATGTTTAATGGATGTCAGTTATCAGTTATCTCTTGTTAATTTCCCTCTGAAAGTTCTCCACTACCTTAACCGGGTATTGAACCCTCACTCTTTGGGTCCTGTCACTGGATCTAACCAACGCCTTTATCCACTGTGCCATCTATGTATGAATTTCTGGGTATTATAAAGCTAATGTCTCAGCAACCATTTTTACCAGTGCTCATATTGCAATTTTTGCTGTTATCATTGCATGTTTTTTTTACCAGATCTCATATTGCAACTTGAAAAGGGTTCAGTTCGACATTCCAACTACCTAAAGAAGGCCGGAGCGTACAACAGCCGGAACGTTGTAATAAATATGGCGACAAAGATGAGAACAATAGTTCGAATAATTTAAATAATGTACATAATACCTCATCTCAGAAATATAGACAAATACTGAATTGTAAATTGTTTGAATGAAAATCAATCGAAAGGACAATGAAATGATGATTACTCGAAACACCTATGTTTGAAATATGTACATGGTCTTTCTTTAAGAGAGTCAATGCTGATTTAGCTAGAACTAGTAATAATACCATTGAAGGATGGCATAGGCCTTTTTGCAGCAAGTTGTCAGCCCACTATCTCACAATATGGAAGTCTTTAGAAGCTCTTGAAAGTGAACAGGACTTGCAAGAAATTCATATTGCAAAAATAAGAACAGGTTACCAAAATATCAAGCGCGTCAAGAAATACCGCGACGTAAATGGAAAACTTAAAAAATTAGTGGCGTCCCTTAACGAGTACTCTTCAGTAGTTGACTATTTGCGTGCAGTATCATATAACTTAA
Organism: Acanthosepion pharaonis; assembly: GCA_903632075.3. Lineage (NCBI taxonomy): Eukaryota > Metazoa > Mollusca > Cephalopoda > Sepiida > Sepiidae > Acanthosepion > Acanthosepion pharaonis. The sequence goes on from CAHIKZ030003731.1 coordinate 27,062, forward strand.
AGTTATAAGGATTTTTTCTCATTAATTTTTTTTATTAATAATATTTATATTTCAAATAATTATCATTTGTGTATTTCCTCTTTTAATTTTTAAAATTTTATTTCAATAAAGAATTTTGCATTTCGAATAATTATTGTTTAGTATAATTGTCCTTTCGATTAATTTTCATTCAAACAATTTATTTTCTTTTTATGTGCCATGTCCTTTCAGGATGTAGGCGATCATGGCTCTCCACCTCCCTCTATCCCTTGCAGCTTTCAACAAGTTCCTTCCCTCTTCTATCTCCCCCAGACCACGTTCTGTCATCCATCTGCTCAATCCCGCCAGGAATGTCACGCACTGCTTTCACTTGTCTCTCTTTCCCTCTATTCAACTCGTGAGTATCAGATTCTCAAGGTCTTCCTTCCTCATTATGTTTTTCGAATAATTGTTTTCGAACAATGTTCAGATAATCTTGCAAATGATCAAGACAAAGAAACTATATACGACAAATATTGATCGACTTTTTCCTCGTAATTTAAAATCATAAAATAAAGCTCAAAATAGAACTTTTAAAAAAAATATCAAAGAACATCAATAACTTTCGTTTTACTTATGCATTTTACTTGTTTGTATTCAAAACAATGCGCGAGTAGTGTGACGGCTATTGGCGCAGCTGAGTTCAAATTCCCGCCTCGTCTGTTGCGTTCGCTTTCTCGCAAATACATTTGGAAAGAAACATTCTATCTCTTCTTTCTGCCAGCTATAGGTTAAACAGTAGGGTAGACTGGACTCTCTAGCCTTGAAGGACTACTCTGAATTGAAATCCGTGTAGTACCCGAGGGGAAACCACTCCATTCTCTTTTATTATTATTATTATTATTATTATATTTCGATTTCTGATATGGTCACACTGCCTACCAAATTTGAGGGAAAATCTAAGTCAGGTAGTGGTGTGTTATGACTACATTTCATGATTTGTTTTTCTAACTTCCATAGCATTACTAGCGTTACATGACAAAGTTTTTCTTTGTGTGTATTATCGCATCAGCCACTAATCCAAAATGGTCATGCAAACGGGAATACAAAATGGGAATAAAAACGGGAATGCTAAATGGGAATACAAAACAGGAATACAAAATGGGAATAAAAACGGGGATGCTAAATGGGAATACAAAACAGGAATACAAAATGGGAATAAAAACGAGGATGCTAAATGGGAATACGAAATGGGAATATAAAACAGTAATGCAAAATTGGAATACAAAATGAGAATAAAAACGGGGATGCAAAATGGGAATACAAAATGGGAATACAAAACGGGAATGAAAATACAAAATGGGAATGCAAAATGGGAATACAAAATGGTCAAGAAAACGGGAAGTAGACAAAATATAACCGCGTGAACCGTCAACATGCAAAAACAGGAATAATTGAAACATCAAATGAGAAGAACGCTTCAGACACCATGCTAGGTGTTACAGCTGTGGGTTCTGTAGAAAGTAGGTTTTTAGTGGGTGGAGTTGCCAGCCTTCGCCTAGGCACTCTTTCTTCACCTAGACGGGTTGCTAAGCAAGGCTAGAGAATCCAGTCTGCTTTGTTGAAGTGTGAAGAAGAGATGCAGTCATAACTTTCCTTCGAATTCAGCAGGAATTTCCATTTTTCACGCTTATATCGACTACGTTAAACGCATATCAACAAACGTCCAGTACCGCGTCTTCGTGTTAAGGTCTCTTTATTATTTTCCCTGGACACCTTTTTTTCTCTTTCTTTTTTCTAACGCAGCACCTTACTATTTTTCTACACCCTACAAATAGGATATTCTGAAAATATAAGAAGTATTTAAATATATTTAAATATAAATATAAGGTATTTAAATATATTTAAATATAAGAGGTAAATATCTTACTATTTTTCTACACCCTTAATAAATAGAGTATTCTGAAAATATAAGAAGTATTTAAATATATTTAAATATAAATATAAGATATTTGAATATATTTAAATATAAGGTATTTAAATATATTTAAATATAAGAGGTAAATATCTTACTATTTTTCTACACCCTTAACAAATAGAGTATTCTGAAAATATAAGAAGTATTTAAATATATTTAAATATAAATATAAGGTATTTAAATATATTTATATATAAGAGGTAAATATCTTACTATTTTCCTACACCCTTAACAAATGGAGTATTCTGAAAATATAAGCCCCTTAAGATTTTTCCTCAAATCAGACGCCTCTCATTTTCTGTTCAGGAATAAATTGCACCACTCCCCCACCTCAGATAGAGGCAATGTTAAACGTGTCTCAATCTTATATGTCGTACACAAAAATCGCCAATAAAAAAACCTTTAAAGTAAAAAGAGTTAATCTTCTCCTTTCCGCCGTCTTTATGATATACGTTCACTCATTGGCAAAGAAACAGATGTGATGAGATTACAAGAATGAAAACCGACAAGGAGCAATATTCCGCAACAAAGATATTTAATCACAATGAAACCAAGAAACAAGAGTCATAAAATGAAGTCCTAACACCGAGCAATGTATCAGGAAACAGAAAAATATTCTTAGAAACAAAGAGAATACTGAACTGTTATGTAATAGCAATCCTCCAAATATGGTAGTGCATATTGAACAATTTCCTCATAGATGAAGAAGAGACTTGAAGCAACAGAAACATGGTTAAATAGAAGAATGCTGAGAATACCTTGGAGTGAACATGTGAGCACAGACCGAAGTTCTAGAAACAATGGCAACAAAGAAAACACTCATACTCAACATTAGGAAGAGATAATTAAAATATCTAGGACACAAATGAAGAAAGAACTTGGAAAATTTGATATTCAGGACAGATTGAAGTTAAGAGAGACAGGCGAAAGAAAAGCATAACATACCTTGTGAGCTTGAGTGAATACATGATGAAGTCTTTGGGAGAGTTGGCAAAAAGACAAAAGTTATTAAGAGCTCAAAAGAACAGAAAAATGTGAGGAGTCATGACCGCCATCGTCATAAATAATAATAATAATAATAATGGTGATGATGATTACAAGCCACTAGTAGTTCGAGAATGGCTGCCAACATGTTATGATTGGATTAGGTGATTTATTTCCATATGGTATCTGTGCAATTCTTTTTAATAATTTCATCCCAAGCAAGGAAATAAAGCGACTAAGATGTAAGAGGTTAGTGAGTGTTAGATGATTTGAGAAAAATATATTATTAAGGAGAGAGAACAATAAAAGAACAAGAATTAAGAAAACAGTAATTAACGATTGAAGATCAAAGTTGACTAGAAAGCAAAACTCTGTAAGAGGCTTTCACAAACGAGAAGTGCAATAGAAAAAACAGCATAGAACTTAGTGTTGCATCCAGCCATTTAAACTGTAAAAAAATGGGACCTTGACACCAATCTAGTACTGCGCTTAAGTTCATAAAGTCTAGGTACCATAGAGAAAAGTTCATCAAAATAATTACCATGAGATGTTGTTATAGAAAAAGCACAGGAAAGCTACATAACGGCGATGGGGAAGTGACTGAAACCGAAATGTCAGGTTAGAACCAATAATATTGCAGATTCTTCTTTGGGATTTTATCAAGAATCTCTAAATATATACCAGGAGCATCAGACCAGATGTGGCAACAATATTCAAAGCAAGGACGAATAGTAGACTTATAAATATGTAAGATAGACTCCAGCGAGAAGAATTGTCTCGCACGACATTTAGTAAAATTCTCTTTGGTTGTAAAGCAGAGGTTATTAAAAATTCAGTTATATTAATCTCCAATAGTCACTTCGACGTGGTGTAAATAGCAAGCTTGTTTCGCTAGAGTAATTACGACTGAGTAGTGAATTCAGTTTTCGGTAGGTGCTCCATGTGTCACAGTTATGCTTCTCTTAGTAAATCAATATAATAATTTCTAATAAAGTCCTTTTGAAAGGAAGAAAATACAAGTTGTGGGTTAAGTGTACCTGGATTTTAGGTGGAAAAATAAAATCCGAGTGTCATGTCCACAAATACAACGCAAAATAATAAACGACGCGATGAAATTATCTTTGCAGAAAAAAGAAGACCAAAGTTAAATATGACAATAACATTTATACAAACAGGTACATATATTTACATGTTGAAAATTCACGTTCTCTGTTGTGGCCATGAAGAGACCAATAGTTCGAAGGTATTTTGTTGCAAGTGAGTCTGCAAAGTTCGAAGTTTTTTTTCTAGCAAGTGAGTCTGCAAAGTTCAAAATGATATGTACGCACACGTGAAGCACACGCTAAAGAAAAATGTGTGAGACTGCTGACTGATTGCATGCGATAGCAGTAATTTTAAAACACAGTGAAGAAGAGAGGGAATACGAGATTTACTTTCGTCGAAGTGTTTTATGTAGAAATATCATTGCTGAAATACTCATTGTCATGGTAACGTGTGCGTAAGTTGTCGATCGAGGCTGGCTGTCTGTTTCAGATCTGATCGCTGACCGTGGCTGACTATATGTTTTATGGCTTATGGCGTGTCGGTGACCGGCTCACAAATCCTATCTGAGTTTTGCTCAAGAACGTATTCAGTAGCCCAAAAGTTGACCTCTTTCTAGGCCAGGGTTTGGAATGTCTATTTCAACTGCACGGACTTCGTAGAGAGCACATCCAGTGGTTTGTCCTATCCAGTCAGGTTCCATTATTTAATTTTGGGATCGTGTTTGTACATAATTTTTAAAAACAGTTTTTCGTATCTACTGAATTTAGTGAGATTCATTTGTAGGTGTCTCTTACTTGTTTTTCTTTCATTTATTAGCCGTAAAATATAGGAGTTTATATCCTATAAAGTTTTGCTTGTAACCCAGTCAAATTATGAGAAATGTTAAAGTTATTATGAACAATACATATGATTTCTATTCTTATTTCAAAACCTTGTGCTTCTTTAGATTAGATTTATAAACGAAATGTGGAGCCAAAGGTTTGAATGTAAAAAGATCATGCCTTTAGTCTTACATAATCAGTGAAAGTGGCTTATCGAAACCGTATCTCTTCCGTTCTATAATGAGATAATTGACTTATCTTATTGTTGAACGGAAGTAGAGCAATTTGATCGCGCGGACCTGCGAGCAAGCTCTTAATTTCATGCTGTTTTTAATAGCATTGTTGCCTGGTTGTGCTGGCTCATTTGTGGGGAAATAGGAGTTTGCAAATTTCCTATTTGAAATAGGATATTCTCCAATACAGACTAAACGACCCTTCCAACACAAAGTATAATAAATAAAAATATACGTCAGAAACAGATCTTAATTTATGCTACTATTTATCTACCCTGGTTTGAAAATAGCACTAAGCACTAGTTAGTTCATAACACAAAAGCTAGGGACCGACATTTCACGATGTCTTGAACACATATATATACGTCGATAATAGCAATCAATGTAAATTTCGTAAAACATTCGCCAATAGCTTCTGACCGAAAGTAAAAAAAGAAAATGTTTGAATCTATGGATGTCTTCCGTTGGGGACAACTAAGGATTTATAACAGATGTAAATTATTGAAAAATGTAGTTGTTTATTCAGCCATCTTGGCTTGCACACCGCCCACGAGTACAGTGAAAGGGGCATAACTCTTACATGTTAAAGGGCTCCTTTTACATATGTGTTATCACAGAAGAAAAACTGAAAGAACGATTTATTAGTTGATAAAAGTAAGAAATAAAAAGGTTGACCATTAATTACGAGGAGATAGAATTCATGATAGTAAAAAAAAACAGACAGTTCAAGGCGTGAATTACACATCAGGAACGTCAAAATTATGTGTGGGAATTCAACTATCTTCTTTTTTAAACAATTCAATGCGATGACGATGTGTGGAGGTCATTAGGGCCTCTTGTATTTTAACAGAAAATCCCACAAAACATGAAACAATAAGGAGAAAGATTCAACAAGAAAGGGTTGAATAAGTAAAAGGAATTTATGCATAACAACAATTGAACAAAACAGTAATTCAGTTGTGTTTGAAGCGCTGAAATTTACTTGTCTTTGGAATTTTGAGTGAGGAAATATTGTTCAATTCTAATAAAGTGTAATACTTTATTAAAACGCATTTTGAGTGTGGAGAATTTTTTAAAAATATATTGTTATATCAAAAGAAATTAAACAGTTTTTAAACTCAAAATGTTATGTTAGAGTGTTTCTGTAACGTCAATAATTTTAAAAAATGAAGCAAAGTTATTTTATTTAATTGTTAAGTTTGATTTTTATTATATTCACTTTTTAAAGAAATTTGTTGAGTAATGAGAAAATTGTATTCTTCGCTTGAAAATCGACTGAATGTTCATAGATATTCGTAGATGTGTGTACATGTGTGTGTAAATGCGCGAATGCGTTTCAACGACGTTTCGTTTTTCCATGGTAAGAAAAAAAACGCGATTTCTGGGGAGAATAAACCGCTTGTAGATGAGAGAAAACAAGAGGAAGAGTTGAAATTATGTCCAAGTATTTATAAGTAATGTGAATCACGTGATATGCTCGCGAACACAACCATATTTTGGCGGAAAATTCACTCTGAACACTTGTGCGAAGGTGAATAATGTATGGAATTAAACATTAATTCCATCTACATTTTAGGCGTGCGAGTTTTCCTCCCTTCCTTTCACACTCGTGGGTGTGCGCGCGTTTTCATCCCCTTGGTCTCTCACAGCTAGACGAACAAGTAATCTGGAGGAGGAACTTAAAAATGACCTGCTGATGAAAGAGCCGAACAGATTTTGAATCTTTTCGCGTTTTCTGGCGTCTCAAACGAACAACGTTTGCAAGAAAGTATCGGAACGTTCTTCAACCTGACTAGACGGGTAAAACTCATTTATTCCGTGCCCTGAACCCATATGCGAACCGGAATATCTTATTTCAACAATGTCGAAACACTTAACCAAGACTTCTTCTAAAAAACGTTACCCGCAGGTCAACCAGTTGCCTCCCGATCTTCAATTATAAACGAAGATGTGGAAACTCATTTAAAAAATATACAATTAATATGGAACGGGCGGAATATCTTATCTCAACAATGTCGACCTTAACTTTACCAAGACTTCTTCTTGTCTTAAATAAAAACCCGAAACACAAAAACCAGATCCGTTTTCGACCAGAAAACGTTCGAGACACGACATGACCTTTAAAAAAGCAGAACCGCAATAATTCAAAAGTGACTTATTTTATCCCTCGTCAGTCAATAGATTAAAATAACAGACAGGGATATCTTAATGACGAACAGATATTCTTCGTCCCTTCTGGACTCGCCATAAGTAAGTGAACACTCATAGACGATGCAAACCAACTGAAAAATAACTCTTCGTATTTTTGGCTAAACGTCCACAGCAATCCGTTAAAATTTTTCAACAGTTATAAAAGGCCGTGACCAAACTCTGAGACGACTGAACTTTAAAATTAAAATTTGAACCTGAAAAAAAAAAAAAGATAAAACACAAAATCATGAATACATTCTCATCTCTAAAAATCCACAGTTTTGAGTAATTCTTTTTAAAATATTTGAGCACATACCCTCGTTTTAACGAGTTCCTTTTTTCTTATTTAATAAAACCCTTTTTCCCGCCTTATTCATCTTGAATTTTTTATTTTCGGAAATTTAATTCTAAAGGAAACAACGAGATAAACCTACTTGTTCTTCCATTTAAAAAAAAATTACACATGTTTTGCATCCAGACGCTTTTGTCATTTTATTCCGGCTATCTCTTTGATGTTTATAATTTATGCACTTATTGATTGACCCCTTTCCTCACTGTTCATTCACGCATCATTTTTTTTTGTATACATTGTTCGTGGACTCGGTAGTTTAGTGTGGTGTCTGGCACAAGGCCACTTTTAATAAACCAGCACTGCACATTACCGGGTCTGCAACAATGTTTTTCACACTATCCAATCAGAAGTCGGAGAATTATTCAAGGTTCTGTGATCCACTTTTGGTGTTTAGTTTGTAAAAAAATTACCGTCAAAAGCAAGTGGTCGCAGAATGCTGCAACCGCAATGACACAAGGATTGACTGGAAGTGAAAGAGAAGGAAAAGACCGTAAATAGTAAATCAATATTTCAGAGCTCAGGTGGAGACTTTAGAAGTATAGAGTTGAAGTAGACTTTAGAAGGAACTGGAAACCCATTTCCAAAACAGGAAACAGCGGATAAGCCTCTCTACTCCTGTTCAAAAGAACAAGGAGCTTTTGGGCAATGTAAATAAACAGTAGGTACAACCTAGGTAGTGTTTGCTAATTTTATTTAATAATTAAGCCAAAAAGATTATTTCAAATACAATATCAAATTTGAACATATTGAAAATTTATCCTGAACCAAAAGTTATTCAACAAAACTCAAAAAGTAATTTTTTTCTGGCGGTTAATCCTTGCTTAACTTAATAGAATACATTTATGGAATCCTCCATACTTGCCTGTCACCCCCTACGGGAAGATGCACTCTTCCCCAAATTAACCTTTAACCAATCATCACTTCAATTTTCCAAACTCAACTTCCCATTGGTTAAAAGGACACAAAAAATGTAGCAAGTTGAGACAAACCCATTTTTCCCGTGCAGCTGTCTGGAGCCTATTTGAAAACCCCAAAAATCTAAAAAAAAAAAAAAGAATCGCTCAACTTAATTCAAGTCAGACACTGAGTTTTGAGAGATGCCAGCAGACTCCATGCGTGCCAACACACTGACTCAATAACACTACCAGCCTCTCATCAACTCAACACAAGTCGCACTACTATTGCCGCGTGTAGAAACTAAACTTACAATTTACTAAAAAAGTGGCATTATCATTACGAAATAGTAATTGTACATTTAATCAACTTAGCATATCAGTCAAAGGCACACAACTCTTCATAACTTGAATCAACACTTACTATTGTCACACACATCCACACTATTATTTGAACTCACACAATTGATATTTTGCCTTGCAGAAATCAAACTGTTTTAATTTCACAAACTTAAACCATCAACATTCATTCACCAAATCTCTGCATGGACACTCTTTGCAATCTTATCTCACATTTAACCAGCAATTTATCAAGCAACCTATCATGTGTGTGTGTGTGTGTGTGTGTGTGTGTGTATATATATGTAAATTCATGTTATTGTTGAAATCTATAACTACGTTGTTTTTTTTCCTTGATTTCTTCAAGTTGTATTGTCTTCATATGTTCGTTTAATTTATTTGTTGTGGATAAATGCATAATGTACACTCGCATTTTAGGCCTTCACATAATTTCACCTTCTTACTAATTTCTTACTTAGCATAAATTCTGCAACACATTATTATTTTCTTTCAGATTGAACAGAAACTTATTTTTTTAAATCTTGCAATTTTTCACTGCGATTTTCAAATTCACCCCGTTTCTGTTCATAGCAAGAGTCTCATTTATTAAATAAAGACATGTTTGAACATTCCAAAAAATGTAAAGTTTAATATCATTTTCGAGTTTGAACATTTTTAAAAAAATAATTCTATTTCATTTTTAATTTTTACAACAGTTAAATTATTTTTGTACGGAAGTTCAAAAAGGAAGTAATTCTCTGATCAGTTAACAGTATCAATTTAATAAATCTTTATCGATTTTTCTCTTTTTTGTAGCACTTCCTTTAGTTTAATAAATTTTAAAATCAGAATAATTCAAAAAAGGAATTCCTTGAGTGCAACTAAATATTTTATCCCATCAAATAGGTAAGAAAAGTATTAAAAAAAAAACAAACAAAGAAACAACTAAAAGCCATAAATTAAACTCAACTAACCATTTAACTAGTTTTTAATTAATTTCGTTTTTTATAATTATAATATAAAAAATAAAATTCATTCTATTAAGTTTCATAAAAACGTATAAAATAGAATGATATTCTTAAACTATTGATTCTACCTCAACCGAATTTTCAATAGCTAAGATTTAAAATGAATTTTTAAAAATGAAAAAGCATTCTTGAAGATTTCATTTTAGCTTTAATTGAAAGCTAAATGAACAATTTTACTATTTCCAGTAAGTAAAATATTTTGGTGTATTTCAAACAGAAATTATATAGATCGGAATCTCAACTTTTTGGCCGATTTCAGAAAAATTTCTTAAAAGCAACCATAATTTTTAAGAAATTTGTAAACAAAATAAAATTATCGGTTTTAAAAATCTTCCCAAAATAAATTATATATTTGTGACACTTTTATTTGAGTAAAATTAGTAAATTTAAAGTTAAATTAATCTGATTTGAAATAAATATAATAAGGACAAGGTTAAAAAAAGATAATTTATTTTTTAAGCATAAACAGTTTTCAGATTGTAATAGACCTGCAAGAAAAAATGAAGAGGCTTCATAAACGAAAAAGTGTTACTGAGAATAACAAAAGACAGGAAGCTGTGAAGAGCTATGATCATCCACCACCTGAAGGTACACGTTGTATAGAATCTCTAATCATAATGTTATTTACATTATTTACATTATTCGGACTATTGTCCTCATCTTTGTCGCCATATTTATCACAGCGTTTCGGCCGTTGTACGCTCCGGCCTTCTTCAGGTGGTTGGAATTTCGAACTGAACCCTTTATTTCGCTCACTGGGGTAGCGACTGTTCTAGTTCCACGTGTCATGTTTGATGGATGTCAGTTATCAGTTATCTCCTGCTAATTTCCCTCTGAAAGTTTTCCACTGCCTTAACCGGGTATTGAACTCACACTCTTTGGGTCCTGTCACTGGATCAAACCAACGCCTTTATCCACTGTGCCATGTGTCAAATATAGACAGACATAATGTTATTCTGCAGTCCTGCCATAAATCTTCTAGTGCCATGTCCTTTCAGGTTTTGAGCGACCATGGCACTCCACAACCTCCTATTGGCCTAAGCAGTGTTTCTCCCTCTGCCGCGCCCCTTCCCCCCGTTCCACCAACCATTCACCAAGCTCGTCTGGTAGATAGCCAGCTTTCTCCGCCAATCTCTCTTACCCACGATATGTCACGTGAAGGTTAATTTTTCTAAACATTCCTTCCTCATTATCTGTCCAAGAAATATCAACTGTCTCTTTCTGATACTGAGTATAAGCATTCTTTTTGTTACCATTTTCTTTGAGACTTCCTTGATGCTTATTCGCAATGTGATTCTACAGGAGGATAATGAGGATTTTATTACCGGAGTAATAAAATCCTCATTATCCTCCTGTAGAATCACATTTCTGTATCCTCCTGAGATTGTCCAGCATTCACTGCCATACAAGAGGATTGATATCAAAATAGCAATTCAACACTCGTTTCTTTGTTTGTGACGAAAATTTTCTGCTTCTCATTATTTTGTTCATCTTTTGGATTGCGTCTTTTCGTTAATCCGGTGTGCATTTTGCACATGAAACAAAATTTATTTGTCGATACAAGGGAAGGAACTCTTGTAGCCTTCTTTTTAGATTTATTCGTAGTAATTCCGACTGAGAAAATTTTTACAGACAACAATCATGGAAAATTAGTATTTCTCACCCAAATCATCAGTTGCCGTCAGTCTTTTTTTTTTTTGCAGAGGGAAAATGAGATGGATTCACCCTGAATTCTCAAGGCATTTGATCAAAAGTGAAAGCAACAGACTATCCCAGAATTTGAACTCAGTTCAGCAATTTCATTTTCATTACCTATATCCATTACACCACCCCCCATATCTGACTTCTGCACTTAATTTGCCCCACCTGCCTTTATTAGAATTTCATGATTGCATTGCATGTCAGAAAAAAATGAATGTCTATTGATTATAATTGTGTATAAGTATTATATTTTATTATTTTAGAAATTTCAACACACACCATCTGGGTGAATGTGCACTTATAAATTTCATTTTAATTACCTCCTAGTGACCAACTATCTTTCTGTCTTTACACAAATTTTAGCTACTAATCAAAGTGATTGAAAACAATGAAATATGTCTACTGAATTAACAGATTAATAGGAATACAACCCATTTTTTAATTATTTTCTGTTTTTGAACCACCACAACTTTTAATAATTTTTTAGAAATTGAAACACCTCCAACTCTTATTAGATATCCGCACTGTTTATTCAAGAGGCAAGAGTATGTGAAAAATAAGGCTTCAAACAATTTGAGAGTGAATTGGTATACAGATAACACAGTGTTGATAGCAGACATGGAAAGAAAACTACAAAAACTCCTCCAGAAAGTAATGAAGGAAAGCAAGAAGAAAGGACTAAACATAAACTTTAAGAAGACAGAATCATAGTTATTAGCAAAAGAATGAGCCCAAAATGCAAATTATAAATCAGAAAGACCAAAATCAAACAAACACAAAAAATTTAAATATCTGAGAAGCGTTCTAACAGAGGACTGAAGATGCATTAGGGCAGAAAAAGATGTATTCCAAAAGCTAAGCTATGTAAATTGTTAGTATTAAGAGACAGAAAAACTCTGTTAGAAATAAAGAAAAGATTACTGAACTGTTAAGCAATATTGGTCCTCTTATATGGCAGTAAATACTGAAAAATTTCCTCAAAGATGAAGAACAGACTTAAAGGAAAAGAAATGCAGTTCTACAGAAGGATGCTGAGGATAACATAGGCAAAACATGTGATCAACGACAATGTTTTAGAGAAAAATGGAAACAAAAAGGACATTTATTATGCTTAACATCAGGACGAAACATTTGAAATGTCTGGAGCACATAATAAGGAAGGGTGGCTTAGAAATTCTGTTATTCACAGGACAGATTGAGAGCAAAAGGAACAGAGGAAAATAACGCATTATATACTTGACGGTCTTGAGAAAATCGATGGCAGAATAGAGTTTAGAATAGAAATAACAAAAGGACAGAATTTTTTTAGAGTCGCAAGGAGGGACAGGAAATTGGACATGTCACATAAAGAAAGAGTGATTGGATTTCAAATTTAGATACAAACCAGAATTTCACATGCTGATTTCAAAGACAGCTAAGACTTTCCCACTCTTGAGACTGGCACAACGCAATTTTTCTCGCTTTTTATGTTACAATTGTGCCACATTAAACCAAGCTTTAATGAAACAATTCCAGTTTGACTATTTTCGGAATATTTTTAAGTCTAGTTTTGTTATGACAGTCATTTGTTTTTTAAAAAGTGAAAACATGAAGAAAGTATTTTTACTAATCTATGTTCATGGAAATCAGTTATTTCAAATAGTTATAAAATCTCGAGAAAGATGCATAAAAAAAACATTATAATCGCATTTTTTGTCTTTTCAATCGCGAATAAGTTATTTGAATATTTCAAGGGAAATAACTCACTATATAAATATGTAGAGTTACCTCCCTTAAACTCAGGTTCAACTTCTGATTGTGTGCATTTATTTTTCTGTGTCCGTTTATGACGTGAATGATCATGGCTCTCCATATCTTCCTGTCCTTTGTCTTATTAAAGTTTGTCTTTTTATTATCTTTCCTAATTCTTGTTTTGTTTTGCCAACCATTTACACAAACTCGTTAGGTAGGTTATGCATATGTTTTCCTGTGTCATTCTTGTTTTCAATTTGTTCTGTGATTGCCAAATTTTTCAAGCCATCTTTCCTCATTATGTACCACAGAAATTTCAAATGTCTTTTCCTGATTCTAAATATAATTTTCCCCTTTGTTTCCATTTCCCCTAAAACTGTCATTACTTCAGTCCATGGTATTCTCAGCATCCTTCTGTAGAACCATATTTCTGTTGCCTCAATTCTTTTCATATGTGAGGAGATTGTTCGGCATTCACTTCCATATAGGAGGACCGATATTACATAACAGTTCAGTACTCATTTCTTTGTTTCTAACGACATTTTTCTGTTTCTTAATACTTTACTTAGCTTTTGGAAGACCTATTTTGCTATTCCAGTGTACATTTTGATTTTGGTATCATATTTTCTGTCTACTGTTTAAAAATACTTCAAGATATTTAAATTTTTGTACTTGCTTGATTTTGGTATCACCAATTCATTGTTCATATCTTGGATTCTTCCTCTTCTTGACAACAATACATTCCATCTTCTTACAATTGGTGTTTAGTCTATTTTTCTCACTTTCTTTTGATACCTCTTGTAGAAGTTCCTCTAGTTTCATTTTTGAATCTGCTATCAACACTGTGATCGGCATATCTTGTGTTTTTTAAGACATTTTTATGTTTAACATTCTTTTTATTGATACAAACATTTAAGTAAATGCTCTGTTTATAATAAACAGTATTAAATAACATTTAATGAATGTCCGAGAAATTTTCATCGGAAATATTCGTCCTCCGACAGAATTCGAACCTGTATCCTATACGGAACCGTCATATAGCTTGACGTGCTTTTACCAATTTCGCCACAGAGGATCGATCGGTTAGCAAGGTCGAATTTACTGCTTTTAAACTTCAATCATCCATGAAACTCTCACGTACACATCCATATCTGCTCATGGCATATCAAATGTAAATAAATGACGTCACACATTATAAAATGGACAAAGTCCGACAATTATTTTAAAAACATTTTTATGTTTAACATTCTTTTTATAGATACAAATATTTAAGTAAATGCTCTGTTTTATAATAAAAACAGTATTAAATAACATTTACCGGCCTGAATGTCCGAGAAATTTTCTGAGAAAATATTCGTCCTCCAACTATACGGAACCTCATTTAGCTATGCGGTGCCTCAAATAGATTGAGCCCTTTTTACGTCGATTTGCCACAGAGGTATCCAAATGTAAACAAGTTCGAATAGTTTTTGGCGCATTTAAGATTTTTCTCTAATTTTTTTTGGGATATGACTTCTAATTAAACAACGATTCCTTCATTTAACAGTGAGATAAAGTTCCAGTGGCATACATTGTAATTATAATGTTCATCAAGAATGGCCATTTGTTAGATGACTGTTTACGGCCATGACAGACAAAACATTTATATTTTCCACAAAATACCAAAAATAAGAAACGTCAAGAAGGAAGTACCTAGATGGTTGATGTTTGGGAATAAACAGGTGTCGTAATTTTGAATTTTGGGTGGGGATGGAACAGTAAGAGATAGCATTCAAGTATCGACCATCATAATCATTGAAAATAAAATTGCCCAAATGATTATTGTTTAGATGTTGACGGACACGCATGTCTTAATGAGGATCGAACTTTTTTTTTTTTTTTTGATTTACGAATTGGTCAAACCATTAAACTCAATGTAAAAATTTTTGTTTTCAATCATTTATGAGTCTACCGAATGAACGCTGTTTTCATTATTATAAAAAATTGTCTTGTAAAAATGATGAATTTTTAATTGTTTTTATAAATGAAATCAAAAGAAAAAGTGTGCAAGACAATAAAAAACATTTTTTTATTAAAAAAAATATTTTTTATTGAAATCGGTTAAAAATTTAAATTCCAATCCCATATATAAATGAACACACACACAAAACTACACGCTACAAACAAACTGAGGAGAATTTATAATAAGTATTTCGATATGAGTCGAACCTCTGTTCAGCAGAGTGGAAACAGACGAGGCTCCTTAATCGGCAGAATTTCAAATTGATTTGACAAAAACAATTGTGTTTTTTCCAATTTTACGGGCATTTTTCAGAACCTACGGGCAAGGAAATTTTACGTAAAACTCGGCCTGTGAAGTTCTTTCCCTCGGCGGGGGGAAAAATAAATAGGAAATCGAGTCGAGCCGATAGTAGTTCAATCCAAACACAGACTGACAGTCATTTATAATACCTTCCACATCTTGTATTATTTTTCGTGTAATATACCTTCGTTATTTCTACTCTTGTGTTCGTTTTGTTCTTCCTTGGTCCTTTTGACCATTTAATAAGAATATATAACCATTTTACTGTTCACTGCCTTTTGAATTAATTTAACTCCTAACCCTAAACTCGTAACCCTAACTTTAACATATTTTTACTTCCAACAGTTGGTAAATATCACACCATAAATTCAAAAAATGAATAGCATATTGATACTATGTAGAAATTGAAAATTTTGATATACTAATGCATGCATGAATTTTTTTTAACATCGTTCGGTTAATATGGTTGAAAACATTGTGTAGTAATTGAAGTATTTTAAGTTCTCTACAGTGTTTATAACAAGATTCTTTAACCATGAGAGTAAGACAAACTTGGGGATTTTTATTTATAATTAGCTTAAAATCACACAAGGCCGAAAAAAAAGGGAAAACTTAGTGATATCGAATTCTGGAAAAATTCAGTTTGTAATTGATTTAACGAGACAAAAAATTAACCATTGATAAGATTGTCGAGGGGATGAAGATTTATTCGTTTGATTTTAACTTAAAAACTAGAGAATTGTTCAACATTCGCGATTTATTTCATGTTCTAAACGATTTCGAACAAAAGTATATCTTTTTTACAAAGGCTAATATCTTTCCCTGGAAACTAAGGATCGATCAAGCTAGTTCAAACTTGAATTTTTATGAGATTATAGAATTAACCTTCTACAAGTGGGCAAGCGTCCAATTTAGGATAGAATTCAGGTCAATATTAACGTCTTGTCAACAAAATGCGGATTTTGGACCTTATTCAAATAGTCGAGGTGGCACAAGGCTGAAAACGGGTTAACCTTTATCAGGATCGTCTGTAGATTCTTATTTCTATTGAACTAGCGGATAAAACTCAGTTTCCCTAACTATTTCTGGAATGTTTTTAAAACAAAATCGCAGGTCTTCATGTTATCTAGAAGCGTAGGTGATAAAAAATATTTTAAAAGAAGGAAAAAAGAACATCTAAAAGAGTCTTGGGTGGTTAAAAAAAAATACAGATTAACATTCAATTCAACTTTCAAAGGAATGTTGTTCCATTTTCTTCACTTTACAAAAACCAGACTCGATTCAATGGACTAATGTTACCAATCTGGGCTGGATGAAATCAGAAACACTTTAAAGTCTAGCAAAAGTTCAAAAAATAGAATAAATGACCTTATGTAATTGAATAAATCTATATATAAATATCAAAATATTTCTTTGAGGCGAAACTTCAAAAGCCTTAAATCTCTATCGCTATTTCCAACCAAAAATTGTTGTGACGGGATGACAATCATTAGTTCCACAATTTCAAATTATTTTGTAATGGGATTATTAACTTAGCTTAGATGTGGATAGGTCAAAAGTATAGGGTTCTTATGAGGATCGAACTAAATGTGGTTGAAATAGGTCTAACAAGACAAGCTTTAACCATTTCTTAAAAATTAAATGATCACTTAGTTCATGGTTGATAGCAAAATTCAATTATTTTGGGCAGTAAATTAAGAGATTGAACTCACTATTCAGTTGTAATTGATCAAGCCAAAAGGTTGCTAACCATTACACCACGTCAAAGTAAACAAATTTTCAGATATGACATCGTCACGTCAATTACCCTTGGACGGATCATCCCTAATTCCCATTATTTTTATTAGTAAATTTAATTCCATTAATTTCGGACATTGAATTTCCGAAGAATTATTATTATTAAATTTAAATTTTTTCTTTGATTTCGATTAAACATAAATTATTATTATTTTAATTTTATTTAATATAATTTAAACGTTATTTTTCTGATTATAATAATAATAATTATATTTTTATGAATTTAGTTTCTATTTACATCATTCAAATTTCCTATTAAAAAAAAAAAATATTATTATGATGGCTCTTGAGCCTTTTATTTGGCGGATTATTAATAAATTTAACGCAAAAATTATTGTTAATTTTAGTTTTTATTTATTATTATGAAAAAATTTATTTATTAATATTAAAAAAATTGAATATTTAACAAAAAGAAAAAATACAATATATTTATATAAAACACGTTTAAGATTTTATTTATTGCCTTTCCACGGGTTTGGATATTTAATTTATTTTCCCCGACATTAGTTTTTGACAACTATTGATTATTACAATTAATTTAGTGTTCTATTTATGACGATAAATTACATATAAATGAATTTAGTTTTATTTATTATGATATAATAAGGAGGTTTTAATTAAGGAGCGTGGAACAATTTTTTTATTATTGCTAATAATAATTATTCAGCTTTATTATTATTATTATTGGGTGGTATTTCATCATTAACTGGGGGAATTTAATTTATTTTTACCAGCATTATTACATTTTGAAAAAAAAAAAAATACTATCAGCGATACATTTATTATTATTAAAAAAAAAATTTTAATTTTATTCTATTGAATCTAGAACCTATACTAAAAAAATTATTGTTATTATTAACAAGTTTGAGTTTATGATATGAATTAAAAACAAAACACATCAAACCAAATCCATCATAGAAATTCTCGAGGTAGAGGGTTAGCCAATAGGAACCGCTTATGCGGATATGTGTGGAAGATATGGGTTAACTCAAATTTTGAACAAAAAAGATTGTAGTTAACGAGGAAGCAAACTCTTGGGGTTGTTCCACAGGGTTCGTGAGAAATTGCTGCTTGAGTAAAACATCCATCTGAAAATAGGAAGGTGGTTATTTAAATAGCCTGTCATGGCGGTTCTTATTTATGAAGGGATGCCAAACCTTTCCATGAAATATAGCGATCTGTCAGCGTTTTTAAAAGAAAGGTTCAAGGGTGAAAAAAATAATTCGTCACCAACGAGGACAGAAAGACGTTTTTTGGACTATTGTTTTGGGAAAGTGAGGGGTTAGTCTGCTCTGCCTATCTATAGCATCAGTACTCCATTTTCGGTCTGATCTGGCCTTTGTAATGAATAGAGGATAGCAGGAGGAGGATACTTGCTGGAACGATACAGGAACCGAATTTTTCCAGCATCTTTAGCAGTGGATTGAGTATGTATGTACGAGTTGCACTAATAATCAGGGATGACTTTATAATTATACGTTTCTGGTTAAGAAAATTTTAAATCATTCTATCTTAAACCCTTTGCTTTTTAGTGGCATTATCACCATCAATATTAAATATAAATATACACACACACACACACACACATTTTGAAAAATGACATAATATGTATATATATACACTGCGTGCCAAATTATTATCGAGATAACTTTTTTTATAATATTTCAAAAACAGTCCAATCAATTCACACAAAATTTTCACACAATGTTGGCAACACTGACCTGCGCAATCACTGAAATTTTCGTATTGATCTGCGCAATGTAAACAAACTGGCGCCATATTTGTTATCAGCACGGTGATTTGAGCGTGCCAAATTATTAGAAAAGTGAAAAAATTAGTGAAAAGATGGGTCGTAAAAGCAGTTTAAGTGATGCTGAAAAGAAAACTATCACCTCAGAACTCTCAAAAGGTAAATCTACCGTAGAAATTTCTAAAATGATAGGGAGGTGTCATCAAACAGTGAAAAAGTTCATCGCCGACCCTACACAAGTACGCAAAAGGGCAGATAAAGGCAAGACGAAGGTTATTTCATGTCGTCTCATGTCACGACTTAAACGAGAGGCCACGAAGAACCCGGGACTTACCAGCCAAGAGCTTTTCAGTCGCATTGGGGATCCTACTGTGTCTAAAAGTACTCGGTGTCAGTATCTGAGGGGAATAGCAACAACAGTCAAACCTGTATCGAAGCCTCCGTTGACGAGAAATCACATTCAAAATCGATTGAAATGGGCCGAGAACAATATGAAGATTGACTTCTCTAAAGATTTGTTCAGACGAAACTCGAGCAACACTTGATGGGCCAGATAAATGGTGCAAAGGCTGGTTAAGGAACGGACATAATCGCCATCATTGTTTGAGACGCCAACAAGGCGGTGGAGGCATAAGGATCTGGAGTGGTATTATTGGAAAAACATTAGTGGGCCCATGGAGAGTACCAGATGGCGTCAAAATGACTGCTGATGCATACATAGCGTTTATGAAGGAGCATCTTGAACCGTGGATGAAAAGGCAAAGAGTTGCCTTCAGAAGGGCCATTGTTTTTTATGCAAGATAATGCTCCCTCACACGCTGCTCACAAGACTACTGAATATTTGAAACAGTTAGGCTTCGATGGACCTCGAAAAATGAAGTGGCCAGCAAATTCTCCGGATTTGAACCCAATCAAAAACCTTTGGAGCATCATGAAGCGAAGACTGTACGCCAACGGACGACAATTCAGGAGCAACGCTGAGTTGTGGGAAGCAATTCTTGACATATCTCGCGGCATTACAGCAGATGACATCCTACAATTAACAAATTCTATGGATCGTCGACTTTTTCAAGTAATTTCAAAACAGGGAAAGCACATTCCCTATTAATTTGTTTAAAACTGTGCCTTTGTTTGTATCTGTTATTATTTGTTTGATTATCTTATTTATTAGCTTCTTTTGATCATAAACATTCATGTTCAACATTAATAAACGTTTTGTTTGCTCAATTCTGGGAATTTTACTAAACCTTTCTAATAATTTGGCACGCTCAAATCACCGTGCTGATAACAAATATGGTGCCAGTTTGTTTACATTGCGCAGATCAGTACGAAAATTTCAGTGATTGCGCAGGTCAGTGTTGCCAACATTGTGTGAAAATTTTGTGTGAATTGATTGGATGGTTTTTGAAATATTATAAAAAAAGGTATCTCGATAATAATTTGGCACGCAGTGTACACACCCTTGTGCAAATTAATTCAAACAAAACAAATAATTCTATCATTATTTACTTTATTTTCCTATTTTTTCAATGAAACATGACCCAATATACATGTTAGTATTTTGTATGCCCATTCCACAAAGTCATTCCTTGCAGACTGATCACAGATTCTCAATTAGATTTAAATCAAGAGAGTTTCCGGGCCGGTCCATAGTACTTTCATTTGCTTGATGGTAAGCCCTGCTAGTGTGTTCATGTAGTGTTACAATTTTTGTATGCTTCTTTGGAGTAACATCCAGTGCAGACTGTGGCTGTAGGACAACTAATCGACAGTCAAGACAATAGTGTCTGGGCATGATGAAAATCTGATGCAAATCATGGATGACACAATATTTCATGGCCAAACAAATTTCATCATACACCCTGAAAATAGATTCATATTACTGCACACCACTGCAAATGACCTAATCTGAGGAAAAATAGAAATCGGTTACACGCTTTCACTCCAGTGGATCTAAAATTGACCGTATGGTGAAAGAAAGGAAACTAAAGCGGTTGTTTCAATTAATTTGCATAAGTGTGTATGCGCATACATACAGAATGGCTGTGACAAATGCAACATCACCATCCTCATCAGAACCATAACTGGGTGTGGTTGTAGGGTCTCTACCCATTTGAGCACCTGACCAGTTTTCTCCACATATCTAGAATGAAAGTCAGAGAAGTATTTATTCATATGTAGCATGTCTTGCTTGCTTTCATGTTTTCCACTGACACATCTATAAATACACCATTTGTTCCTGTATTGAATATTGCTGCCATAACTGGTCTGATGCTCCTGTTATATATCTCAAGATTCACAACAAAATCCAAAGAAGGGTCTGTAATTTAATTGGTCCTGACATGGCATCTTGATTTCAAATACTTTCCCACCACCATGATCTTCCCTTTGTCTTTTCAATAAATACTTTCATGATAGTTATTCTGATAAGCTTTACTCCTTGATACCTTGACCGCACAAATTTATGCATACTAGATTGCCAATTAGGTCTCATTGTTTTATTGTTGAATTAGCTATAAGTAACCATAAGTTCTGTTTAATAGTTTCTTTTCTTGCACTTCTTGCCTGTGGAACTCCCTTTAAACTTCTTGTTTCCTTGCCACCTATAATCTTTAAAATTTTAAATATGTCAATCTCCATCTTCTATCTTCCTAAATTTTGTTCTTAAGGAATTTATTTTCATGTCTGCATTAAATATGGGCTCTGGGTATTTTTTAGGAGCTTATATTGTTGTAATATAGCAACAACTTTAAATAGAAGCTCATGAAGCTTTATTTGACTAATTCAGCTTCAGTCTTGAAAACATTTATTTTATTATAGGAGATGGTTACAAGTGAGATGGGAGATGGTATGTGCTTATTTTATTACTAAAATTTGTTCTGGAAAGGTTATTAATGTCATTTTCTCCTCATGGCAAATATTCTGTCATTTTGAGATGTTGTTGTAAACTAATGCTTTTTGTTTTATTTTCCATGTTATTTTTGGTGTGTTCAAATTTTAGGTGGCATATATGTTTTGAAAGTGCTGTGCAATTTGCAAAATTTTTATTGTTAAATAATGTTTTATATAAGTACCTTTACTTTAGATTTGTGATTATGCAGGTGTAGTAAATACCTCAAGCATTTGAATATTTATCTCTTGTACAGTTCCCTACACTTTGAAATAAACTTTAGTGCTGTTGTTGTTGCTTCTTTTTTCAAAAAGTATTTATCCTCACATAGCTTTGCCAGTTTCAACAAGAAGTTGTCAGAAGGTACTGTCAAACATCTATGAAAATGGAACACTTCCTGTCTTCATCCTCTTATCTTTCTTTTCCACGCAGCATGTTTTAAGGACAACATCACTAGGACCTTGTACCTGGGCATGGAGATATCTTTCTCTTTAATGAATGAACTTTTACACACACACACACACACACACATACATGCAGACGCATACACATACTCATCCTGGGTATGACAATAAACTACATCCTCTGATCAGGAGGTTTTGAGGAGTCACTTCTTAATTGCTGATGTTCCCAGATCCACCATGGCCCATGGTGGTAGCACCTGTTAGGGCCCTAGCTATGGGCAAATAGTTGCCCCCAAACTGTGTACAAAACACAATGAAAGTGTAAAAATAGGTTTTAATACCAGCAATACATTTTTTGTGAAAAATTATTAACAGCAATACATTTTTTGAAAAAAATATTACCAGTAGTAAAAATCACACACACACACACACACACACACACACACACATGCACAATTCCTACCTTTCAATGTCTTCCTTCTTTGCATGCATCCCAGTATATTTTCTCTTTTTTTATATAAAAACAAAAACTAAATATTGCCTGGTTGAAATTCTTAACATTTCTTCCCATTCATCCTTTACATGTGCAAAATATTGTTGCCACTTCTTTTAGTCTAAGTAAGCAAGAAGAGACATTTGACATTTCTAAGGCATATCATGAGAAAAAAGAGATTGTAAAATTTGATACAGGACAGATTGAAGACAAGAAGGACAGATGAAAAGAACATATAACCTATCTAGGTACTTGAGTAAATGGATGGTGGAACAAGGTTTAGGAGAGATAACAAAAAGACAAAATTTATGAAGAGCTCCAAAAGACAGGAAATGTGGAGAGCCATGATCACCAACATCCTGAAGAGACATAGTACATAGAAGAAGAAGTACTACCACAAGGTCAAGGAAACTGGTCAGGTGCTCAAATAAACAGGACTTAAATAAGTTCTCATAATTGACTTTTTGGATGGCATATTGATTTCACTCATTACTATTGTAGGTATACTTTTGTAAAGGTCACTGGTCATTAAATGATGTATGTATATTTCATGTTGTCATTCAAGGGGTTAACTTTTTAAAACTGATATAAAAAAGAAAATATTTCAAACTGTATAACTCACTTGGTCACCTGACATCTCACACAGTACTTCTTATCGTTGGTTACTATTGTCTTAAAACAATCATACTGCATTTTAGTAGCAGTCAGTAAAGAAAATTTAAGAAAAGACAATTCAAAATGCCACAAAAGAATCAAGATAATTTTCAACAAAAACGAAATCTTTAAAGATCTATGTTTCAGAAAAATATACACTGTATCATGGTTCACTAGTAGTATTACAACCTGCAAGGTTTCTCGGAATTTAAAAGCCAGAAAAAATATTTTATTTTTGGAGGTGAAAAGTGACATTAAGGTAAAAGGTAATTTATAGCTTGAAATTTAAGCCTTTTATGTTCTTTACAGATATCTTTCCTTTGTCGCCATTAAAACAGAATCAGAAAAATATAGATAAATATAATAAATATAGATATATAAGTATACAGATAAATATAATATAGGTAAATATAGATAAAGTTATTTATAGTATCTTGCATGGTTACATATTTAAAGAGGTTAGTTTCTATGTCACTTATCCGGTGCCAAATTCGCTTGTTCTAGATTTTAACAGAAATTTAAGACAAACATTTGACAAACTGACAATTTTGACAAATCATAACTTTTCAAACACTAAAAATTTCTTCATAATTTTTTTTTTTTTTTGAGTCAGAGCTGTCAGTAGTTCTCTATGGTATGATAAACATGTATACATATAGAGATAGGTAGACAGATGCATACATACATCAGTATCATGTTGTTGATGTCATCATTGGAATATTGGGATGCTCATAGAAATTTTCATCTGTATGAAATGAGTCCTATATTGGATCTGAAGAGACACACCCAGCCAGCACATGGTGGGATAGAGAGCCTTGGCTTTTGGGGTAAGGGGGCTCTCTTTGTCTCTTCTGTTTGCCATCTGGTGTTTTCAAAGAATGTTGTTTTTCCTCTTCTCCAATTGTTTTTTTGTTTCTGCAGCCTTCATCTCCCAACTGATCAGATTGATTTCTGTCCTCAGGAAGGTGTTTTTCAGCTGATCTTTGAATCAATGACATACGGTTCCATGTGGTCTCTTACCAGTTGGGATCTCTGAAAAGAGGATTTGTTTTGATAGGCCAATGTCTGGCATTTAGGCAAGGTATTTGGCCCATCGAAATCGGTGGTGAGTCAAGATGATTTCTAGGTTCTCCATTTTTATGCGGAGGAGAAATTTGTTGCTCATGATCTGGTCTTGTCATGTGTTCCACAGGACCTGACAAAGTTTCATTTGATCAAATCTTTCAGGTTTGCAAATTCCCCTTCATTAGAGTAGCCAGGTCTCACAGACATACAGGAGAGTTGAGATTACAACAGCTCAATAGACCATGAGCATGATGGTTTATGTTAGTCTAGGACTGCGAAAGACTCTTTTGAATAGCTTCTAATGTGCTGGGTGAACAGCCTTGATTCAGTTATCAATATCTTTTCCAATGGATGCATTTAATGTTAGTACAGTAGCAAGATATGGAAATTGTTCAACATTCTCCAAGTCCAGTCCATCAATAATGATTTTGACTGCAGGTGGTGGTTGATGTCCCGGTTTTGGTTGGAACAGGACCTTGGTCTTCGCCATGTTGATGGTGAGATTATAGTGTATGCTCTGGAGAAGTTGTCCACTTAGTTCGGGAGGTCTTTGAGTTCATGGACCAGGATACAGTTGTCATCGCCATATTGGAGCTATGTGTGTATATAGCTATATATTTATTTGTATAGGCACAGTGTTTCAAATTATTAGTGAGGTGACACTTTTCCATCCTATTCAAAAACTACTAGTTAGAATTTAATGAAATTATTAAAGAATGATGATGACATGTATATACACCTACTCTGTAAAAATTGTAAGGTTCTAGAAAAAGGAACAGAAGTTATGGTCATTTACCTAATTTACTTAAATTATTATTGTGTCAAAAACTTGGTGACATCTGTGCATATCCCGTTTGGGGCCAGATTTTGTGTGTTTTATACACTTTTTCATAAGAACATTAAATTATTTATTTATTTCTAATTGGTCCTAAAAAGCCACATGGTATGTTTTCTACTACATCTGCACAATATTTTGGCAGTATCTACCTAAATCCTGATGACTAATAAAACAACCTTTCTGATTTGTATTCTATGATTTTATTGGTGTGTTTGAAGATGTAAGCACTTTATTGAGTGTGATTGGTTTATAAATATTGTATTTAATATTTTAGTGGGCATGACATCATCACAGATGAAGAAAATATTTGAAGAAACAGAAGAGTGGTTCTATAGAAGGATGTTTAAAATAACATAGACTGAACATGTGAACAATGATGAAGTTTTAGAGAAAATTGGAAACAAAAAGGAAACTTATATAGAAATTCTTTCATCCTAATTTCAATTGCTTTTTATGGTAATCTTCATACAGTCATTTTTTATTATAACAAATGAAAAAAAATAATATTAGTTTAAAAAATTCAACAATAATGGTAATTTTTTTATACCAAACAGTATTATTAATTTCAATAGTACAGTATTTGTAAAATGAAAATGTTATATAAAATTTCATTTAAATGTTGTGTGGACAAAATTAATCATAATATGTATTCATCATATAAACTGATATATCTCCCATTAACACAATTTAAATTCCCACCCATTAGCAAATCCCTTGAGAAATCAATCCTTCTACAGCTTTTGTTGCATTAAAAGACTTTTATTTAATTTGTTATAATTTCTTATATTTTCTCCTATTGTAAATTCTTCCTAGAGAATCATGAATATCAATTTTTTTCCTTACAGTACCACAACGTTTCTTCTGATCACAAAACTGAACTCACTTTCCATGAAATAAGGTAATGTCATTATCCACTCAACCAATATACTTTAGGATGTTTTCTAGTGAACAATGGCAAAGTTATTAAACCAAAGAACAACTGAATTATAAAAAAAAAAACAGTGTCTTAGGGAAACAGAGAATAAAACTTTTCTTGTCATTCATTCAGTGTCAAATAATATTTTAATAAAAATTTCAGTCAATGAATATTTGTTTTCAGATTGTCTAAGAATTCTAGAAATATTGTAGCCTCTTTTATAATATGATTACATGATATTAAACTTCTAATAACTTAATTATAAAATTCTAGAAAATCCTGTATCCTCTTTTATAGCTTGATTAAGTCATATTGAAATTCTAATATGTATGTGATTACTGGGAAATATTTTAGCCTCTTTTATAATATGATTGTATGATATTAAGATTCTAATGTGTATAAGAATTCTGAGAAATTCTGTAGCTTCTTTTATAGCTTGATTATGTTATATTAAAATTCTAGTATGTCTGAGAATTTGGGGATATATTTTAGTCTTCTTCATGAGTTGATTATATATTTAAATTTTATGTTTAATAATTCTGGCAAATATTGTAGCCTCCTTTATAACTTGATTATGTTATATTAAAATTCTAATGTTTGCGATTTCTAAAAAATATTCTACCCTCTTTTAATAGCTTGATTTTGTTATATATGTTTTCTAATATGTCTGAGAATATTTTAACTTTCTTCCTAAGTTGATTCTATCTCTAAATTATAATTCTGTGAAGTCTAAATTAATGATCTTATTCATTTAAACTATTAATAGTCATAACCTTTGTATGTGATATACATTAAGAGACAGGTATATATTTTCTTGAAAAGAATGATTGAATAAAAAAAAACATTGTCACAGAGAAACAGACAATAAAACCCTAACCACTTGCATTGTCATTGATTCAGAATTGAACAATGTTCCAATAAATATTTGTTTTCAGATTAGATTGCAATATGTCTAAGAATTCTAAGAAATACTGTAGCCTGTTTTATAATTTGATTGTTTTATATTAAACTTGTAATATGTATGAGAATTTTGAGAAACATTCTAACCTTCTTCATAATTGATTATATGCTGGAATTATAATATATCTTTGAATTCTTGAAAATATATTAGCCTGCCTTCTGAAGTTGATTATTTATTCAAATTCACATATGTCTAAGAATTCTACAAAATATTTTAGCCTTCTTCATAACTGATTATACATTTAAATTTTAATATGCCTAAGAGTTCTAGAAATTATTCTAACCTTCTTCCTAATTGTTTATATATTGAAATTATAATATGTCCTCAGAAATATTCTAGACCTTTCCATAAGTTGATGAATTTTTAAAATTATAATGCCTGGGAAATATTCTACATTTTTCCATAAGTTGATGATATATTTAGATTATATGTCTAAGGAGTCTGAATACATTCATTCAAATTATTAAATGTCATAAAGTGCAAGTGATAAATATGAAAAGACTAGAAAAGCTTTTCATCTTTTTCATAAGTTGATTGTATTCTCCATTTTAAAATGTTCATAAGGGAAAACACAGCTGAGGAGATTTTGCTACAGACAGAAAAATTGCTAAGCAAATGAGGGAAAGTTTTAATCTAAATTCATGCTTGATAAATGAATACAAACAACATTGTATAGCCTTTTGAATTTAAAAAGAAACCTGACAAACGTCTCAAGAACATTTTATATGAAATACTGCCTTTGATTTGCTGCTTGTTTTGGTGTATGAATCAAAGCACAAAGCCAGAATTTTTTTAAAGATTTGATCTTGTTTTCTCTTTGGAATGATTGCAATTGATTTTTGTCAACCAATAACTCACATATACATTTGTCATATTTATTCTCTAATCAAAATGGATCTGAAAGAAAAGAGATGTGCAAAAGAAGAGAAAAAAAGACTAAAGAATTGCAAAATTTTGGGGGAGAGTAAGGGAATGCTTTTTACTGAATTAAATATTTACAAATACTAAGACTGCAAAATTTCAAAAAGGGGAAAATGTAAGTCAGAAGATTCTGTTGTACTCAACTTTCAAGTGGGGAGGGTCTACCTTGAAAATCAGTATTTCAAAATCCTGGCTTGGACACTGATGCTACTGACTAATATAGAACCAACTAATTCTGTTACCAAGTAGACCATTATATAAGTTATAAACCGATTACCAAATTGGAAAAACAGTATTTGATAACTATTGTAACCTAGAAAATGTTACCCGAATGAGGAACAATCAAAACAGAAGTTGGAAATGAAATGCTAATCTTTATAACATCAACAAAATACAATACTCGCCAGCAGCGTGAAGTAGGTAAACCACTGCTAGTGGTGCACTACTTAGACAGCATATTACCCCCCACTTACAATAGTGTCCAATGTATTTATGAGGATTGGAACATACCCATTGGTGTTCATAGGTACATCAGTATATAACAGTGACAAAAAAGTTTGGTTGGTTGGTTTATTAAGCAGAAATAAAAGATATGTTTTTGTTTTAT
The DNA here is from genome assembly GCA_903632075.3 of Acanthosepion pharaonis. Taxonomy (NCBI): domain Eukaryota; kingdom Metazoa; phylum Mollusca; class Cephalopoda; order Sepiida; family Sepiidae; genus Acanthosepion; species Acanthosepion pharaonis. Next base: position 55,912 of record CAHIKZ030003731.1, read on the forward strand.
ATTTTTACATTAATTTTATTGAAGAATTTATTTCTTGTTTTATCTCATTATTGTCTGTTGTCTTTAAGACAAATTCATGATTCTATCCTCCCAGAACTATTCGCCTTTCTCAGCAAAGAACTGCTTTTGGTACTTATTGCAATCCTCCAGGAAATAATAATGGTTTTTTTTCTTTTTTTTTTTCCATCAAGGCAAATCTGGAAAACAAGTGTAGTTTGATAGGCTTTCTTTGCTTCACTTTACTTCAACTGCTCTGAAATTCTATCTCAATCACCACTGACTCAGAAAAATGAATTTGTTGGGTCTACATCACCTTGTTTGCCAATATGCCTGCTTGGTGGCATTCCAAAAAAGAAAGGACATAAACCCTTTCAGTTTTTTGGGGGTTTTTTTTTGGCTCTGAGTAGTAGTAGTAGTGATAACAACAGGATTCTTTCCTTCCAGAGTTATCTCCCTGGAAAAGCTGACTTAATTTTACATAACCATGTTGTCTGTCTGTCTCTCTTTCTCTCATACACACACTTCAGCTGCATAAATGTTTTCTTTACTTTTTTTGAAGCTATGTGTAAAGATGTAAATATAATTTTGTTTTTCTCTCCTTTCAATAGCTACATTTTTCTTTATATTAATATGTATAAAACTTCTCCACATTGAATTCCTTTCTTTTGAAATTGCTGAATTAATTTGCTTTGAAAGTCTTCATTCAGATCAGCTACAAGTCATAATCCCTCACTCTACAAACTGGTAACTAGCAAAAACTTCATCCATTATAATCTTATCCTGCCAATTCCCTACAAATTCTACCAGTGTTGCTTTCTTACTATTACCTATAATTCTTTTGTTCAAACCAAGGTTTGAAAATATTTTTTTTACCAAACGGCATGCACTTTTCTTGAAAACTAGAATAAATAGTAATAAAAATAATAGATAGTAACCCAAAAAATTAATATTTTGTAAATACAGTAGATCATCAGCTTCAATCACTTTCCCACTGCCGTAAGGTTACCTCCCTGTGCCTTTTCTATAAATTCTTTCATGGTGATTGTTCAGATGAGATCTGACTTTCTATTTTCAGTCCAGTGAAGTTGATACAAGTCTTAGATCAACTGTAACCTTTTGGACAATGTACACAAAGAACTTTATTTTTAGCCCAAAAAACTGTCTGATAAGTTTATTTTGACTTAATTTTTTTTTTTTATTCAATTATTTGTTTTTGTTTGAATGCAATTTTTGGATTTTTTTCTTTTCAGTCTTTTTATTTTCAGTTTTACTGTCGGCTTTGGCTGCCATCTTTATTTTTATTTTGCTCATTTGAGAAATCTTATCAGACTGTTTTTGTTTAATTAATTTGTGTTTAATTCATAATTTATGTTTATTTATTATTATTTTCGTTATTTAAAAAAAAATTACAGAACTTTTTGAACAGAAATCCTTTTTTTGTTAATTTTGTTTTTAACATTTTGAATAGGAAATTTTCTTGTCAGCCATTTTAAATCTTTTCAGTTTCAACCAAGATTCATTTTATTTCTCTGGATTAATTCCTAGTTTTCCCAGACTCTTGTTTTTGTTTAAATTTTTATTTTATTAAAGTTTTTTGTTTTTAGTTTAAACACTTTTTTCTCATATTTTGGGCAAACTTTATTTTTTGTTTGTTTGCCAAACTTTATTTTGGATGAACATTATTATTTTTTTGATTTTTGTCTTTTGCCAAACTTTATTTTTTCTTTCAGCAAACTTTTCTTTTTTGTCATTGAATAAAGTTTTACTTTAAATCATTTTATTTCTTTGATTTATTAATTTCCAATTTATTGTAAATTGGCAAGCTTATTTTCCTTTTTTCATTTTAAGTCAGTTATTTTTTTTTCTTTATTGTGGTATATACTTTTGTTTTGTATTGTAATTTTTTTCATCTCTATTTTTGTGTAGGTTATTTGATTTGATTTTAACTTCTCTTTGTAGAAGAAATTGTTTTTGTATTTTAAGTTTTATCTTTGTTGATGTTTCTTTCTCCTCCCTTCCCAATAAACGTTAAAATTATAATTTTTTTCAAGAAAATTTTTCCCTTCTTAACTTTTATTGGAGACTAAAATTAACAAAAGCCAGTCAGTTAGAAAAGACTTTTTAAGGTCTATTTCAAAGGCAGACCCACCCAATAAAAGAAAATCAAAATCGGACTCAGGTGGAGTCAACCCAAAATTCTCAATGTAAAGAAGTAAGAAAATAAAAATAATGAAGACATAAAGAATGAAGATGAAGAAGAAAGCAAGAATGTATCCAATTCAAGCAAGGAACCAAAGAATATAACAGAATTTTTGGAAAGAGCTAAAAGTTATGAACATCTTATAAAACAAGAAGACTGTCTTTTCCCAATTCCCTCTTTTGGTTTTACATCACATTTTTGTATTCATAAAAGAATAAATATCACTTTTTGCTATGGTAACTAAACTTCTTCAGTTTAAGTGCAGTTCTAGACTGGCATTGAAATCTCATAAATTTGCAGTTGAGCTGGCGAGATGTAAATGCAAATTCGATGCTAACAGCTTCTTTTCTCGCACTTCATGCTTGTGGAACTCTCTTCTGGCACCATGCTTTACAGTCAACTTTAATCTACAAAAATTTAAATGCAATTTCAATTGCTATCCACTATTCTCCTGATTATTCCTTTTGCTCCCACTCATTAGTAATGATTATGTATCTAATTCTTCCACACCCAGTAACCCCTTGTGTCTTAGTGGCTTTACTGCCTTAACTGGGGTAAAATTGATTAAAAAAAAAGATGAATGAAATCTTTCCAACAAACTGTAACAATTTTTGCCTGGTTACTGAAAAAAACAGCCACCCCCAAATTATCCTGATGGAATATTACACATGAATTCCATATACTTTTCATCAATTGATGCTTTTATTTGGTACAACTGGGAGCATTTATTTTATCCAGAAGGAGTATAAGATTAAATTCTAATCCAACCATATTCACAGCAACACACTTTTCGAATGAACCATATTTGATCTACATTTGAACCTAAACTCACAATTTTACTCACTTTTAGTGTGTTTTCAGATAATAAATAATAAATAATACTCATCATTGTTTCCATGTCTAACTGTTTCTCATGAGTATTTTTGTCTCTATAAATGTTGGGCTTTATAATTATTTACTTATAGTAACAACCTAAAAAACAGTTTCTATTGATGAAAAAATTTTTAGAACATCTATTTTGGGATATTTAGTTAAAACCTCAATTCTCTTTATTTCTTCAAATTCTTGAAACCTTGTTCTTTTCAATTGTGAATTGATTTTTGAAAAGAAAAATGTTTTAAGTTTACATTTGGGGAATTTGGACTTCTTATCCAAGGTGGTTTTAAGTATTAGGTCTTGTTGGATCCTTCTTAATAAATAAATCTTAAAATAAAAGCAATGTTTCCTTCCAAGCAATAATATAAACAAAGAATGAATGAGAATGTTCTAATTTATTGGTGTTTGTACAGCAGAGTTCAAAAAAATCTTTTAAGGCATCTTACTCTGCAATGTATATTCTTCTTGTAACACAACAGTCCAAAAATAACTTTTGTTTAAACCTCATGACAATATACTATATATTTATTCTATGTATATACCTGTATTTTTAGAAGGGAAAATTGACAAATATAATTTCAAATGATATTGATCTCTTTTCAGAAACTGTGTTTGTTCATTTCTGCTCCTATGTGAACAGGGATAAGACACATTGAAACAGTCTATAAATTGAAACTTTCATGAATAAAAGTAACAAATCAAAGAGGCACCTTTAACCAATGAGGTTCTCACATTGTGTAATCCGTTGCACTTATTTAAATTCTTGATACCACCAATATCTCATGGAGTTTCTGAAAATGATTTCTATTTTAATTCTCTTTCAATCCAAGACAAATACCATTCCACTGTCTACGACACAACTTTGATAATCAATGTTAAATTCTGGTTCCATTCAGTTAACGTCAAAAATGTCGGCAAAATTAAAGAACAATGTCTTTCTTTTACTGAAAACAATGGTGGATTCTCAAATGTCAGAGAAACAATAAAGTACTAATACCAAAAAAAAATTTATGATGCAGTGTTTTTGGTTGACAGCCATTTCAACATGCTATTCTCAGGAAAATATTATGGGAAAGATTAATAAACCTTTTAGTCATTATTTTGTCTTCAATGTAATGCTCACTACCTTTAAAATTTTGTGAAGTGGATAAATAGTAGTGAAGAACCATAACATTATTTTATATTTATATCATATGAATATTTTTATGACATGTTATCTAATACAAACTGAGTGAGATCAGATTGCAGAAACAAAAGAGATACTGAATAATGTGATATTAACCTGAAAAAAAAAATTTTGAAGATTTTAAGAATAAAGATAGATCATGATACTTGAGATTGAAGAGGGATAATAGCTCTGTACAATTCCTTTTCTTTAATATCTTGGAATTCAAAGACACAAATTTATCATTTGAATTTGTAATTTTTTTTCAGAGATGGCACAAACTATAATCAAAGGAATATATAGCCAATGAGGATGATTTATCCCATTGACTTGGGGAAGGCAGGTTTTGGCTGTAAAGGTTGAGCTGGCTAAAGAATAGGACCTGTCAGCATGGAAGTGTGAAGGCTTTAGTGTTGTTAAAGTGAGAAAAATGCTAAAAAAAAAAAAAATAAGCTTTTGAATTTCATCTGAATGTTGAAGATTGTTGCAGCCCTATATTTTTTTTCTAATCTAACTCTTTTAAAAGATAAAACTTGAAAAAAAATCAATTACAAGGAACTACCATTTTTCCAGCATGCAAAATTTTTTCTGATTGATTGTATATATGTATTTTTTTGAGATCTAAATTGAACTTTAAACATAATAGACATTCAAAGCAAGGACACTGATTAAATTGTAACAGTTCATCATTCAGAGTCTGCTTGATAAAGTGTAATTTTTCTATTCAAATTCATCTTCATTTACTGTATGTTAAGTTAAGCCATTTGAGGATGGATTATGTGGAGCTATAATTTTATCTAAATTGAATTGAAGTTTAAAAATCAATTTGAATTTTCACTGATAAAAATATGGATCATATCAATTTACTGATATCATGGCCATTGTGAACATTTTATCAGTTCCTCACTTTTCAAAGGCAAAAGATGATTTTATAGCATACATCTTAGTTCATTTTTTATACAACAATAAAAGACTTAGTTCTTATCAATAGACCAGTGAAATTCACATGTTATTATTCTTCATATTATTCAGATATTCACAGCCAAGTATTAGTCAACTTATTCCATTTTTCTTTTGACTCTGAATTCCCAATTTTAAGATTACATGTCCATTTATTATCAGCATCCAGGTTTTATCATTACATAGCACTGAACATTTTCCTTCATCTGTTATATTTTTACCATTTTCCATAATATTATATATTCTTATTGTAGGCAAATAATATTATATATAGACATATAATATTATTTTATCTATCTGTATTTATATATATATATATATATAAAATAAAAGAAAGAACAGATTAATTTCTTTATAATCATGTCATTTTCTTATAGATATTTTTTTACAAATTAATATCTTTTATATTCTTTAATATTATAATTTTAATTGATTTAAAATTTTTTCAAACTGTTGTTTCATCTTTGTTTATATTCAAAATGTTTACATTCTGGCCTCAATTTATTTGATTAAATTAAGACATTAGTTCCATTTCATCCTCAAGCAAATTTTGGAGTAATGGAACTATTTTGTTTTAATTTAACTTGCAAGTTTTTGTTCACCTCTTGTAGTTGGATTTTGAAACATCTTTTAGAACTGTGGAGGAAAAAAAAAACATATTTTAAATCAATTAATTTTGAGTCTTTGGGGATATCAGTAGAGAGGATCTAATAAAAAAATTATAGGGAATGATGTCTCAAAAAGAATTTTTACAACACATTTGCAATTTGTTGTTGAATAGTTTTTTCTAAATCCACACATTTTATACATTGTATCATTTTTATTGATGGAATCATTCCTGGATGACATATTTCCTGAGTGTCTTTAAATTTTTGGATTTTGATTAATGTTCTCTGGAATTATTTCAACGGGTGAGATATGGGGATTACTTTTGTTTCACAAGTGATCTGCCATGTTTGAACTATTTCTTTGTGTGTGGCTTTAAAGTTACTCTATCTTAAGGGGGGCTGGCTCTTTTCTTTTTTACACACTCTCCTTCCAAGCACTGCTATAAACAATGGAAGGAGAGAGAAAGTTACAACTTAATATGTGTGACAGTTCAAGGTTAAATCTGTACTAAGTGGCTTCACTGTTCACTTTATTTTTCTGTTACCATAGCCATTTCTAAATAATTTTTGATCAAACCATATATATATATATATATATATATATATTTACTCTTATAAAATCTATCTCTACATAAAATGATTATAATAGTTTTATACTGAATGAAACTAATATATTATTATATTTTCACTTATATATATATTGCTTTATATTCAGAAAATATAAATATTGATTTCCCTTGCCATTCATATCAGTTATTATACCCAGATCACAACAGGATGCTTTCTAGTTTCCAAATGTACTCCCGCTATCATCACAGGGAAATATTAAAATCCATCAAATGACCTTCATTTTTTGAACCTGAACAATCCTCCTTAAAGGTATTTGATATTTGCTTTAATTTGAGTCAATATTGTATTGACTGTAGGAGGACCCAGTATAATATTAATATTTCTTATTATTTCTAATAACATTTTTTAGTTATTAGATTACAAATACTAACAAACATTTTTCTCAGGTCCTAGAAAGATGAGGAATGGGTTTACTAGTTTTAAACATTCTGTGGTTTTTATTACATGAAAGGATGTTTGGGTTTTATAATATTTTATTGGAAAGTTGAAAGAGGACCCTATAAGCTGAGTTGTGTCCTATTTTCCTTTTTTTTGTTTTTTTTTATCAAATATAATTGAGAACAGCATGAATCTATTTTTTTCCATTATGGATTAAATAACATTCTAGACTTGGGGTTTAGCCTTGTTTGAATCAATCTTGAAAGAGGACAGTTTTTAAGTCAGAATCATGGAGAAACATTACAATTTTTCTTCACAGTTTTATCAAAACATTATTTTAATAATCAAATGGAGTTTGTGATGAGTCAGTCATGGTCACTTATTTCTCAAGAGATATGGCATTTAAAAAAAATTTAATGTAGGTGCTGATAAATTTTTTTTTTTTTTTGCCAGCAATTATAAGTGCCTGTTCTTCATTTGGGTCTCTATTTTCTCTGCATAATCTTATACGTCTATGAATGCTAACATTTTTTGACAAATGTTTTTCACACTCATTAACCATTTTTGTGAGAAATTACATTTCATATTCTGTAGGAAGAAGCATCTAAATGGTTTTGAAAGGTTGAAATGTGTCAGCAAAAGCACAGTGTCTTGGTATCATTTCAGGTTTTCTCCTGAACCACTTTTAAGATTTAACATTTCAGTTCAAACAATTTATTTTATTTAAAAACAGTTATTTAAAATTTATTCATTAAATATACATTTCAATTTTTAAGAAAAACATTTAACATTTTTTTAAAATTGATTTTGTTCAAAATTTACATTATTTAAAATTTATTCGAATTGGAGAGTTAAAGATTTATTTAAATTTTTTTATGCAGATATTTATTTAAAAGATTTAATTTATTTATTTAAAATTTATTTACTTAAAATTTATTTATTTAAAATTTATT
>CAHIKZ030003732.1:0-65351 GCA_903632075.3 Acanthosepion pharaonis
AGGAGATAAGACAGAACATCACCATGATTGTATAAAAAAAAAAGAGAAGGGTGGGGGGAAGGGAAAGAAACCAACGCACACGTACATACATACACTATTACAAGTGAATGCACTTTCCTACACATAGACAATAATAAATACATGCACACACGTCCACATACATTGACCCAGACAATCGGATACAACAACCAATAAATATTTAAGATTGAAAATATCATGACATAAATGCTCATGATTTACTGAAATATAACTTAAGCAACAAATATACAGAGATAATATATATATATATATATATATATATATATATATATATATAAACAAACTGTTCAGCTTGTCCATTACTTCTTGAGTGATAAGGAGCATTGTAATGTGTTCTATTGTTAATGATTCACAGGAACCCTCAAATTTTATTAGATATGTACTGTTTGCCATTGTCTGTAACAGTAGTGTTGGGAATCACAAATCTTGCAAAAATGTTGAGTAAGAAAGTTATCGTCACTGTGGCAATTGGTTTTGTACATTTTAATATTTCTGGTCGCTGAGTCTCTCTATCACAACTAGGCAACATGCTCTGTTTGATGGCCCTGGAAAGTCCATATGTATACTGGCCAAGGTTGAAATTTAATAGGTGGTGCCTTTGCTACCAGAGAACAGCCTTTGCATGATTCTACTGAATTTTCAAAGTCTTGGTCCATTTTTGGCCAATATGTATAACACCTCATTAAGGATTTTATCCTAGAAATTCTTTGTTATATGTGAAACTTTTTTAGGATTTTTACAACAATGCTGGTATCAATTCTTTCAGCATACATAAGTATATTGTCACATTGAAATTTAATTTGTTGCAGCAATATTCTTTTTTCTTTAAATCTCAGTTGTTTCTTCATTTTCAGTATGAAGTCTTTTTTCGCTTTAACTCTTATTTCCTTTAATGTTATGGGCATTTCTTTCACTTTATTGTATAATATATTTTTAATTTTATTTTCAGTCCCATACACAGCAATTACTGTGTTCTCTAGTGGTTCACAGAATTTTGGTATTAATCTGTCCACATGACTCAATTTTTTTTGGATCATAAAAGCTCTATTTTATGATTGTAGTGTAATAAGATAGTGTTCCAGCACTGCTGTCTATTTGCTATATGTGGGGCAATACTCTTTTGATCCATAAATGAGCAACAATGGACGAGATGTCTGTAGTGTGAATTGTCTGCCATGAATAAACTTTTGAAACTTTTTGTAGCAAATATAACCAATGCTTCCTTTTCAATCCAGCTGTACATTTTTTCAGCTGCTATTAATGATCTTGAAGCATGAGATATTGGTTTAGTTGTTCCATCCTCGTATTTGTATAGTATCACTGCTCCGATACCCAACTCGCTTGCATCTGCTGCCACCACAATCTCTAATTTAGGGTCAAAAGATCTAGCAACAAGTCTGACGTTAGAACTTTTATTGATCTCTTCGAAAACACTTTGGCATTTTATCTGACTAATCCATTTAATGTTTTTATTTAGCAAATTATTCAAGGGTGCTGTTAATTTATACATGTTTGGTATATACACATGATTGTAATTAGTTAACCCTAAAAACACTTGTAACTTTGATACATTTGTTGAGGTGGGCATGTCCCTTATTGCACTCATCCTTGAAGGATCTGGTCATCTTCCGTTCGTGTTGATAATTTGTCCTAAGTATTTCACTCTGTTCATAAATAGTTCACACTGTTCTTCACTGATGTTAAAGCCATAGTCTTTAATTCTTTCAAAAATATTTTTCACATCTTCCATATACTCATTTTGGGTTTAATTTTTTTTTTTTTTTTTTATAAGTTTATCATCCATATATACTTGTGCACAATCCAAACCAGCAAACACTGTATCCATAATCTGTTGGAATATGCTTTGTGCTACATTTATACCAAAAGGAAGTCTGTTAAATTTGTACAGTCCTAAGTGTGCTAATTGTTGAGTTCATCTTCTTGTACTTTTAGGTAAGCATCTGAAAGACCCAATTTAGAAAAAAAAAATTACCGCCAGACTTGGTAACAGGTAGTTACATTCTTTCAAACTTTCATTTAATCCCATTGAAAAATCAGCATATACACAGATTATTTTTTCCTCACATAAACTGTTGATGATGCCCATTTGGAATAGCCTATTTCTGATATAATTCCTTATTTTTTCCATTCTTTTTAATTCCTTGTTAATGGGTTTTAAAGCCATGAAAGGTACACTTTTTTCTTTTTTTTTTTTTTTTAATTTTTTTGCTGCTTGCTTTATAATTTTTGAAGGAATTTCCACAGGTCAGAGAAGGAATAAACATCTTCCTGGTTGTAGTTTAAGGTGTTTTCTAATTGACTGTACAATTTCAAGAATATTGATTAAAAATTGGTCACTTTGATTTTGCAAAACAAAGTAATGTGTAAAATTTAGTCTTGAAAAAAAAAAAATCATATTTCACATTTTCGGCTGTTCAAAGCAAAATAATTCAATGAATAAAAGCAAATACAAATGACTTTTTTAGAAAGATTATTTTCTTTCCAGCTATATGAATATTTTTAAGATGGAAAAAGAAATGCACAAGAATTTGCAAGTTGAACAGACTAAGTTGCAAATTTATTGATCTCAAATGAAATCAAAAATCAACTGGAAATGCTATCATTACACAAGAAAATGAATGACTTCCATAGAAAGCAAAAATAAAAAAAAAACAAACCAATACCAAAACAAAAATTGCCAAACCAACCAACTCTAAGTGGTATCTTTCCATTTCAAAAGAAAACTTCATACATGTCAATCAAGGACAGTAACTTAAAAGTTTTTGTTCATGAATAGGTTTCTGTGATATTAATCTTAATGTTTTTACATCATCTCCAGATTACATATGAAGTGAATTCTCTACATATTTGTAGCACTATATGTGAAATTACAAATAAATTAAAGGTGCAAAGGGTCTAACCATGATATTATCATAAATACTATACCTCTTAATTTTTGAAGAAACTGAATAAAATATTAATGGTAAAAAATTCCGTCAGTCCTGAGAATGTTTAAATAGTAATTTTTTAAAGAATAGTTAATTTCTTTATTATCTTTTTGCTTTAATCTTTCTTAAGATAGTAACACTTAGAATTTTAGATTACACTAATTAAGATAATGTTAATATTTTTGGTTAGTCTTTAGTTTATAACTAAAGATTTATTTAAACTTTGATAACCAAGTTTAGTCAGTTGCTCTATATTTGTATTAGTTTTCATGAGATAAGCTATGCCAACCTTGTCTTGTGTTGTCCCCTTAGAATGTAAATGATCATGACTCTCTTCAATTTGTAATTTTCATTGTTTGTTTGTGTTCTATTTCTGGTCTGATTCTGCTGTGCATTCTATTAAACAGAATTCCGTTAAGTTTTGTTATATGGCTGATTGTCTGATGGAGTTCACATTTGTTTGTACCTGGCTTTTTAGGCTATGAAAATAGATCTGCTTAGGTCTTCAGTTATATCACCACTGTTACACATTTAATTATTTCTGTAATCTTGACTGTGGAAATCATCTAAATCTGCCAGTATATCTATTACAATTCCTGCCACTTTGTTTCTATTCAGTTTGTCCAGTGAAGATTCTACTTAGTATTCCCTGTTTGACAACGTTAAGAGTACGTCGTCTTGAAACTCGAAGTAGCTCTGAAATAATTTTACAATTTTTCTTTTCTAAAAATTGGATATTGACTTTCATGCTAATTTCTTGGATGTTTTCAGATATTTATCTAGCAAAAAATATATTAAGTTTTTAAAAATATGTTTGTGCATCTCATTTCAAAGTGGCCAATATTTGGTTTTGTGTTTTGAGATTTCAGGAATATCATCCTTAAGAACTTAAATTTTTGTATATTTTATATGTACCAGAAGCTAAACATAAACACCTTCAAGGATATGTGAGTTTACACATTAATTTGAAAGTAACATGACTATTTGAAATTGGCAACATTTGAGTTTTCAGGTATTTTTAACAAGAATATTTTTGATTTTGATAATTTCAAAAATGTCAGAATACTCTGACTTTAAATTTTTGATATTTCTGAAAGTTGTATTTTGATGGATCTAGCATTTATATGTATAAAATATTGAACTTTTTTAAGGGCTTTTAAAAATATTTTTGAGATTTTAGTAAAATTTTAAAACTTTTTTAATCCTGACTTGATTGACAAATGGTAGTGCTAATGTTTTGCTCTTTTTTAATATTAGTCTAAACAAACTCATTAAATAGAATGACTCAACAAAACTCGGTTGCAGTGATCTGTTTCTAAAAGTTGTTTGTTTACCTATCTGGTAATTTACTTCCTCTCTGCTTCCTTTCTCTTTGCTGGCATTAGATCAAGAATTTGACTTTGCTATAATTCAAGCCACCCCTTCAATCTTGTTTCTTATATTTCCATTGTTCTCAGATTTTGTTATATTTAAATTATTTGAAGTGCTAATCCTCAATAGAAGATGCTGAACTAGCAGATATGTACTGAAGGACTTTATACCCAAGAATTTTAACTCTATAATTGGAGTATTAGGTCTCGACTTGCAATATAATTCTTGGTTCTGTTTTCTTGTTTTTGTTATTGCTGCTGCTGTTGTTCTTATTTAAAAAAAATTAACTTGCAATATTATTCTGCTAGGATTCCAGTCAATGACTGGAAAAGTGAATGCCTAGTTCTACTGTGGATCTGCTTGCCTGTTTGCTGCTAAATCTACTAAAACCCTTCAACTAACCCTGCTGTTGATGTTGTTGTTAACAATGAATTAGGACTGCTGCTTTTCCTTCAAGATGTTTCAAGGAAAGTCCAAGAGGCGTAAGTCTAACTAAACCTCTATTGGATTACTTCATTTGCTTTCTGCTTATTACTTTCATTCTGTCCTCCTTTAATTTCCCTTGCTCTTCACCTTTTTCCTGATAATTTCTCTTCCGTACTCTTGATTCTTAATTTGGTATTTGCATTCTTTTTTTATTGCCTATGCTGCTGCTTAACTAATCAAATGAGAATTATAAAGGAAAATTAATGACAAAGTGGGAACAATTTTCATGTGAAGTATTTAGTTCTTTAGGACTTCATCCGACTAATATTTACATTGATGTTATCACGCACACACAAAAACTTATAAAGGTGTCCCACATTGTGATAAGAGATCTGTCAAGAAAGCTTGAATGTAAGAACCTGGATGCAAATTTACTGTGGATGATCTAGCAGTTAAAGCAGTTTATATACACTTTTGTCTTAAAATTGCTTTTTCTTTTAATTAAAGTAGCATTTTTGAAAATCAAAATTATGGTCACTCATTACAGTGAGCAACTAATGTATTGAGTGTATTGTTTTGTAAATGATCCCTTTTGTGTTCATATAATTTATTTGAATTCTTTGAGGTTGCTCCTGTGTGTTCCTTGTGACAATTATTACAGGTGATGAAGTAAATTTCCTCAAGTCTTAGCTTATTACTGTATCATTTTAGAAGTACTAACATTTTATGTTAAGCTTAGATAAATTCTTTTCAATTGTAGTTGTGACAGTTGGTAGGTAGGTGGGTAGAATGTTTTGATTCATTGGGTTTGTTAAAATGATCCACATTCTATTTTGAAATATTTTACAAGCCTTTTGTTTTGTGTTGAATATAAAATAATTAGTGTATTGGAGGAGCTTAAAAGTACTTTTCAATGTATTTATTCTTTTCATATAAATATTGTGATTATACTGGATTTGATTTTATAGTGAGAATAGAAATTTCAGATCATTTTTATTAATTGGACAATTTTAGGTCATTGTTAGTATAGTGTAACAGGATACCTAGGAAAGGTAATGTGTTATTTGTTTGTATTTCATAAGTGAATTGTCATATTTTTGACTTTGTTCAGTTTGTCTACAAGGTTAGGTAATGTAGTTTTAAAGGGATATATTGATAGAACATCATCAATATATTGGAAATATGTTGATTGTTTTGGCAGAATACTCAGGAAAAGCACTTAAGTCAAGAAATTCTAAGAAAATACATGCTGGAATGTGGGATATTTAACAAAAGTGAAAAAATATAAACAAATAGAAACTAAATGAAATTGGCTAGACTATATGCCCAAACACATTAAAAAAAATTTAAAGTTTGTGAGCATGTGTATTACATCAATGTAAACATTTCTTTAGTCCAATGAAATCCTAAATGAAAAATTTTTTTTCCCCCATTTTTGTAAAAAAATTTTCTAACATTCTGGTGTATTAAAAAAAAAAAAAAAAAATCATTTTCTCCTATATACAAGGTAACCAAAAAAGTTCTGTTCATTTTTAAAGGAAAAAAAGAAAACGCTTCACAGTATGTGTAACTTATGTTTAGTCTTTGAAGTAATTGGCATCCAGCACATTCTGCCAACGTGTCTACAGCTGTTCAATGCCCTTGCGGTAGAACTAGGGAGATTTTGATGCAACGAAGTCTGTGAGGGCTTTGCGCAAGTCTGCTTCATTGGTGAAGGATTTCCCACGAAGATGATTATCCAGGGAGTGGAAGAGGTGGTAATCGGATGGCACAAAGTCTCCCACCCAAGTTGCTGTATGGTATCCCTGACCACTCGCACGACATGCGGCCTGGCATTGTCATGGAGGAAAAGCACACCTTTGCGATTCACCAGTGCTGGCTCCTTCTGGCGCAATGCCTGTTGCACACGTTTCAATTGCTGCGAGTGTAGGTCTCCAGTGACCATTTGGCCTGTTGGTAGCAGTTCATAATGAACCACGTGATGACTTGTCCACCAGACACAAAACATAATCTTGCGTGGGTGCATAGTTGGTCTTACAGTCTGAGGAGACAACCAATGTCTGGAACGCTTGGGAGTTTCGTACAGAACCCACTTTTCATCACTGGTAAGCACTCTATTGAATAAGGATGCGGCACGGTGGCGAGAAAGCAGCGATACGCAGGCTGCCACTCGTCTCTTGTGGACCTCCAACAGCGTTTGCGGAACCCACTTGCTCAGTTTGTACGTCTTGCCTAGGCGGTGCAGGTGAAGTTTAACTGTTTCATCGGAAATGTTGAACAGTCTTGCAAGTTCACCACACGTTAGACTACTGTCCTCTCCAATGGCCGCCTTCAGGACTCCGTCATTCAAGAACTGTGGTCGTCGACTGTGAGACTCATCATGGAGAGACAAATCTCCCGACTTGAATTTTCGAAACCGCCTTGCAGTACATTCATCCACAGCACTATCCCCAAACGCTTAACAGTGACCTGATGCAGCTGCTGATAAGCCCACTTTGAAGTCGTAAAGCAAACAGCCCCAAACGAGATCTCTAGACACTTTCATCCTTCTCACAGCTGTCCGGCTTATAACTGATGGCTGGGCATGTTGCATGTTTTTTTTTTTTTTTTTTGACGCCTGATGTTCCTACTTCCAGCTGTCCAAATTTGAAAACAATTGCTACACGCATTTCGTATATATTTCAACTTCATTCAATGACTAATCAAAAAATGGACAGAACTTTTGGGTTAGCTTGTATAAAAAGTGTTTACACAAAGCAAAAGACTTTGACCAGTAACTTACTGAGGGATATTGTGTTTATGGTGAGCAAAATTTGTAAATACTTGGTATTAAGAAATAGAGCATTACTCTTGAATAAATAAATAAAAAGCTCAGGCTCTGTTGTGCAGGGATAAAATAAAGGATTAAACTTACTGTGATGTGTAGAATTACCACTATAAAACTTAGTTGGGAGAGAGAGGTCTTTGAAATTAACTTTTAATTTACATCTGTCCATACACAAGGTTTTTTTTTTTCCTTGTTTAGTTTGGTGAATGGCAAGGAAAGAACACTAATGTTCATGCCCATTATATTTCTAACATTTAGGTGGGGATGGGTACAGGAGTTAATGGGATTTCTTACTACAAGAATAATTTTTGATGAATTTGGGAGACACAAACACCATTAATAGCAGGTAATTGAATGAAAAAAAAAAGCAAAACTTCCATGTTCCTAGAAGTAACTTCAAACTAATGGTTATATCAATGGTGTGTGTGTGTGCTTCGTATTTGACCATGCCTGAATCGACACTTCCCATCTACTAGTTCTATAGTAAAGGTAAGTTTGTATGAAAATCTCTTGGAAGCTTTTTACTGACCTGCTTTCTATTTGATTTTACCTTGGCATAATCACGTTGAAAGTTAAATTTCTGGTGCAAAGTGAAAGAAAAATTTTTTTTTTTTTATCAGTCTTTGTCTTCAGTGGGAGGGATAACTGTATTCCATTGATCAACTACCATTTGCCTGAAGCTGGGTAGTCCCTGGGCAGAATGGTGTTGACCTATGGTTTGCCTGCTTCAGTTTGTCTGAAGTTTATAGTTTCTACTTTAACAAGCAGGTCAATAACCACTACACCTTCTAGCAAGGAAGATGAATCACCTCTCTATATATGAAGACCTTGTAAACCTTGTATGTATCAACAGTCCAAGCCACATCTGGAATCAGACTAGTTCCACGTTCTACTTGACAGCTTCAAGTGTCTCCCAGCATATGAACACATTTTATCTTCTGCAAGACTTCAATGGAAGAGTAGGAACAGATCAAGAGTCCTGGCCAAATGTGTATTGTCTCTATGATATAGGAAAAATTAGTGAGAATGGCAGAAAGACTTCTTGAAATGCTGCTATCACGATTTTTTTTTTTTTTTGCCCCCCAGTATATACAACATATATAAAATCTCTCTAAAAAAAAACAAAAAAAAAAACAAACAAACCAAAAAACACGCCTATTTCCAGAACATGAAGCATCCTGGAGACATCCAAGGTCAAATCACTAGCACCAGCTTGAACCTGGTCATTACCAGATACAACTCCCTAAACGGCAACTGCAACACCAGAGCTTATCACAATACTCACTAAGACATTGACTACTCCCTGATCTCCACAAACTTAGTTAAAACTTAAGTAACTCCTCCATTCAAAGAGGAAATGCCAGTTCAGAATTAACACTAACAAAACCACCTATTGTGATTGAAAATTAGGAGTTCTTGTAGTCTTGTTAAACACTCATCACAATGTGTGGAAGATGTAGTGAAGAAAATGACGAATTACCTTGTCAAACCAAGCAAGTTTGTCACATATATTCTACATTGAAAAATGTGGCAAAAAAGAAAGTTACTTAATAAAAAGAAAAAAAAAAAAGGGCACATGGTCTATCCAAAATAGAAATGAATCACATTAGTCAGTCATCAATGTAAAGTGCAGCATGCTGATTATATTCAAGTGTTACCCTAGCCAACAAAATCTGCAGTTTTTTATTTTTTTTATTTTTTTTTTTTTTTTTTTTGACTACTGGCTCCAGCTATCATCCAATGGGCTTTGGACACCAGCAACACTCAGAACATGTATGAGTGCATTAAACAACCCAACAAAGAAGTCTGCACCTCTGACATCAAAAACAAGGAAGTTACGAACAAACAAATGGGACAGTGGATAGAGTACTACCTAGAACTTTACTCTAGAGAAAATTCAGTTGCCAAAGAAGTGCTTAATGTTGTGATTCTGCCAGTCCTTGAAGAGCTGGACTCTGATCCTTCAGATGAATGTCCTTGTAAAAAAAGAAAAACCTTAAACGAAGAATGCAACATTCCATTTACTATCACAGAGCTAAAAAAAATACTCCATAAATAAAAACACTGCAACTGACCAAGCATTAGTTTTGTGGAGAAACCCCTAAGTCAGGCTAAGAATGTCTCTGCACCCTACTGTGTGGTTGGAAATTGGGAGGGGTGGTGGTGAATAGAAGCTCTGTAAACTATCAAGAGGTCCATGATCAGATTAGGGAGTGTTCTTATCACTGCACAGTGGGATGGTGATAAATTAGAAGTACTGACTAATGGCATGGTTGCTGAAAACATTTTCCCAATACTGATGCCAAAAACTGTCATGAATGTGCTCTTTAGCATTGTTAATTAAAATGTCATTCTCTGGTTAGAAGTGAAACTTTATTTTTGTTAAATAACCAAAAAATCATGTCATGGAATTGTTTTTAGTTTTAAAAATTTCCTTTATAAGATATTTCCATATTGGTGGTGGATTCAGAATAACTTTCTCTTCAGAATGATTTTGAAAAACTTTTGTATTAGAACAATTTAAACTTGTGTAAAAAGCATATTCACTAACCATAGAAACAATGGACTTAATGCTGTCAAACACCCATCACTCCCAACCAAAAAATTAAACCAAACAAGTCTCAAACAAATATTAGCCTGCTTCACAGAAATTCCTTTCTATGGCTATCTAGAATAACTGGGTTTTTATTTTTTTAACTAATATTCACCTAATACAAAACCAAAAAGCCACTCAAGGTAGAGGGTTACTGTGTGGTTTTGTATGAGCATAAGGGGCAAGAAGTGAAGTTCTTGGGGATTTTCAGGAAAATAATGGTTAATTCTAGACTTGAAGAGGTCAGGTTTTAATTAGTGAATAATATTTCTGAGTTCAGTAAGAGACATTAGCAGTATAGTGTGGAAGTAGACTTTAGAAGGAACCAAGAACCCAATCCTAAGCAGGAAACAAGAGATAAACTTCTACTCCTATTCAAAAGAACTGGGGAGGACTGAACCGGAGGATAGGTGAACCTATCTACCCCTATTGGGAGAGAAGGAAAAAAAATAGTGAATAAAATTTCAGAGTTCAGGTGGAGACAGTACAAGTATAGTTTGTTGACTTTAGAAGGAACTGGAAACCCGATCCCAAGCAGGAAAACGTAAATAAAAGTATTGGAGATTAGCTCCAAATATATATATTAAGATAGTTATGGAACTGACACTATATTATCTATTATTTAGGCTTGCAGAAGATGATTACAAGACAAAATATATATTTGCCCATTCAAAAATGAATACAATTAAATAAATGAAATTTAAGTACAGAATAAACAAAATAAAATTAAATAAGAAAGCTAAAATATATGTACAATTAAGTCCAAATTTATACACAAATTGAAGTCATGGACTTGCGTATCATTCAGTTTTATGTTGGCTCTAGAAAATTAAATAAAACAAAAAATAAAAATCCCAATCACCATGTTGATGGCATTCATTGAAGTAAAAATCTGAGAACTTCAAAAATAACTACTTAATTTTATAATGACAGAATTCCTTTTCTAGCTGTATTGACTTGAAGAGTCAAAACTTAAACTTCTGTTTTATAAAAAAAAAAATTCACACCTACTTAACAGTAAACCACAGTAAATACACGCACATATAAAATTGCCCTCATAAATAATTTTAAAAATTGAGCAGGTTAAATATCCTCTATGCACACAGTATTTCTTAAATTCAAAAACATAAAACTAACAATTTCTCCATTGTTGATAAACAAATTATAAACTTGTCACTTTCCCACCATTTATAATGTAACTTCCCTCTGCCTTTTTTCTACAACAATTTCCATGGTAATTGTTCTGATGATCTTCCCTCTTTGGTACCTTGACTTTACAAATTTAAGCACATTACTAGATTGGCATCTAGGTATCATTTTACAATTGAAATTACTAGATGTAATTATAAGTTCTATGCTAACAGTTTCTTCTTTTGCACTTCTCACTTGTGGAACTTTTTCAGCTTCTTGTTTTCCAGTCAATTTAAATTTTCAAAAATTTAAATGCAATGTAAATTTTTTTTTTTTTTTTTTGTCTTAAATTCCTGTTCTCTGTCCCTTGTATTTTTCTTTTTCTCCAATACTTTCAAACTAGGTAGTCCCTTGTGTCTTAGTTACTTTGCTTGGTATGAAATGAATGAAAAAAACAGAAAAAAAAATCTAATGTGTATTAACTAATGACAAATTGCTTTCCATTGCAAAAAAAAAAAATGGGAACCTAACATGGTAATCACTAACAATGCAACAAAAATCAAAACTTCATACCACCCAAAGATTTGCTGCGTGTAAAAAAAAAAAAAAAAAAAAAAAAAAAAAAATCCCCCTCAAGGTACTTCAAATTGAGTTGCCAGTTGCCATATTTCTTGTGAGAGCAAAATGATTATATTGTTGCATTGTAATAACAGTTGTAGCTGATGGGTGGCACACAAGTTGATATCTGATCAGTATTGGTTGAATCACTGCAGAGTGATGTTGAAAGACCCAAAACCCCTGATGAACCAAAACATCAAACTGATGTATTTTCTGAAATGCTACAGGGAATTTGAGCATTTTTTGTGGTGAAAAACCTGTAGATTTAGAAATTTTTGCAAAAAATCAGACAATTGTCAAACTTACAATTTCAGGACACTCACAAATAAATGAAATTATTTTTTTAAATGATTTTTTTTTTTCTAAACCCACTTATTTTTGACATTTTAAGAAATTCTTTTTTGTAAGTTAGGTTGGTGCAAAAATAATGTCGTTTTCTCTTTTGAAGTTGAAAGTCAAAAACGACATTATTTTTGCACCAACCTAATAGTTACAAGGGCATGTCTTCGGAGAACTTAAATCAAATTTTATTTTGGTCAAGCAGGACACCCAGTTATAGAAAATCTGCTCCAAATGATAAAATAAAAAATACAATAAAGCTAAAACATTATTTAATTAGGCTTTTAATTGCCTTTATTAAGAAAATCTATTTTTATGAAAGAATCTTTTCTAGAGTTTGGTGTCATTTAGATAAATGACTTCAATGAACTCTTTGATGTGACCAGATGACCTTACAAGTAGAGATCTTTCATCCAGGTATTCATTGGTTGGTGCTAAAGCTTAAGTGATTTGGCTGGCAAAATTAGTTGTAGAAATCTAGATAGTCTGTTTATTACTATTTGCGGCCTAACATGTAAACTATACCATAAAAACCCAGCAACTCCTGGCTGAAGTTATTTTTATTTTTTTTTTTTAAGAATTTCTTACCAGTAAGCCTTAATTTTTTTAATTTTTTATATATATATGCTAATTTTTTTTTATAAAATATGGCCGTAAATACATGACACTATCAATATAAGAGTAACTATACTAAATTTATTATTTTCCATTTCCTCAAACAGCATCTTCATAAAGAAGGCTATAAAGGCAATGTACCTAAAATGCAATAAAATATAGGATTACTTAGAATATTTTCCTAAATTTTTAAGATTATTGGGTACTCGAAAAAAAATAATATAGAGAAGGCTTTCACATTGTATTCAATATGCTCTGAATTATATCAAAAAGGGCAATACAAATGCAAAAGTATGTCTACCTATGTTTTATAGCTTATGCAAAAGCGTTTGATAAAGTACATCACAAGAAACTGCTAAGGAAGAATATTAGAATAAACCAGAACCTATTCTGTATATAGATAGAAAATGAATTCAGTAAATGTAGGAGTGTGTATGATAAAGATGTCTTCTCACTGGACTTTCAACCTATACATTCTAAGGGAATCTGGTCCTACTAGTATTCATTATTGGCACTACAATCTTAACATGTATATGCAGATGACTCCTCATAAAAACACCTCCATGTTAAATGCTTTTCAGCAATATTTTAAACTGAGAATGTTTCAATTTAGAGATTAATTAAACTTTAAATTGGGTATTTTTTCTCAAATAACATTTTAAAAAAATGTATTTTATTTTCTAAAGATTTTTTTTTTTTTTTTTAATAAAGGATTAACATTGACAGATTTGCCAGTATGGACAATTTTATCAATTTTAATAATCAGAAAAAATAATTCCAATCAATTTAAATTCAGTTTGAAATGTGCAAAAGTATTTTGCTTATTGAAAATATTAAATTTATCTTGGAATTGGGTACCAACTTCATTGTCTGCAAATTCACTTGTTCATTTGGAGAATGCTTTTCTAAACTTAATAATTCAAAGAACACATACATTGTTTTCATAACTACTACATTGTCATGCTGTCAGTGCCATTTATCTGATAATAGCTCAACTGAATCACCAGCAACAAAGGAAAAACAAAAGTATTGTCAATATCACATTAAGTAAAACCCCCACCCAAAAAAAAAAAAGCATACAGCCAACTAGAAGCCTTAAGCATGAACATAAATAAAATGACATCGCTTAACACACTAAATATATTTCAATAAAAAATAAATAGAACACTCATGTGAACACACAAAAGATGCAACCAACAGCATTATTAACAAAAAACAATTCTTTAATGGCCAATGGTAAACGTATACAGGCAAGAAAATAACTTGGAATGCTGACAAAAAAAAAATTAGCAAGCAACTTTGGGGTATTTAATTTAACTTTGTGTTGTATATGAAAGAATGAAAATATAATTATAAACGATGCTTGCTGATTGATTGTTGCCATCAACTGCCTTACTTAGAAAAACTTTTCCGTTACTGGTGCAACTATTGAATTTCTTAAAGCTTTGGTATCATCTTTTCTCCCTACCTGCCTGTATAAATTTTTAGTGTGGGGCTAAAACTAAACAGTAATTTGGAAATAGCTCTTTTATATAGGGGGAAAAAAAAAAAAAAAGTATAGTCAGTCAAAAATTTTGATGTCTAAACCTTGGCTAAAGTGTTTGTTTTTTTTTGGGTTTTTTAAGTTTACTGAGGAGTATTATGTATATAGAATAATTTTTAATTACAATTTTCATATGCAATCTCCAAGCAGTTATGAAATATTGTTACTATTTTCATTAGTTTCAATTTTTTTAACATCTGAAATCATTTTAAAACTTAAATGTCTACATAAAATATGCCTTTCTGCTCTACTACTAGTGGTAGCAGCAGCAGCTCTGTATATCAGCTAACTTGGTTAGTCTGTTAGTATTGTGAAAGAAAGGGATGAAGGAATAATTTGAAAAGTAGGTCATACCCCCATGCTTTGCTTACACAGTAATGTCTACTATGGTGACAGGAAGGTACTGTCCATAGTGAGTAAAAAAAAAATATAGATAAAATTCCTAACATTAGGAATACGAGTACTGTCCCAAGGGTTATAGTACTCATTTTGAACCCGTTTTATTTTGCTTGCCATTCTTCTCTCTCCAGCTCACTCTCTCTCACACACACACACACACACACACATATGAGATAGAGAGAGGTAGGTTACTTTTAGTTCATGCTCACTGGTTGCTACTGTTAACAGTAACACAGTTAAGTAAAAATGGAATTCTAACAAGTTTCCACTGCCTACCCTTCAGGGAAATGTGTGTGTATGTAATATATATATATATATATATATATATATATGTGTGTGTGGAGTTTATCATAAAATAAAACAAAAATAGTTTGCTTAGTTGCAGGTATTGATATTCTTTTGTTGGCTGATTTACTGTGTGCCTGCATGCACACGCATGCAGGCTTCAAATTAGATCCGAGGCAAGCAAACTAGCCCATCAGTCCCTGCTTAACAGAGGCACATCACACACATAGGCACTAAACTAGGCACCTGTTAGATTAGTCACTGTATTAGTAAGTTGTCTTGGACTTTTTACCAAAGTGAAGATGAATCGTGGCCATCGACACCTGTCTCATTCCATGGCTGGTGGTAGGGATAAAATTTTGCATATTTTAATTTTTCTGCTCAGTAAATCTTAATCATAAACGCTTCTGAGTTCTTTACAGATTTCCAAATCTTCTTGCTTTCATATGCCTATAAACACTAACATTCACACACTTTAATATGGGTGGGGCTCTTTTTCTTTTTTCATTTTTTTTTTTTTTTTCACCCCCCTCCCCCCCTTTAGTTAATGGAGATCATGGTATAGGATGGTTTATTTTCAATTTCACTCCTTTTAGTAATTTTGGTATGTTCTCAATAACTTGCTTCAAAATTAGTTTTGTTTTTGTTTTTTTCACTCAAGAAATGTTAGTAATTTGCTATTAAGATTTTTGTGTATTAAAGTACTTGCCTGCGAGATAAATGTGGGACAGCCTCCCCTCTTAAGAGTTTGTATATTTCAAAATTCTTTAACTTTCATATGGCAATACTTGTATGTAGTGTATATGTAGGTATGTCTCCATGTATAAACACATACCAATTTGCTTCTTGATGTTTCTTCTACTCCAATAATGCTTTAACTAAAATGTGCCAGTTAAAATTTGTCTATCAATTCTTACCACAGTTGAGGATGCTAATGGAATTTTGCTTGTAAATATTTCAATGTCATGGATGGAGGGGAGAAAATGGCTATTTTCTCACTCTACATTCTGAAATTTTAATTTTTTTTATTTTAACTTCTGAGAATGATAACCATTTGATGGATTATGTGGTCATGTACCAGATACCAAATGCATAGTTTTCAGCAATTTGATATTAGATGTTTTAAAATATCTGCCATTCTTAATTTAGATTAATGATGTTGATTGACATGAAGATCATATTTTTCGACTAATGTAAGCAAACCTATGACTAGATTAATTTACCTGCTGTTAAATAAGGTCTTAAAAATCTTGAGTCTTAATTTCTGGTCTTTACTATATTGTCAAATATTCACATGCTAGGAATGATCCTCTAAATTTTTTTATGTTCTTTCAAATCACATCAAAAATAGATTAACTTGGTAAAAATGCTTTCTACATCTTCCTCTGTCACAGTCTTCTATTTTTTGGTATCAGTATCACCACTTAAGCATTTAGCTCAATCCTAATCTTTAGTTACCAAAATCTCCACCTATATGTGCGTGGTGGGCAATGATCATTCTTAGATAATATCCTATATTTAGCATCCATTGGTTGGTCAGCATGGGGGGCTTTTTGATTCAATGAAAAGCTAATCAGTTTGCCTTGGAATTTGAGTAGGTGGGTAACAGAAACTTAGTTCATTCCTGTCTTTTTCTTCTGAGTGACTTAGTTTTACTGCACAATTAGTTACAGAAATATTTGTGTACATCTATTGCAGCTGGTAGTATGTATACTTTCCCTATCCCACACCACAAGTGCTCCTATTATTCAATACTGATTTCTTAATTTTGCTACTGACTTGGCCATGAAGGAAACATGAAAGCTAATTATTATTATATATTTTTTTTTTTTTTTTTTACTAGGTGTAATATGCTAGTATAAGTAAATTGTGTTAATTTTTAACCTCGACTCATCACTTTTTATTTGAATATTTTTCTAATCCTTTCATTTATAAATCAAAAACATCAACCTGGTATCTGTTTGCCAAATAGGAAATTCTTTTTAATGGAATTCTTTAGACTATATCTATAAATTTTTAGTCTGGACCATGTTTCAAAATCACATGAGTTATTTCCCAAAGGCTGATTGTTTAATACTAGTTTTGATTCTATTGTAAGTCAAATAAATTAGTGAACGTTTCTACCATCTAACACCATTAATTTAACTTCCATGCATAATTGTGTATAATTGTTATAACACAGGAATCAACTACTTGGAATATAATTTCTGCTCTTAACTGATTTTATTGGTAGCAATAAGACTCATCTATTTCGGGTATGATTCTCATAATATTTTTCTCTCTCCCCTACAATGTCTTGAAATACATTTAGCATCCTTGGTTGAAGTTTGGATATATTCGTACTGTATCAGCTGAATTAAATATTTATCAACATAGCTAGTTTAAGCTGTGAGATCTACTCTTAATCTTGCTTCTCCAAAACTATATTGTTTGAAATATGAATATGATGGGGTTTGTTTCTCCCACTCAACCAATCAATCTCTGCCTCTGGTCTGTTAATTTGTAATTCATCTTAAAACCAGCTTATGCTTATATAAATTTCAGATTTCTAAGCCATATTTGTAAAGTTTTAATCATTTCTACCATGTTGGTATATTTGTATTCATTATATGAATTTTCATTTAAGCAATTTGCAAAAATGTAGATGTGTTTAGTGATGCTGGTTTTTGGTCTACAGTACTTCTTGAAACCAAGCATGTTCACAATGCTGTTTCATAATGGTGTTTGAAAGTAGCATCTTTTATCTGACAACCTGGTTAGAATGGCCAAAGAATTAGCAAGCAGAATTTATTTTGATGGAAATTCTTATGTGGGTAAAAAAAAAATTCTGGAATGGTAAAAAAATACTTTATCGCTTATAGTTAGTGCTTGTTCAATCCATTACTCATCTTCACACATTTTTCCTCTTCCATGTTTAATAAAAACAAATTGTGACTGTTTTTTTCTTTTTTTTTTTTTTTAATGCAAGTCTATTGCATTTTTGTAGAAAAGTGAATTTGTTCATGTCTTGTGTGCAGCAATTTTTTGCAGCTTGTCTGCCATTGTAATTGGTTGTAAATTTTAACTATTACAATCTGGCAACTTGTCTTCCATGGATTGAGTTAGACATTTGCTAAATATTAAAAGCTTCCCAAGAATTAGTCACAAAAGGGGGGGTCAAGAGTGACATTCCTTTCACTCTTGATGTCAATGTCACATTTGCTTGAAAAATAAATCTCAAAGTTGTAATATGAAAGAACCATTTCAGTCAACATGTTTTTAAGTTTCTCAAAAGGAAAACAGATTTTATGCTAAGGTTTTTTTTTTTTTTTTTTTTTTTTAATTTACCTTTTGTCAATGTAAATTTCTGAGTAGTAATTGTATAAGTAAACATTCAGCTGTCAAGCTAGATATTTTGTCCATGCATACATGTGTGTAGCAAATATTTATCCATGCAAGTTTTATTACATTTGATTGACAAAGCCTGTCTTATTTTTTTCCCAAAATTAGATGTATATTGGGTTCAAAATTGTGAATGAACTGTACAAAGTTTATCTACAATTATGATCATGATGTAAATTTTGTTTGAAAATTGTTACAATACATAAAAAAAACAAAAAAAACTGAATATTGAATATAATTAATGTTGTTTGGATGACTGCCTTCTACCTAAATATATCTTCTTGAGTGTGTGCATGCATAACATTGGGGAGGAATTTAATTTTATGCAAATAAAGTAAAGGAATGTCATAATTTTGAAGAAAGGAAAGAAAAAAAAATTATCTAAAGTATTTATCTACTTTAATACTCAGAATAGTTTTTTCTTTTATTATAGGTTATAAATCAACAATGAGGGAGTACAAATTGGTTGTCTTAGGAAGTGGTGGTGTTGGCAAAAGTGCCTTGGTAAGTTTTTAAATATTGCTTTATCTATTTACATTTTAGGCCATCTTAGAATAGTATTTTTTTTTTTTTTTTATTGGTGAATGCACCAAACTGAGTACTACACTATTTAATCACTTGTGTATTTTATTACTTACAAAAATTACAATGTAGATTGTTGCATGGTGAGTTGAATGTGAAACAAGGCTTAAGTATATACTAAAAAATGTTTTAGCAGAAAGCAATTTCTACAGCAGGAAAATTTTTATCTGTATTTCAAACAATTTTAATAAGTTAATTTTTTGAAAATGTACTGTGGCTGCAGCATAAATACATTTTACTTTCTAATGATACCTTGATGTGTGCTAAGAATGTAATTTAAAATCAAAATTGAATATCCTGAAATGATATACAAGATGATGTATAGAGCTTTTGCCTTAATCTTCAGGTGCTTTTGCAAGATGCCTTCCAAACAAAATATACCAGTAGTCAATGCTAAATACAGAATTGCAGAAATGCCATCTTTGTTGCTGATAACGATCTGCATGTCTGCCTGTGGATTCATGTGATTTATTGATTTTGTCTTGATTGACAAAAGAGAACCAAATCCAGACTCCTATAAGTATGTGGTCGCAAATGGGCTAAGGACAATAAGGGATTTTTCACAAAGTCTTGGAAACATATTCATTGTTGGACACCAATACTCTTCCAAAGTTTTGCTTTCAAACTGCATTTCAAGAGTGCAATTTGTCCGCAAATCAATAAGATCTTCCTTCAGCTTGTCATCATCCGGCATATTATCCAAATTGTAGTAGTATGGATTCATGATCCATTCTCCTGAAATCTTCAGTTCTCCAGCTTCAAAATATCCCATTAAATGATTTTGATAGCATTTCCAAATGAGCCACAATATCTTTCATACACAGTAGGAATTAGAGATCCATTATCATCAACAATTTCTTCAAGTGATGGAAAATTTGAAAGATTACCTTATTCTGCCCATTAACACCAAAGAGGTAACTTTTCTTTTAAATCTTTCAACTTTTTGCAACATTTCAATGTTCTTGTCTTTTTCATGAAGAGAGAGACTCAATTCATTCATACAAGTGAAAATGTCAGCCAAATAAGCCAGCATTTGCATGAAATTTTGTGATTCCAGTTCAATAACCAGATCATAGTCACGTTCCTCCAGAAAAACTTTGATTTCTTCCCACAGTTTGAAGAAGCAGGTTAAAGCTTGCCCTTGTAGAGCCAGTGGACTTCTGTATGGTAAAGCAAAAGTGAATATTCATTTCCCAGATCTTCACAAAACAACTTAAAGATGTTCCCTAATCCAGTTGATCTTTACACAAGTGTCTAGTACTTTTTTCAAGCTTGGAGGCAATGTTTTTGCTGCCAAGGCATGACAATGAAGGAAACGGCGGGTGACTTGCAAGTGCAGAATCTCCCTCTTCATCAGTGCATAAAATCCAGATTTATTCCTTAGCATTGCAGGAGAACCATCAGTGCACACAGAACCAATTGTTTGTATATCTAAACCATGTTTGGCAAAGTCTTTCACAAAATGATACACATCTTTTCCTTGTGTGGTTGGTTTCAGCTCTTCATAAAACAGGAAATCTTTCACAATACTACTACTGACATACCTAACCACTGCAATGAGTTGACTGCAGTTTAATGCATCAATTGATTCATCCAACTGGAGAGAGATTTTCAAAGAACTAGACCTGATCTGAGATAACTTAATTCAATTGTGAATGCCATTATTTGATAGCAGCACTAATTCGAGCTTTTTTCTTGCTTCTTGGCCCAGAACAGTTGCCATTTCTAATGCACATGGTTTCATCAGCTCTTCTGCAATTGTTTGGGGCTTCTTGGACTTATCAACTTTATATGCCATGTGATATGAAGCCAGTAGCAGTAGTTTGTCAGCAGAAATGAAACCTAATCTTGGAAGGGTTTCCTCGAGATTGAAAACGGGCTCTTTTAGTTTTCAGTGATTCAAAATTGTGGCCTTCAGCATCACCTCCACCATGTTGTTGAAGAGCTCTTGCAAATTTGATGGCTTCATATTTGCGTTGGAAAACAGCATTACAAAGTATGCACTGCGGTTTTTACAATTCATCATTTCTCGTGCAAGTGAAACCAAAACGCAAGTAGTCATCATTTTTTATTTTTTTATTTTTTGACATAATGAAGGATTAATTATCTAAAAGAGATAGAAAAAATGAATAACTCATCAATGTAATAACCAACTTCAATATAATCACCAGTGTAATAACCAATATAATAGAATCTATCAAATTTGGATTCTAGAAATAATTCTGAGCTTAATGAAGAAATAAGACTCACCCATTTAGCAACCCAACTATAAACAGTAGCCGACAGGAAGCAGCGCTGCTTATTTTCAATTGTTAATTTGAATGCTTTCCATATTATCTTATTACTGTTACACTGGCTAATTTAACAAAAAAAGTTGTTTTCTCTTCCACTATTAAAATGGTTAAAGGTATCAGCAAAAATAATAAACAAATAAATTTGAATGTTTAATGATTAAATTTTAAACATTTCAATTTATTTATTATTTTTGCTAAATTGCCAAATCTTAAGTTTTTACATCCTGTCTTAGAGATCATGAACTTCAACTTATATATGTAAATAAAATCTATTGGTACTACCTGAAAAAAGTGGTATGTAAGGTTTAAAATTAATTTTTAAAAATGAAAAATTTTTCTTAAAGCTTTTTATTTTAGTTTTATTTTCAAAATAATAGATTACATTCAATATTTCCAATAAGTAAAATACTTACCATTTCAAAACTAATTTAAATTGACTGAATTTCTATTTTTGATTAGTAAATATAGTTAACATAACCAACTTAATACAGAATTTAAATATTTCAAACTTTATAGTTAAAACTTAAAAAGAATGAAAACAATTCTTGTAAAAAAAATTCATTAATCATTGAAAAGGATTTTTTTCTTTAAGACAATAGCATCCATAATATCTTATTCATAAAAACAATTAAAAGCTTTTCTAATTAAATGACTTAGTTTTATTGCATTTTTTATTTTACTATTCAGAGCAGATTTTTGCTAATTGTGGGAGTTAGTCCTGTTTTACAAAAATTATTTATTTAAATTCTCCGAGGAGTTCTGCATATCACGAGTATAAACATTAAGCAGTACAAAAAACGAATTTCTCAATTGCATAAAATTAAGGTGGGTGCTGGTAAGAGATTTTTTTTTTTTTTTTGTAAGAATTTCCAAGTCTGTTTTTTACTGCAAAAAGATGCTAAAATTTTCTATACTAATTTATGATCTTCTGCTGATGCCAGAAAAACAAAAAAAAATTTTACCAAAATTTCAAGCCTTCTAAAAGGATCACAATATAATTTAATCTGAAAATCCTTTGGTCTTTCTTCTTAGTAACAAAAATTCTGACAAAACTTTTCCTTCTAAGTTTGGGGCATTTTTTCAACATGTATGTTCAATTTTAGCAAATCTCTGATGGTACTTAATATATCTAGGCTTTTTAATCACTTATTAAAGATGCTGGCTTTTAATTAATATTTTATTTTGTATTCAGTTTCTGATACAAGTTGGTTACTTGTATTATTTTCAACTGGTGATCTATTTAAAGTTTGTTTTTTGTTTGTTTTTTTGTTTTTTTTAAGTTTACTGTCTGTGTTATTTTTAGAATGTTGGTGTATAGTCATTGGTAAAGTTTTTGTTAAAAAATTTTTTTAGATTGGCTTTTTTATTTTTACAGTATTTCTCTCCATTGGCTTATGTATTGTGCTTGCTGTTTACCAATTATTTTCCAAGTTTTTTAATTGAAGTTTGGCTGTTGGGATATGTAAGCTTGTCAATGTTTTATTTTTTTGTTATGTTTTATTACTTATTGTGCTTTAGCTTTGGCTTTTTTGTAAATTGGTTGGGGGTTGGATCTTCCATCTCCAATATTTTTGCATGCTAAATCAAGTTGTTTTGTTTTTTTTTGTTTTTTTTTTGTTTTTTTTCTATAGATTGTCTTTGTTTAATATTTCAGTGAACTCAATTAGGGGACCTGATTTTTTAAAGATATTTTTTATTTGGCAAAGTGAAGGCAGTCCAATTGGCTTTGTAATATCGGCATTTTTCTTTTTTAAGTAGTTCTTTGTTAGTCTTGATAATAATGGGGTAGTGATCACTTAATCTTCGAGGACATATAAATTTAAAATTTATGTAAATTTTTGCAATGTTAATTAATATAAAGAGGTCTTTTTTTTTTTTTTTTTTTTTTTTTGACTAAGTTACTCATATTTCCTTTGCTATTTATTTGTTTGCATTTTCCACCCAGTAAGTTTATGTGATACATGGTGGAGTAATCATGTCTCTCTTGATCCGGGACTGACTGACTGCAGATTTCCAACTTATTCCCCTTTGATAGACCTTTCCGTAGGTGAATAGTCAAATTTAGGGACCTCTTAGAATTAGTTTCTTGACTGATAGATCATAGCACTGTTTTCTGTTAACACCTGGTACTTCATTTTCAATCTGACCATGCTGATTAACCATTTTGTATTTGGGGTCACAGCCAGCATAGATTTCATTTTGGTGACTTCTATTATTAGCTCACTGATATGATGTAAGTCTAGATTAAGTTATGAAAGTTTATATACTTTGTTTTGAAAATGGAAACAAGGCCCTCCAAAAATATATAAATTTCAGATTTCTAAGCCATATTTGTAAAGTTTTAATCATTTCTACCATGTTGGTATATTTGTATTCATTATATGAATTTTCATTTAAGCAATTTGCAAAAATGTAGATGTGTTTAGTGATGCTATTTTTTGGTCTACAGTACTTCTTTGAAACCAAGCATGTTCACAATGCTGTTTCATAATGGTGTTTGAAAGTAGCATCTTTTATCTGACAACCTGGTTAGAATGGCCAAAAGAATTAGCAAGCAGAATTTATTTTGATGGAAATTTTATGTGGGTAAAAAAATTCTGGAATGGTAAAAATACTTTATCGCTTATAGTTAGTGCTTGTTCAATCCATTACTCATCTTCACACATTTTTCCTCTTCCATGTTTAATAAAAACAAATTGTGACTGTTTTTTTTTTTTTTTTTTTAATGCAAGTCTATTGCATTTTTGTAGAAAAAGTGAATTTGTTCATGTCTTGTGTGCAGCAATTTTTGCAGCTTGTCTGCCATTGTAATTGGTTGTAAATTTTAACTATTACAATCTGGCAACTTGTCTTCCATGGATTGAGTTAGACATTTGCTAAATATTAAAAGCTTCCCAAGAATTAGTCACAAAGGGGGGGGGGTCAAGAGTGACATTCCTTTCACTCTTGATGTCAATGTCACATTTGCTTGAAAAATAAATCTCAAAGTTGTAATATGAAAGAACCATTTCAGTCAACATGTTTTTAAGTTTCTCATAAAAGGAAAACAGATTTTATGCTAAGGTTTTTTTTTTTTTTTAATTTACCTTTGTCAATGTAAATTTCTGAGTAGTAATTGTATAAGTAAACATTCAGCTGTCAAGCTAGATATTTTGTCCATGCACACATGTGTGTAGCAAATATTTATCCATGCAAGTTTTATTACATTTGATTGACAAAGCCTGTCTTATTTTTTTCCCAAAATTAGATGTATATTGGGTTCAAAATTGTGAATGAACTGTACAAAGTTTATCTACAATTATGATCATGATGTATATTTTATTCGAAAATTGTTACAATACAATAACAAAAAAAAATCTATTATTGAATATAAGATTTTGACAGTATTTACATTATTCAGTATTTACATTGTCCTCTTTTTTTTTTTTTTTTTTTTTGTTGTTGTCATATTCAAAATGCTTCAGCCATTGTACACTCTTTTTTCAGGTGACTGGAATTTCAAACTGAACCCTTTACTGGATTGATTTTTCTAGTTTCACATGCCATGCTTTTTCTGGATGTTTCCATATCAGTTATCTCCTATTAACTTAGTTTTTCACCTTAGCCAGGTATTGAACTCATAACTCTTTTGGGTAAAGTTACTGGATTCAACCAGTGGGATATGTCCTTCAGGACATCAGTATATGAATTTTTGGAACTTACAAACCTAATGTCTCGGTAACAGTTTTTTGCATCTTTTGGTGTTTTTGGTCTTTCCTTTTTCTTTTTCTTTTCCTTTTTTTTTTTTTTTTTTTTTCTTTTTTTTTTTTTTTTTTTTTTTTTTTTTTTTTTTTTAAAGCATTCCATATTCTAAGCTTGGTCAGCTTAGATTTTTGTGTCCAGCATATGCACCAATTCCTTAAGTTTCATATTTTCTATTGATGCCTTTGAAAATTATGGGATTCCTTCAGTTTATTTACATGAAATTAAATTCCTCACCAATTTTATCTGTGCACATACCCACAAGAAGGTATATTCAGGTAGCATATATTCATCTGAACAACATTTATATCTGTCTATATTTTTGAGATTAGGCATTATTTATACTATTTACATTGTTCAGATAAAAGTGCAGGAACACCGAGAGGATGGGGGAAATCAGTCTTAGCTGACCACATATGGAGGGTAAAAGGAGATCACTGCCCCTATGGGAGAAGGTTGAAATACAGACCATCACTGGAAAATATGAAAATCTGAGGAATCTGCACATATGCTAGGTCACAAAAATCTAAGCTGACCAAATGTAGAAATGAATACAATATAGGAACCAGTAATATGGAGTGCTAGAGAAAACGATAACGAGAAAAGTTGCAACTTGTGTTATATGTAAAAAGTTTTCACTACTTAGAATGTTTTTAGATTGATTTGGAATATTACTACTTTCAGAAGTCTTCTCTTTATTTCTTTATATCTATAATATTGGCTTAGTCATTAATCAAATATTTTGTAAAGCATTATTTTTATGCCTAGATGCATCTTAAAATAAGTTCAGCTAGTGGAACAATATGCACTAAAAGGTTAAAAAAATAAATACTACCAAAGTTATCATTTCTACCCCCAAGTAGGCGTGGGGCTCCCACAGGGTTTAGTTTCAGTGTAGTAAGCACCAGCCCTGTCAATTATTGTAATTGATGATTGACAATATAACTTAAGTAGTAAAAAGTACAAAAAAACAAAAACAACACTGCTGAAACAAGCCCCTTTTGGGGCTCCAACCTAATCAGGAGTTCCTGCATAGTACACACTGCACTAGCCATGCAGATACATGTATATTATTAGTTGATGACTGACAATGTAATGTCAATTTAAAAATAATTTAAAAAAAAAAAAAAATAGGCAGATGGCTATAAAACGGTGCTGAAAAAAAAAATGACAAAGGCCACAATAGGGCCCAAAAAATGTTAACAAATAAAGTTATTTCATTGTTCATAAATAGATGAAATAATTCACCTTCAGAAAGGCTATCAGGTACATCAATGGTTGCCAGTAGCTTCCATAAAATTAATCAGCCATGGATGATAGTAGCCCACTAGTGATCATCGCTTTCCTCCATGTCACTAGCGTAGTTATCAACTTTGCGACCACTTCACCGTCAATGTCCACTTGAGTAAAACCTTCAAAATCCTCATCGGAGTTTGAATCTAAGAAAAACTCCTGAATAAAGGATTTGTTGGATGTTGATTTGTTTACAAAAAAATCATGAAAAAACTAACATGGGTTTAATCGATGTTACCCCTCATGTAGAAACTAGAAAAATTCAAAATGGTGTTGGAAAATGGAAGTTCAGCCTTGTTCCAAAGCAATAGTAGGTGATTAGCAACTTATAATACTGGAAATAACAGTTGACAAGTGTTTATTTATAGCAACCATCTCAAGGCAGCAGAATGCCCCTTCAGCTGCAAAGAGAGAGAATTCTACAATGACAGTTTTCACCTGCACCATGGTAAAGGTTAATAAGTTTAACTATTTAACAATATAGCTAGTTTAAACTTAGTGGTTTGCTCCCAACTTTGTTCATCCAAAATAATGCCTTTTAGTGCAATTGGGATAATTTGTCCAATCAATCAATACCTGTAGTCTGTTCAGTTATGGTATTCTTACTTTAACCAGATTGTATGAAACCTAATCAGTATTTTCCCTTTCCAATTAGATTTACAGGCACTTTATTCCTTGATTACTTTAATCAGTTGTTTAAAAAAATATCATTTTTTATAAATATTTTCAGATGAATTTCTGATCATACATCTTTTTCAGACTGTCCAGTTTGTCCAGGGAATATTTGTGGAGAAATATGATCCTACAATTGAAGACAGTTACAGAAAGGTAATTTTCCTTCCTTATTTAAATAGGTAAATCTCTTACAAAGTACAATAGCATGTTTTAAAAATATAATTTCTTTATAAACTGATATGTACAGCAAAAATTTTACTAATCATATCTTCAAAATATTTGAATTTGAAAAGATTCATAGGATTTAGGCCATTTTAGTAAGTAAATTTCCAAGAAACATTTGTATCCCTCAAGATAAACAAAAATATGCAGCATCAGTTATTTACTATTGGCATCTGAGACACAGACATGCCAATAACAGGCCTTCAAATCTCTCTTGCCATTGCTAATAAAAAAAAAAAAATGATGCACAAATACAATTTGGTATTGGCACAGTTGAAGGAGCTACTGGAATATGATGCAGTATGTTCTTCAACCACTTTAGGGGGTCTACTTCAGATCTGCCCCACAATATCCAGAAGGCAGTTTAAGATTTAATTAATTTTTCCTTCTCTTAAATTGGCTGCTGTACTGCTGTAATTCATTCATATTGCAAGAACAATAGTAATACCAGTTCAAAACTTAAACATTAAGGTTTAAGAAAATCTCTGAATGATTTGTCTAGCAAAAGTGCAATTGACTGATAACTTTTTAGTTAGCATATAAATAGTTTTTCATACAGAAATCGCTGTTCATTGGACTGATGCTATACAAAAAGTTAATTTTATTTTTTTTTTTTTTCTCTTTACTTGCTAGTTCCTAAGTATTCAGTTAACTGATCCTTCAGAATCATTTCAACAATCTCTGATCTTTTACTAGATATTTTTAGAGGTAGGTGTTTATCATATGAATGCTCTCATTAACCTGAAGTTCTGAAACTTACCTCCTATTTAAACTCGCTTCGAAAAACTATGGTTTTATTGCAGTTGTAATTGTTATTATTTTTTTATTTTTTATTTATTTATTTTTTTTTCTTTTTTCTTTTTTCTTTTTTTTGTGTGGGTAGAAGTGATCATGGATATGCAAATGAGTGTATCACATGCCAGGGAAAGTGGTGGGTTCATTGCTCTTGATCAATGCAGGTATATTGCACACACACATATCCATCATAGCTCAAGCATTAGTGTATGAACCTGGCGGTGTCAAAGCAGCTCATTTGGGAATGTCTGCTTTGACTTTAAGGTGGTTTTGCCTCCAGCCACATCAAGTCATTGAATATGTCAATGAACACAATGAAACTAACTTCACTTACATAGACATTGAGTAAGTGGGTACCTCACACACTGTCAGAAATCAACCAGCAACAATGAGTGACAGTCTCTCATTGTGTTTTTGGCACTGCAATGTACCCATATTTCATAGTAGTTACCAGTGACAAAAAGTGGATCCTGCATGACACCCCCACAAGCATGTCAGCTCTGTATCTGGACTAGTCGACAAGTGGTGTGCTATGAGTTGATACCAAAAAGCCAAACTATCATTGTGGGCCTTTATTCGCAGTAGTTGGGAAGTGTGCAACAAGCACTGAAGCAGAAGCAGCCAACTCTGGTTAATTGCAAGAGTATACTGTTCCTTCATG
Organism: Acanthosepion pharaonis; assembly: GCA_903632075.3. NCBI lineage: Eukaryota > Metazoa > Mollusca > Cephalopoda > Sepiida > Sepiidae > Acanthosepion > Acanthosepion pharaonis. The sequence goes on from CAHIKZ030003732.1 coordinate 28,779, forward strand.
ACAATGCCAGGCCTCATGTAGCCAAGGATACCATACGACAACTTGGCTGGGAAACACTGTGCTATCCATCTTGCTCTCTGAACATTACTATCTCTTCCATTTCCTGGACAACCACCTTTGTGGGAAATCTTTCGCAAATGAGACATACTTGTGGCAGGCACTTTGAAGACTCATGGTATATCAAATTTGCTGTATACATTTCTTTTCTAATAAATGAAAAACAGCATGTGCCTTTTTTGGTTACCTTGTAGTTTTTGTATTTACTTTGTTTTTGTTTGTTATCATCACCATAAAATAGTAATTCTCATGAAATGGTAGTCATCAAGAGTGCTGGTTCATAAAATTCGTAATTTCTTAAGCTCAAATGCAACAAAATTAAAAGTAAAGTTTACTTATTTCTGTAAACTTGTTACTATTTCAACAAAAGTTTATTTTATCTACCAAGTATTTTTTTCCTCTTCTCCCACCAAATTATGAAATTGCAGCACCATTTTCTCTTCTGTACACTGGCTTTTAGTGTCCTATTTATTCAACCCAGCTGCATATAAGTAGCCTCTCCCAGTAATTGTAACTGATCTTTCAGTTAAGGTCTTACTATGTGTTCTCAGTTGGCAAAATTATGTAGACCGAGTTATTCTACCATAAACAGTTTTGCCAATAGTAAGAAACATTATACATCAATATCCAGGAAGTTTGGCAAAATGGATACCTGCCTGTTTATTACACATAAAGTAGCTGAAACTTTCTAGTGCTGATATAGCACTAGCTTGTTTTGGTTTTTCATTTTCCTCTTGTAAATATAAAAAAAGGAACCATTTTTCTACCAGCATGTTAGCTACATTTACCTTAGCTTTATTAAGGGTTTCACTTTTGTGTCTGTCATATATTTATATCATATTTTTTCACCTAAAAACTATGAATTATGAATTTAGTTAATATTTTGTAGTTTAAAATGTAACATTTATATATAGATGAAAGCTTTTCAATATTAGTTTTAGTCAAACTGTTTAAGAATAAGAATTAAGAAGCATTTACAATTAAGTTAAAAAAAATGTGTTAGGTTTTAATTAAACATCAAACATACAGTGATATGTTCATGGCTTAAAGTTCCTCTCTATTGTAAGTAAAGAGGATTCTATTTATCTCTGTAGAATCTGATTTTTAAGTTCCTATTTGATTTAGATATCTCTATTAATTGTTAATCTTATTGTTAGATTCAGATTAAGTAAATATCCCAACCTACCTTAGTTTACCCTGTGAAAATGTGTCAAAATAGTGACATTTATTTCAAATGCTGATATCTTTTATTTTCTAGGTTATTTTGATATAATTAATATGTAAACAAAACTTCATCTTTCTTTATCTCACTTAGAACTGGAGGCCTATTTCAAATTTCATCATTTCACTGAGAGCAAAGATTTTTAGTTTTGTGCTGTTGTCAGCTTTAATTCAAAGAAAAAAATGTAATGATTAAGAGCATAATTAATTTAGCTTGAAAAGTTGTTCTTTTTTTTTTTTTTTTTTTTATTATACAGTAAAGTAAAAAAATTGCTTTTTAAGATACCTTTTAAAAAAAAGAAAAACAAACATTAAAACTTTCTTTAGCATTTATAATAAGAAATAGAATTAATAAGTTCAAATTTTGGTATAAGAAATGTAAAAATTCCACATTTTTAATTTGTTAGAAACAGAAATGGCTTGACCGTTGATCTGACTTATCTCAAAAAACGTTATTTTAATTTTTTTAAAATTTTGACAAAAGATTTGTCTATCTTATGACAGTATATATTCCAAATTTCATGATGGGCATTCCACTAGAACTGTTGTTACAAGCGTTTCATAGAACTGGGCAAAATTCAAAATGGCAGAATGTAGTATCTGCTACTTGATATAAAAACATTTTGATATTTCACAATATGGTGAAAAAATATCTTTGTAAAGCTATTTTAATGCTGATTAATATTCACATAAGGACCAAAACAAGGTTTTCAATAAAAAAAATTTTCTGGTGATGAAACTGAATTTTCATTTTTTTTATAATGCAACACAATTTTGTCATGGAAAAAGTGATATAATATTTAAAAATTCTGAAAAGTGTTAAGGTTTAATTAAATTATAGCATAAAAAAAATATTTGACCTCAATGGTCAAACAAATTTTGGTTGATGTTTGATATTCTAAATCTACAAAAATAAAGCAATTTCCGTTGTTTATGGTTACTTTTTTTTTTTTTTATGAAAAAACTTTAAAATGAATGTTCTAAAAAAAAATTCTTGACATGTTGAGTTTTATGCAAAGTTTTTGTTATATGAATCAAAAAAGTAATTTTTTCTGGAGATCAAACTGTTAAAAAGCATTCATTTTCATATTTTTTTTTATACAACACAGATTTTGATACATAAAAAATGATGTAAAAAAGAAAGAATCTAAAAAAATGGTCAAAGATTTTTTAGGTTATAGTAGGTACCTCCACGAGATCGCTAAAAAAAAGAGCATAGCATGATGAAAAGACGCCAAACTTGATGAAAACAAAATTTTATCGTCTAAATGTTTGTTATTATTAAGAGGAAAGGTCAAAGTATTTTTGGGGTATTTTTTTTCCATTTTTTAATCGTTCCTAGCACGTCCAAAATTTTCATTAAAAATCTTTTTTTTTTTTTTTTTGAGTCAGCAAAATTGACCATTTTTTCCATTTAAAAAAAAAACTGGAAATCTGACTTTGAAATTTTTAAAATATCAATTATCATTTTTTCAAAACTTATTTTAAGAAAATCAGAAATTATAATGTTTATTTAAAATATTTTGAACCAAACTTAACTTAGCTTTTGTGCCAAAAAGATGTAATTTGAAAATAAAACAAAGCAGGTCATAAACTTTCGCGTCTCTTGACATGTGATGAATGATATTTACGAATTCCATGATAATTTGTTCTACGGAAGGAGAAAAGTGAAATAATTTACATTTAAGTGAACAAATTATTTACCTCGTTATTTTTAAGGAAAACTTTCAGCGGTCTAATTTTTTTTTTTTTTTTTTTTACTTAGCTTTCACCTTTACGTTTATGATGCTTTATGGAAAATATATTGTAAAGAAATTAAAATAAAACTGTTAAGAGTGACATTAAATTTCATATTTCTTAAGAAAGGTATCTAATTAATTTATAGGTACCTTTCTTATGAAATTTTTATCAGAAATTGTACATAAAATACTATAATTTTATGTACATTTATTACATTCTACTGTTATTTGTATTTGCATTCATTTTATTATTAATTTTGATATTTCATTTATGGAAAATGTCATAACTGAGATTAATATAAAAATAAGATCATATAAATTTCATAAGATGATACTGATACTTGTAGGTACCCTTCTCAGTTGAAATTGAAAAAATCAAATTAACTTTCCACACGTGTTTCATAAAAAGTAAAGGCCTTAACAGCGGAGAACAATGCTTAACTCAAATAACGCAACTTAATTGTATTCTGGTTGGTCTTCCGTATTTTATAATTACAGCCCGATTATAAACACAAAAATTACATTTCTTAATTACAATGGATCTTCTGAAAAAAATGATACAATTTACAATCTAAAAAGATCTATCTCATAAGGACACTTATGAAAGTGGATGCGGCTTTTAACTAATTTTATAATATTTTAACAACTTAAATGTAAAATCTATTATAATTAATGAAATAACAAATAATTGTATTAAAATTCATTTTCATCGAAAAAATTTTTTTGCTTTCAGAAAATATTGTCCATATTCATAAAAACAACTAAAAGCAAATAAAAGCATTTGAAATTAAATAATATCTTTGTTTTATTGAGTTTTGTATGTTACAATTCAGAGCTGATTTTCAGATACTGCGTATCCAATTAAAAACAAAAAAAACATGATTTGCATTCCTCAAAGCCCTGTGCTTTTAATTATTGTAATCACTAAAACCGATGCGATCGAATTTCTAGCGTTTTCATAAAATTAGTTATGGGGGGGGGTAATAAATATTTAAAAAAATATTTCTACCATGACTTTCATAAAAAAAACATATTTATAATAATTTCGATCATCTGTGAATAGTTCCTGAAAGTTTCATTAACATTTAATTATTTCTATTTTTGCACGATTTTTCAAATTAATGTGTGTCATAAAAAAAAAAACGTGCTAAAATTGTGTATGTTATTTACTAGTTCCGCTGATACAAATAGAAAAAGGTTTTTTTAATCAAAATTTAGAATGTTCTAAAAGAAGGAAAATTTTTAAAAAAATAAAAAAAAAAAAATTTTTGGTCTTTCCTCTTAATAATAACATAAGCATTTAGACAATAAAATTTTGTTTTCGGCAAGTTTGGCGTCTTTTTCATCAAGCTATGCTCTTTTTTTAGCGATTTCGTGGAGTTACCTAGGTTATAGTATCAAAAGAATAAATGACATTTGATGTTGATGATAAACAGTTTCTTTGACTTTTGATATGATACACTATATCCACAAGAAATCAATCTGTGTTCATTGGGATACATTTCAAAATGGAAAATGAAGTCTGTTTCACTGAAACTTTTTTATAATAAAGAATGTTATTTTAGATTTTTCTTTCAAAATCTTTCTTTCTAAAATATTTGATGCATTTTTCATCTCATTTTTTGAAAGTTTATAAGTTCTTCCTGTTTCAGTTATTGGATCAACTGAGCTAAGAATATCAGAATATTTCAAAATTGATATATTTGAATGTGATGGATAATAGAAAGATGGAGAAGGTCCATTTGGTTGTAAAAATGTTATTCACCTCTCCATTATCTGGATATTTTTCAAGTACACATCCTAACCACAAATTCCTATCATGAAGTGCTGTCACAAATCTGTTAATGTATTCGAACTCCATATTGTTTTGTGATTCGAACTATCCTTCCTTTATTTTGTGTTGACACTATTTTTACTTCCAATTCCCTCTGAGAGACAGGAATGAAAGTATGTAATCTCTGTGTTCCTATAATAGTGGAGGAATTGCTAAATCTATCTTCTAAGATGTTTCATTTGTCCATTCTGCAGTTGAGGAATATAAAAAATGTATTCTGGAAATATTTTTTTCACATAAAAATACAGCTGTCTTGGTGTCATGATTTGTTCATTATAGGGTCTCTGCAGGCTAGCTTTTGCTGCTAACCTTTTAACAGTGCCACCTAACCCATCACATGGTCCTTTCCCAATGAGAAGTATCAAAAAAAGTGCCACTCTGCATCAATACCAAAAATCAGATTTATGGTTTGCACAAATTTATAAAGTTTTTAAAATTTTTATAGTGTGAAACAGCACCATCAGAGAAATATATCATTTTTGGACATCAAAATCAAGAATTTCTTTTAATTTTTCTACAATTTCTTTTAATTTTTGTATATGCTTTCTTTTTAATATTTTTCAAAATAAATTGCTCAAATTCAATTCTATTTTTATTTTAATTTGAATGGATAATGTTTTTTTAATTTTCCAGTGGAAGCCTTCTTTTATCTTGCAAAATTTTGAATAATTTCAGCAAAATTTTAATTTTTTTCAATAACCTTTTCTTCAGAACAAAATTTTTCTAGATTGCTTTGGCAATGAAATTTTTAATTTCAATGTTTAAGGCCTGCATTTAATTTTTCAATTTTCCTTTTATGATTTTTTAAGTGGATTTTCATTTGTTTTAACTTTTAAAATCATCAACTGAATTTTTGTTTTAATTTTCCATAAACAAAACAAAATCATCCATTTTTTGCTGCAAATTTTTTCAAGTTTTAGGTTTTCAAAAATATCGTTTTTGACATTCCTTTAAAAATTTTTTTGCACCAACCTAATATCAACTTTTGTTGATGCTTCATTGCATGTAACAGCAAGTATGCATTGGTGGTAATCTGTCAAATGATAATTTCCTCCTTCAATCAGTTTACCAAGATGAGATCCTGAAATCATCAACTTCATATTTTGATGGATTGTGCAAATGCAGACAGTATGAGTCCCAGCACCACCTGCTAGCACACGTTCTTTTGGTCTAAGCTCAGCGAATTTAGAGAAGCTTATTTTCTCCTGGTTCTTTGATTTGAATAATTCAAATGCCTCTTTCAAGTTACAGAGAACAAGATATTTTTGTTTCTGAACCTGTTTCCCATCCTTTAAAACAGTCTTGTAATCATTTTTTCCAGGCATCACTCTGACTTCTTCACTTTTATAAAACTGCCTCATTTTATCAATTGTCTCTTGTGGGAATCTGTTTTTTTTCGTGTATTTGGCAAAGCTAAAATTCCTTCCTCATTCACAAGTTTTTTTGCTTGCTTTACCATGTACATTGTAGTGCCAAATTCTGTTTGTATTTTGCTTAGACTCCATTATTTTTTAGAAGTACAGTCAGAATTTGAATTTTTTTGTGATCTCTTTTCACTCACAGTAAAATTCTCTTTCAACTGGGTGATGATTTCTCTTTCAAAGTTTTTGGTGTTCTGCGCCAGTTGATTCCTCATGAGAAATGTTTGATGAAATTATACTGATTCTATCAGATACTGCTCCTGTAAATTTTTTCTATATATTTCTATATATCACTTTTTCATGACAAAAATCTGTTGCATTACAAAAAAAAAAAAATGAAAAAATCAGTTTCATCACCAGAATTTTTTTTTTTTTAATTTTATGACCATGGTCCTTATGTGAATATAAATCAGCATTAAAATGCTGATTAATAAAGATATACAACTTCACCATATTGTGAAATATCAAAAATGCTTTTATATAAAGTAGCAGATACTACATTCTGCCATTTTGAATTTTGCCCAGTCCTATAAAACGCTTGTTAACAACAGTTCTAGTGGAATGCCCATCATGAAATTTGGAAACATATACTGTCATAAGATAGACAAATCTTTTGTCAAAAAAAAAAAAAAATTAAAATCCATTTTTTTTTGAGATAAGTCAGATCAAAGGTCAACTTTTTATTTGAAAAAATTAAAAAAAATCCCCAGATAAAATTGTAGATCTATCCAAGTACTTTAAAATGATATATGAATGAACTTGTAGGTCCATAAACAACTGAGATATTTTTTAAAGTTGGTCACTATTCATTTTTTTCGTAAAAGGTCAGAGGTCATATCTCAGGAACCCCTTGACCTTGAGATGTGTAACAGGTGCAATTCAATTCCTTTCATGGAGATCTATAAGTGTAGCAAATTTGAAAAAAAAATCCGTGTCGGACATGGTATTTGAAATAAAAAATTTGATTTGAACAGTGGGAGCCATATATATATATATATATATATATATATATATATATTTTCATATCTCATCTTTTTGAATATCATAAAAGACTTTTTATTTTATGGGAAGATTTTTAGGAATTGAATAACTTTAAAAAAAAAAAAAAAAAAAAAAGATTTTTAAATAAAACAAATTTTGAGGATTTAATTTAAAATAGAAATTTTGATATTAATATAAAGATGCAAAAAAAAAATTATTATTTTTTTTTTTTTTTCACCAAGATTTAGAAAAAAATGAAATAAAAAAAAAAATATTAAAAAATTTAATTTCAAAAAAGTTTCATTCATTTGAATAAGTTATTCAAATTAAATAAATTATTTTTTATCAAGAAATTAAATTGATTTTTTAAAAAAAATTTAAATCCCACCAGCTCAGGCATAAAAAAAAACAATTTTAACCAAAATTTTGAAGATGTTAGAAATAATAAAGAATAAAAATAAAATTAAAAAGTCATTTTTTTTTTGTTTTCAATTAAACAAAAACAAACAAGTATAAAATTTGTTAGGAACAAATCAAGGGATGATTTTTTTTAATTAAACTTTTTTTAGCAAAATTTGAACACTAATTTAAAATCTACTAGATTGGTGTTTATTAATAGTGGGTCTTTTAAGTTTTCTATTTATATAATTCTTCTTGCAAAAAGTTATGGAACTCTTTTTTGGCTTTTTTAAAAAAACATGTTAATAAAAATTTAAATGTTTTATCAATTTTATTTTTTTTGCATCATTAATTTCCTGTTCTTTTATTATTCTCTTTAATGTTTTTTTTACTCATTCATTTCATGGCATAAACAATTTTTAATAGGTTTTTTTTTGCCTTGCTTCAATTCCATTAGAAAAAAAAAAATTGAAACCCTTGATTTTTTCTTAAATTTGTTTTTTCAACACGTTGAGTTCTGCAGGGCAAATCAGGTCAAACAATTAATATTTTTTTTTTCATTTTTTTGAAAACTTAACATGTTTCTTCTTCAAAAAATTCCTCCTTAAAAAAAAAAAAAAACAGGCTCCTCCTCCTATTTTTTTTTGGATAATCAATCTCCTGAGACCAATTTTCTTCTTTCATCAAAATTTATCTTTGATTTTTTTTTTAACCTCTTTCTGGTTGGAAATTTTAAAAAAAATTAAAAAAAAACTTCTTAATTGTCTTAATTTTTTCTTCTTTGAAATAACATTCTTACTTAAAAACCAAACTATAAATTCTTTTGAAACCATTTTCTTCTTATTTGTAAATTAATTCTTCTTTAATGGCACCTCCTTTTTTATATTCTAAAAACCTCCTCCTTTACAGTTCATCTGATTTCAAAAAAAAAATGCAATAACAACATATTTTTCTGGTAGGAGCAACCAAAATACATTATAAGTTGAATATTTTCAAATGAAAAATTTCCTGAATTTTAGGTAAGGTGGTGGAGAAAATCTTGAAGAATTCTTTGAAAACAAAATTTCAAAAATATTATCAATGGTTAGAGGATTAAAAAAAATTTCATTTTGTTAATTTGAATTTCAAACCAGTTAACTTTATTTGTTTGCATACTTTTCTTTCAACAATTTTTGGATAAGGCTGTGTAGTTTTAGGAAATTTTTTTAGAAAAAATGCCTATTTAAAAAAAAAAAAAAACACATTAGTCTGAGTGATAAAGACTAATTTTTCAACCATCATTTTAATGATTGATTGGAGGGGAAAATTTTCCATCAATGCATATAAAAAGAGTCAAACTTTTTTTCTGTTGAAAAATCTAGCATAATATTCTAAAACAGTACAATAAACACTAGTGGGTCAACTGTTAAGATGAGTTGACAAAATTTTAATAACTAATCTAGAAAGTACTCTAAAAACAATTTTGAAATTTAAATTTGTATCATTTTATGGAATTTAAAATCTGTGACAGTGTTTTATGGAATCATTTATCAATACAAAAGTACAAAATGAAGTAATAATGATGTTGAGACAATTTTACCACTTTGAATCTTGAGTTTAAGTATGAAAAACAGCTAGTTTACATTTGAACCATTTCCACATTTTGAAATTTCAATCATTAGAGAAATTATTCCAAACACAATTTATGAATTTTTACACAGACATGATTTAATGGAGGAAGGAAAAAATTGAATTATCACTATGAAAAGTGTAAGGATAATTTGCAAGAGTTTTAAAGTGAAAATTTTGTTTATTTTTACTACAATATTTAAAGTAAATTGATTTAACTTTTATTCAACCCCTTTATTTACAACTCAAACTCTTGAAAATATTTTTCAACTTTTCAACATAATGCAACATGTATAATTCATTTTTAATGAATGCTGAAAAATTCTATTCTTCTTCTGAAAATTTGTTTTATGAATTAGGTTTTTCCTTTTCCATCTGAACTTTTCACAATATCTTTTAAAATATCAATGTAAAATTTTGTAGCATGGATTTCTGTCAAAAAAAAAAATTGAAATAAATTGTTCTACTTTTTCAATAGGTGCTATTTTAACATGGGCATTTTGTTTTTTTCATTCATTTTAAACTGCTATTTTAGATGTATCCAAAATTCATTCTTCAATAGTAAATTTTAAAAAACAAATTTTTTTTTTTTTTTTTTTTTTTTTTTTTTTTTTGTCATTTCATTTTTTTCTATTTAAATACAAAAAAATTTCTTGGAGAAGGGGCTTTCAACTGTTAAGTAGTTTTGATGAATGGAAATTGGTCTAAAATGATCAACTAATGTTTTGACAGGTCTGAATTTTTGATGATCAAATTAAAATGCTGATTAAAAATAATGGAATGTCTCAGATCATATAGGACATTGCATCATGCAAATATTTCATATCAACATTCAAATTTGAATGGAAAAAATAACAATGTTTGAACACACAATTTAATGTATAAAAAGAAATTAGACTGCATTTCCATTTTGAGTTTTTGCAAATGTAATGCAACAAAAACTACCTGTTTTTTGAAAATAAACAATGAAAAACTGATTTTACAAAATGAAAAATAGTCCTGGGAAAAAACACTCCAGGGTAAAAAATTTAAACCACTTTAAAAATTGGTCTTAAATAAAAAATGATGCAGTCTATCTGGTGAGACTGGAGGCATTGAAATATTAAATTTTTCCAAAATCAGACAATTTTTTGCAACAAAATATTTTTATGATAAAATTTTAAATATACTGGATAATGCCAGAAATAAATCTTTGCAATGTTTTGGGATAAAAATGGACTAGGTGGAAAAATGGTTAAAGCAAATTTTAAAACAATAAACAAATAGTGAGTTCAAAGGTTCTTAGAACTTTTTCTTTGGCACATCTAAAATTTTTGGAAAAAACTATGAAAAAATTTGCTATTCACCTGACCTTTTTTTATTACCATAAAATTAAACAAATTGAAAAATTCTTTTAAAGGAAGAATTTAAAAAAACAAAAAATTTTAAAAATATAATTAAAAGATATATTATAATATACTATTTATTTTTATTGTTAAAAAAAAATTTTTTTTAATTCACTTCTTTGGTTTCATAAAAAAAAAACAAACTTTTTTTAGAATGAAAATGAAAAAGTTAAAAAAAAAATTTAATTTGGGAATTTTTAAGCAAAAATTTTATCTCTGAATAAAAGTTCTTTAGTTTAATAATGTTTTAATTTTAAAATAAACTTTTTGAAAAATAATACCACTTTTTATTTTTTTAAATCAGTGCGATAAACTTCAAACAAAATGTAAAAATAAAATAAACTTGGAAAAATAAAAATTATTTACCCTATTTATTGAAAAAGTAATAATTTTCCTAAAACAATGTTTTAAAAGAATTTTAGTTTAGGAAGAATCTTACATTTTTTTGTGTGTTTTTTTTGAATTGGACTTTTCTTGCATTTAAACCCAAAAAACGAAAAAAAAAAAAAAAGTTTTTTAATATAGCCATTTTTAAAACATTTTTTTTTCCAAATGCCTTTTTAATTAAAAAACCTTTTTATTCTTTTTTGAAAATTGTTTTGAAATTTCATGAATTAAAACAATATTGTATTATTTAAATATATTTTTCAAAAACTTGAAACTTTTTTTAAAAAAAATTTTTTTATATTATTTATTTAATCTTCCATATATTTAAAAGTGAAATGTATTCATTCTTTATCGACTTAAATGTTAACACAAACACACATTTAATTTTAAAATAATCACAGCTATTTGAGGGTTCCTATAGCCTAGGTACCTCCACGAGATCGCTAAAAAAAAAAAAAAAAAAAAAAAAAAGAGCATAGCATGATGAAAAAAGACGCCAAACTTGACAAAAACAAAATTTTTATCGTCTAAATGTTTGTTATTATTAAGAGGAAAGGTCAAAAAGTTTTTTGGGGTATTTTTTTCCATTTTTAATCGTTCTAGCACGTCCGAAATTTTCGTTAAAAAATCTTTTTTTTTTGAGTCAGCAAAATTGACCATTTTTTTTTTTCCATTTTAAAAAAAAAAAATGGAAATCTGACTTTGAAATTTTTTAAATATCAATTATCATTTTTTCAAAACTTATTTTAAGAAAATCAGAAATTATAATGTTTATTTAAAATATTTTGAACCAAACTTAACTTAGCTTTTGTGCCAAAAAGATGTAATTTGAAAATAAAACAAAGCAGGTCATAAACTTTCGCGTCTCTTGACATGTGATGAATGATATATTCTGAATTCCATGAGGCTAATTTGTTCTACGGAAGGAGAAAAGTGAAATAATTTACATTTACGTGAACAAATTATTTACCCAGTTTTTTTTTAACGAAAACTTTCAGCGGTCTAATTTTTTTTTTTTTTTTACTTAGCTTTCACCTTTTACGTTTATGATGCTTTATGGGAAATATATTGTAAAGAAATTAAAATAAAACTGTTAAGAGTGACATTAAATTTCATATTTCTTAAGAAAGGTATCTAATTAATTTATAGGTACCTTTCTTATGAAATTTTATCAGAATTGTACATAAAATACTATAATTTTATGTACATTTATTACATTCTACTGTTATTTGTATTTGCATTCATTTTATTATTAATTTTGATATTTCATTTATGGAAAAATGTCGTAACTGAGATTAATATAAAAAATAAGATCATATAAATTTCATAAGATGATACTGATACTTGTAGGTACCCTTCTCAGTTGAAATTGAAAAATCAAATTAACTTCTCCACGTGTTTTCGCATGAAAAGTAAAGGCCTTAACAGCGGAGAACAATGCTTAACTCAAATAACGCAACTTAATTATATTCTGGTTGGTCTTCCGTATTTTATAATTACAGCTCGATTATAAGCACAAAATTACATTTCTTAATTACTGGGGATCTTCTGATTAGTCAAAATGATACAATTTACAACGCGCTAAAAAAAAGATCTATCTCATAAGGACACTTATGAAAGCCGATGCGGCTTTTAACTAATTTTATAATATTTTAACAACTTAAATGTAAAATCTATTATAATTAATGAAATAACAAATAATTGTATTAAAAATTCATTTTTCATCGAAAAAATTTTTTTTGCTTTCAGAAAATATTGTCCATATTCATAAAAACAACTAAAAGCAAATAAAAGCATTTGAAATTAAATAATATCTTTGTTTTATTGAGTTTTGTATGTTACAATTCAGAGCTGATTTTCAGGTACTGCGTATCCAATTAAAAAAAAAAAAACATGATTTGCATTCCTCAAAGCCCTGTGCTTTTAATTATTGTAATCACTAAAACCGATGCGATCGAATTTCTAGCGTTTTCATAAAATTAGTTATGGGGGGGTAATAAATATTTAAAAAAAAATATTTCTACCATGACTTTCATAAAAAAAAACATTTATAATAATTTCGATCATCTGTGAATAGTTCCTGAAAGTTTCATTAACATCCGATAATTATTTCTATTTTTGCACGATTTTTCAAATTAATGTGTGTCATACCAAAAAAACGTGCTAAAAATTGTCTATGTTATTTACTAGTTCCGCTGATACAAATAGAAAAAAGGTTTTTTTTTTTAATCAAAATTTAGAATGTTCTAAAAAGAAGGAAAAATTTTAAAAAATTAAAAAAAAAAATAAAAAAAAAACTTTGGTCTTTCCTCTTAATAATAACATAAGCATTTAGACAATAAAATTTTGTTTTCGGCAAGGTTGGCGTCTTTTTCATCAAGCTATGCTCTTTTTTTAGCGATTTCGTAGAGGTACCTACTATAGCCCTACTAAGCTTAAATAAAGTCACTATGGTAAGAATTTTCATATCCCAAGTATAAATCATTACAAAAATATTAAAGTCATTTGTCACAGCCAATTTTTCTCTAAATAAAATTGGATTTTTTTTTTTAGTGGTAAGATAAGGTAAAATCTTGAAAAATGAGTTTTATCATCTGAATAAAATATCAAAGAAACTTTTGATCTGAACCACATGAAACTCGGTATTTTCTGAAAGCAAACATTATGTACTTTTCATTTAAAAAATAAAATTGGCTGGTGTAATTGAGTCAAAAAAATTTTTCAGGGAAAAAATGAAAAAAAAAATAGTGAAAATTAAAATTTTTTTTTTTTATTTTCTAAAAAAAAATTTTCCACAATAATTTTTACCTTTTTTTTTTTTTTTTTTTTTAAAATCAGAAAGCCTAAATCATAATCAAACAATTTCAGCCATTAAATTGAGAGTTTGAAGCAAAACAATTCTCAGAGGATCAAAAATAAAAAAAATCTTAAAAAAATTTCAATATTTTAGTCCATTATCTGGTGAAATGTCAATCGTAATTCCATGAAAGTAGGTATTTTCTGAAAGCAAACAGTATGTTGTTTCATTTAAAAGTAAAATTGGCTGGTGTAATTGAGTCAAAGTTTTCAGGGGGTGAAATGTGAAAAAATAGTGAAAATTTTGTATTTTTTTTATAGTTCTAAACAAAAAATTTCTACATTAATGGGGAATTAATTTTTTTTTTTTTTTTTTTTTTTAAATCAGAAGGCATAAATCATAATCAAATCATAATTGGAAACGGTCAACTAAATGCCACTTTCCAAGGTTTTTTCTTTCAAGTCTGTGAGACAAAAATCATTTTGAGATTGTGTGTTTGTTTACAAAACACTGTCATCAAAAAGGTGCTTAGCAATTCAAGCCATCAAAGGAAGAAATGCAGACAAGTCAAGAATTTTTGATTTTTAGAAAATACAAACTTTTTTTTTTCAAATTGAATGTTTTTATGACAAATATTATTTTTAGATTTTAGAAGAAAAAGACTTCAATGAAGCAGATGATGATCGTACTTGAATGCAGTCAATGCAGCTTCACACTTTGGTTAAGAGGATCCAGATGCAGAGTGTTCATTCAGACAAGAACAAACACCACCTTTTAAAATTCAAAACAAAGTTTTACATTTTTGAAACAGGAACAAGAACAGATCTATCCACTTCACCTTTAAGGGCATTTAAATATTAATAGCTTTTGTTTTGAACCAGGGTCAAAAACACAGGCATAAGTGACCTTTGATCTTTTTTTTTTATGAAGTGATGCAAACTCTCCCCACCTTCCTCACTGAAGAGTCCTACACTTCAATGAATTCTGGCCAAATGAGGAAGATGAAAAATAAAATCATGGAGTTTTGCATTGATCGGTTCTGATGGGAAATAGATGGGAAATTTTTCTTCCATTTTCTGACAACAAAATTCCAGCTCATCCAGTTGATGATCACTCAAAAATATTTGCAGTACCATGATCTGATGGGTCTTTGAATACAGTTCAAAAAGTTCTGTCAAATGGTGGTCAACATCAGAATACTGAGGGGACAAGACACTGCAAAGTTTTGTGAAGTTGTAAATGCCAGCCTTATCCTTGGACAAAATAACTTTGCAGTGATTGCCAACAAAAAGGCCACCATGGTATGCCTGTCTTTTTATGTCCATTTCCTGTAACATTTGATCAATTTTTTTTTTTTTTTCTGTTGGCCCCACAGTGTTTTTCAGTTCCTGTTCAATGGACGAAATGGTATCAGAGAGCTGTTTTAAGTGAGAATAAGCTGACTGTACATTTTTTTTTGTTTCTCACAGCTATTTTCAGCTGCAAATTTGACAGGAAGTCCCTGACATTTGAGACAAGTGTAGTCAACCTCAGACATTAGTTTTGTCTTCATCCGAAAGACCCTCACACATTTTGTGTTGCCACTGATCATTTGAGTTACATATAACGACCAGTCTGTATGAATCAGTGTCATATTTTTGCATGACAAGGCAGATTTCTGCTATAAAATGATTGAAGAATCTCAAATTTTTTAGGACGCAATTTTCTTTTCCCAGCACATTGATTTTTTTTGGCTAGTTGTTCTAGTTTGAATGTCGCTGGACAAGCCTGCTTTTATGTTTCTCCATGATTCCAAGATTTTGAGAATATTTTTGGATGTCCAGAAGAAATCAGTACAATTCATATTCACTCTGGGCCATTTTGTTTTTCTGGCAAGTGTGTCCCTTTGTCTCTATTCAATTTCCAAAAGGCAAATTCTCAACTTCTGTGGTAATTCCCAAAGTTTGATCAATACTGGGCATATTTTTCCAAAATCCTAAAGAACTTTGTAACTACCGAGGAGAGTCACATGCAAAGTAGGAAGAACAACATTGTCCACGGACTTTATAGGATAAAAGCACAGCAAAAAAAACGATTGACAAATGATGTTCTTTTTTTTTCTTGAGCTTATGGCTTGCACGATCATCAACATTTTCTGCATAATTCAACACATGGTCAATAATATGGTGAAAGGGAATATTACAGGATTCAGCAGTGTGTGGACTTTTGGGGTGGTTTCGGAGATGATCCAAACTAACCTGGTCATAAATAGAAGGAAAAGATGCAGATGCGCCTTGATGTCCCAGAGTTGCATATAGGAATTTTAATAATTTTAAAAAAGAACAGTGACAGGAAGTCCATTTTATTTTGAAACTGGCATTTCCCTATATTTGCATGTGTTGAAAATCTTGAAAAAAATCTTTTTTGGAGAACAGAGAAATGAAATTTCTTTTAGGAATGCTCTTGTCTCATTTTGTCACCTGAAAAAAGGACAAAAACTTTTTCATTTGCTTGACATAAACAGTCACTAAATTTTTTGCAGCATGCTTGTATGGTTTGAGTCATATATTCAAGCAGATTCTTCACCTGGGACACTGGCACCTCCACAAGTTTTCTTTCATCATCATCACTTTTATTTTTTGTGTCCATGAGTACAATTTTGGTTTTAAGTTCACTTTCAGGGCAAACAAGAGTTTTTTCATGAGAATGCATGGATAATTCTGAAGGAAAAATTGTAATTCCATAGGCTGCCAGGGTGCAGAAAAACGTCTCAAAGTTGCCCAATCAAAATAAAAGTCTAAGGTTTACCGCCTGAACAACTGTTAAATGTGGCCAGATTTTAGATTTGAGGCATTCAGCTACAGAATTTTGGAAAACATCATTTTTGTGGTGTTGAATGTGGTGTCCAAAAAGCAAACCAATTTCATGTAAAAAAAAAAAAAAAAAAATTTTCTTCATCAGTATCTTTTTTCATCGACGCCAGAAATTAATGCTGAGACGATATGCAACATCTTAGCTCGGAGATGCAAATTCTTAGATGTTATTCTAGAATTAGTTTTCCGTGCAACAGGTAAAGAAATAAAAATTCTGTCCTTATGGCTTTCATCCCAAAAAATAGATCCAGAATAGCCATCCACTGGGGAAAACTGATTTTTTGAGATCAAAACTAAATTGCTGGTTTGGACCTTCTTGGACTCAAATCTATTAGCCATTGTTGCATTCAAATCCTCAATACCTTCCACATCACCAACAATTTTTGAGGCAGAAATTTTCTCTATTGAATCCTGGAGCATTTTCGATTTTTTTCTGAAGGGCCTGAGTTGTCTGTTGTTTTGCAAATAATTGAGCAGAATATTTTCTCTTGAGGCTCTTATTTTCAGCTTTAAGATCGGCAATCACCTTCTCATAATCAGAAAGAGACTGCTGTAAAGAAAGATTTCAGCTCTTCAAAATTTTTTTGCCGAGGCTTTTATAATTTGGCTGCCCTGGTCTCAGTGTAGTCGATGTGGAAACTGAAGAAAAATCAGCCATGCTTTCAGCTGAGGATGAAATAGAAGAAAGCAATGAATTATCACCACTTTCGGGAGCACTAACTGAAAAAACTTTGGCAGAAGAAGAATCTGAAAAAGATGGGAAAACTTTTAAGATATTAAATTTGCCTTGACTGTGTCAGGAACTCCGTACAAACAACGCAAAACAGCTACAAGAGATTCCTCATCCGAAAATTTTGACCGTAATGACCATACGATTTCGTTGGTAATTAATGCCGCATTGGCTACAGAGGTTATGGGAAAATCATCAAAATAATCATGAGGCAAGTCCAAGGAAGCAATAATATCCTCTATGGTTAACATAGTTGCAAAATATCATGCACACCGTCTTATTTCAGCAACAACCGTATGCAAAATGCGATAAAGTACGTTTGTAATTTTCAAATATATGTAGTGGTTAAAAGAAATTTGACACGAGTTCTCTAAACCAAATTGCAGCTCAGCGATAAGGAAGGGTTCATCAAAAGCCAAATTGTCTTTGGACAAAGCAATAAAAAAACTCTCAAAGCAATAAAAAACAATATAAACTGTCAACATCATTTAGTTGGTGGAGATAAAAAGTAACATTTTCGTTTTTTGTTTTTTTTTTTTTTTTTAAAAACATTCCCAAATTTTACTTTTTTTTTTTTTTGCTATATAAAATGAATTAAACATATCCCCAAATTTTAAAAAATGAATTAATAAATAACTCAACTGCACTTGCCATCAGCCCGGGTGACAAAAACACTAGCAGATGACACTTTTTTTTTTTTTTTTGCTATATACCTTTCATATTTCCCATCGCCGGATCATATAATAGTTCATTTTATTCATTGATATTTACACCAATGTAAAGACAAAGGATTGAAGTTTGAAAAAAAAAATTGTTTTGAAGTGAAAAAAATTATTTCTTGAATAAGAAAAAGTGGTTGTTCATACAAAATTGACCATAATTTTTTAATGCTAACCACCTGAGTGACGTTTTTCACAGCCAAATCGAAGATTTATTACCAGTGAATAATTCCATGTGTAAAAATTAGCCGTCTGGATCCTATAACGTCGACCGAAAAGGTCCAGAAGTTTACTGATTGATCAAAACCTGTTGCGCATAATTGTGTTTTTCACGGTCAGTTTCCATTATTTCATCTTGATGTCATTTTCAGACAGCCAAGTCATCAAGGATTCAGGAAAACAGTTTGGCATAGGTTTTCCTTGAGAACTTTACATTCTATGAGGTGTTTAAAATGTTCCTGACGAATGGGATTTTTTGCCGACTATTTCGTTTACACGCCATATTGGATTTTCCTATGACAAAAACAAGGGTTTTAAACAGCCGTGTCATGTATAAGATATATAATGCAAAATCAGAATAGTATGCTTTTAACCTGTTTTTACCCTACTGTCAAATTGCCCATCTGTTTTTATATCTTGTAAATATGAGAAAATTTAACTTCATCTCTGTTAAGCTATAAGTTGCAAGGCATTTACTTTTAAAATGAAACTTATATGAGCAGTCAGAATTGTTCTTTGTTTTTTTTTTTTTATTTATTTTCTTTTGATTTTTTTTTGATAAATTTAAAAAAAAAATTTTTTTTATTTTTTTTTTTTTATTTTAACTATTTCGTTTTTGAGAACACCATGTTTAGGATGGTCAGATTCCATTAGTATCTTTTACTTCAAGACTACCTATATGAAATTACATCTGATTTTTCATTTTTTTAATTATGCATATTCAGTTATACACTGTTAAAATTGGCTTTTAGAACACAAGATGGAAAATTTTCTAATAAATGGTCATAACTTGGTTGTTCATTGAGCTACTATTGACAAAGATAAATTAGGTACAATTATTTTTGTTTTGTCAATCACTGTGTTTTTAGCTATATTGAAAATAAAAACTTTAATTTGGGATAGCTAGATTTAATTTTTGTTTTATTTTGTGGATGGATTTATAAAAGCTTACCATAATGATTCTTCACCATTATGTTTTCATATTAATGCATTATTCTTTTTTCATAATGTCTGTTTTGAGTAAAATTCTTCCTTAATTATCTTGTAGAAAAATTGGCGTTTTTTTTTTTTTTTTTTTTATAAATTACTTGGATTACTCATATCAATTACATTTGTAGATAGTTCAGTTGGACTAATATTTTTAACATTTGTACTCATATCCACTCACTTAGCAATTACTTTTTAGAAATATCTCCAACCAAGCACTTTGTAATATTCTCAAGGAGTTTCAACCTGGACAATTCCATTGTAACTGTAGGTATCTTCAACTGCTGATATTTTGTTTATTTTCAAGGCTATTAGCATGCAAAAAAAATTTAATCTTATCTCTTTCTAAAGATAATTATTTTTCATGTGATTAGTTTTTATTTCACGTCTCTTTAAATCATCACTATTTCAATGATGATCAAGGATTTTCTATATTTTCAAAGTTGGCAATTTCATATTGGTGTTTCACTCAGAGTTGTCTGCTCATAAATATCAAAATTGTCCCATCTTTAATAAAAGATGATGCTTATCAATAAGGTTTGATGTCTTTCACAAAAAAAATAAAATAAATATTCTAAGTTAAAAACTTTAGTGGCTGAAATACCATAGAAGTTTCATTTAATAATCAATTGGTTCCATATTTTTGTGTCCCAAAAACTCAAGGTCACAAATAAAAAAGCAGATATACTGCCTTCATTTTGTGCAAATCAGTTGGGTCTGATGCATCAATATTTGTATTGCTGGCAGTGAATGAACAACACCAGCTCAATCCCATTTTAAATTGGAGTTGTTTCATAGCTATTATAGTTTAAATCTTTTTCTTATATTTTATTTTTTAATGATGCATTTAAAAACTATAAAGCAGTTATTTTTAAAATAAATTCTTGCTAACAATTTGCACAAAATAAAGCAATATTTTATTTTTTCCAAACAGTCAGCTTCAATTGCTGTTGCCACAGCCACTCCTGTTTTCTAAAAGAAAAAATAACAAACAATTAAATAAAAAAAAAATAGACTGGGTATATTTTTAGTTCTTTATATTTTGCTTAAGTTTGTCACCCCCCCCCAAAAAAAATGGAACTTTTAATGGTCATTTATATAAAGTATTGGTACAAACTTGCTAAAGAAAACTTTGAAGTTAAATCTTGTTTTTTATGTGAAAGCTAAAACTAATCAGTAGTTTAAAAAAAAAAAAATTATGTATTCAAGTAAAACTTTTTTTTTTTATTTACTTTTTTTTTTCAAAGCTTTAATAGAAATCTCTTGTTTTTGAGTTATTTTTGGTAAGGTTCATAACAAACTTTCAGTACGTCCCCTCTTGAATCCTACTCAAGTAATATCTTCAGGGATTTTTCTTTTATGTAAGTATAAAAAATTTTGTCTAACACCTTCAAAATTTAAATGTGTTAAAGATATTTGAAAGTTAGGGTGAAACTGACAAACAATCAATAAACCTCAAATATGCTCAAGTGCAACCTTGAAGTAAAATCAGCAACTGTGTGACAATAAGTTCTTGGCATTTCAAGAAAGCATGCAAAACATCTGTGGCAAATACACAATCAACAACTACTTCAGAAATTTCATGTACAGGAAAGGATTGCTAACAAATGAGAGGCTAAATGAAAGTGTCAAGTTGCTATTGACAAAATGAGAATCATTAATTGTATGAAACTATATTTTTACCAGGAAAATGTCATGGACCTCTTAGCTAGTATGCAAGGTTTCTTTTTTCTACTCATTGATTTAAAAAATACTTAATAAATATTTTAATTTTTTTCTCTCTTCCAGCAAGTAGAAGTTGATGGACAACAATGTATGTTGGAGATCCTTGATACAGCAGGAACTGTAAGTTTTTAAAATTTACATATTCAATTGAAATCATTGATATTTTCTTAAATTGCAGTGTGTTAAAAAAAAAATGTTATCATTTATATGCATCAAAATAAACCATAAGTTTTACAAGTACATTGACATATTGCAAAAAAAATTCATGTCTTTGTTTAAATGGTTCTAATCTGATATTTAAAGCTTTAATTTAAAATAGAACAAATATCAAAATGGAAATTTTTTTGCTATTGTTCATTTTCGGTTTTTCATTCTTTCACCATTTTACAGTTGAAATTTGTTGTTTCCATGCAGGAAATATTCAGCATTCACTGACTATGCTGCCTTACTGCCAACTGAAATTTATTTTTCTTGAAACAGTTTTTCAGGAAATTCTCCAGTTTACTGTAATCCCTCTATAGTATTGCTGGGAGTTTTCTTCCAAGTTATGAACACTATCTTAAATAGTGTTCATTTAAGACCTTCCATTGCTTGAAGTTGTTTTTAATGATTAATCTGAAAAAATGGTTGTATATAAATGCTAGTTTATTCATTTCTTAATGAGATGGATATCATGCATGACATTCATAAGCGGGTCTAGATAATTGCTTCATACTACTACAATTTTGTCAGTTTGGTTCATCAGGCATTGCACTACTCTTAAATGACATGACTTTATGAAAGAAAATTTTAGTGACAGCTTAAGGAATTTGAACCTGCAACCATTAATACTATTATAAGACTTGATTGAAAAGTTGGGTGGGTATATATCAATATAATAGACTGCATCTTGATATTAAACGTGCTCCAGCAATTTTTAAACATACAGATAAAATGTTGCCAACTTGTAAATAATTAAAATTGCAAGATTGTTGATCACAAAGCCTGCTTTGAGGAAATACTTTTTTGTCAGCTCCAAATATTACAGGAATACAGTATTTTGTTGAATTTAAAGATTACTATGACCAAAATATGCCAAAAAAGTTTTTAACTTTTTACTTAATAATAATTACTACATGGAGTTGGTCACTTGATCATCAAAAATTATCTCTTTTAAAAAAAGATAGCTTCAGAATTATCGCTAACTCATTTTTGATTCTAAATTGTTAATGTTGCTGATAGATGAAATAGAAATGAAAAGTGGATTGCAGAAAGTAATTGCACATACCGTGTGCACTTTCTTTTTAGCTGAAAGGAACTCATCAAATTGAAAGGGAGTTTTTGGTATTTATATTTTCTATTTAACAAACTTAGTCTTGTAAGAAAACTTATATTTTAAACTTTCTTTACTAGCCTTGATTTAAAAAAAAAAAAAAGAATGGAGGGGAATACTAATTTACACTGCATATTGTATTGGGAAGAGTGAAATTTTAATTGACTATGATTTTTGAACTAGCATACTTGCTTTCGAAAATGGATCTTACTGATAGTCAATCTTGTTTAATATCGTTTTTTTCAATCAGCAGAAGAAAAAAAATAATCAATGTAATCACAAATTATATTGTAGCATTTTTATCTATTGAAGTAAATGAATAAATTTTAAGAGAAAAAAAACAGATTTCTACCCATTCAGAATGCAGAATTCACTCTTACACTTTTTGTATAACAATTTTTTTTTTTTTTTTTTTTTGTCCCCAACATAGAGATCTGCAGAAATTATAGCATGCCTCAAATCTAACAGATTTCTCTGATTAGCAACTTTGGACATGGACAAGACTTCATGCTGATTATACAAAATTTATATAGATGGAAGATATTTAGTTGTGGCCAGATATTTTTTACTTATAATACTTGTTTCAGGCAGTTTTACACTTGCTCTATTTTATAGCCAGTTTTCTTACTAGATTGAACACCAAGTACTTGAGCTTATACAAGTTTAATTTCAGTTTCTCTTATTGTATGATGGCTGTAGCTTTTCATTTTTCATTGATAAACAAAATCTTTTATATGTGAATTTCTCGCACCATTATATAATGTAATTGTTTTATTTT
This sequence comes from Acanthosepion pharaonis, assembly GCA_903632075.3. NCBI lineage: Eukaryota > Metazoa > Mollusca > Cephalopoda > Sepiida > Sepiidae > Acanthosepion > Acanthosepion pharaonis. The sequence goes on from CAHIKZ030003732.1 coordinate 51,930, forward strand.
TTACAGGAACAATTCACTGCTATGAGGGATCTATATATGAAAAATGGACAAGGCTTTCTGTTGGTTTATTCCATTACTGCACAGTCAACGTTTAATGACTTACAAGACCTCCGTGAACAGATTTTACGAGTTAAAGACACAAATGATGTGAGTTTATTTTTACTTAAATAAAAGCTGAACTGATAAACTAAACCTTTATTTCCTTTCATAATGGGATAAAACTGTCTAATTGTTTGAATTTTTGGCTGAGATTATTCACTTTGCATTCATGCCACGAGAAAAGTCATGAATCCAAATCTTATGGCCCGTTTTATTGCTATCTATTTTGAGAAATTTTTGTTACTTGTAAACCCTGATATTGGTTCAGAACAAAATTTCAAATTTATTCAACCTCATGTCTTTTTTTGTTCCACTACTTTCACCATCTTAAGCAGCATAATGATCCATCATCCTGTAAATTGACATCTTTCTGATGAAATTAGTCTGTGCGTTTTTATGGGCTTCCTGAGAATTTTTAATTTTTCCCATTAAAAAAAAATTTTGGAACTTGATCTTTCAAATCAATTTTGAACAAAGTGAACCATTTAGGAGCAAGATTCTCAGCTATGGCACCATTTCCATCAGCAGTATGTCTTTTTATTTACCGTTTTCTCTATTCCAGAAAAGTATCAATTTTCACTTTTAATGTAAAACACTTAAATTCACAAATCTGCACACAATTTACAGGAAAGATATGGTGAAATTTCATTATTCAAAAAAAAAAATATATATATATATATATATAAAAAATATATATATATATATATATATATATATATATATATATATATACACACATCCATCTGTTCAAATGCCACCTATTGAAAAACAACTTTTGTTCCAACCCAATGGGCGTGCAATTAGGCTTGTCAAAGCATTTATAGATTTGATTGAATAAGCCTCCAAAGACTTGTTCCAATTTAAATGATTTATAATTTTTAAGGGAAAAAATTAAAAATCTGACTTGAAAGTTACTTTTTGGTAAGGTTCATGATTAACTTTCAGCATGTTCACAGTTGAATTTAATTTTTTTTTTTTATGTAAATGAAAAAAAACTTTCTCAAGCTTCCTCAAAATTTAAATGTTAATTTGAAAGTTGGAGTGGAACTGACCAAAAATAAGACAACATACGTCACCATATCTTGATATTTGAAACTTCATGTACAAGAAAGTATTGCTAAAAAGAGGCAAAAGGAAGTGTCAAGCTGATGCGAAGAGACTAATGATTAACTGTCATTAAACCTGTACAACAAGCAGTGGTTTGGAAGTACTGAAAGATCAACTTTGATATATGAAGGTTTTCTTGGGTATCAAGATCAACACCAGTTGAAGTAAATCTCAGCTGGAAGCTGCTCTTTGCAACTTCTTAAAGACAAGAAAATCTCCAGCGCTAAGACAAAGGAAAGAAAAGACACTTCTTATTCAGAGTATTTAAACAACTCTAGATGAAGAACCACCACCTCTAGTAAACTTCAGTTATGAACCTCTAAAACCGGTAGGTTGCAGTATATTATGACTCCAACTTTTACATTGGTCAAGTCATCCAGTCTGTAAATCACCTTTAGAAGTGCAGGAGAACCATACAATGTCCAGAAATTTTAAAGCATTTATATTAAAGTATCTGTTTTTTCTTTTTTTCATTTTGTAAAACAAATTTCTAAGTTTCATTTTTAGGGCAAGTTCAGTATGGTATACATTTGCCCTACTGTCAAATTAAGCGTTTGGCTGTGTTTTTTTATGGTGTAAATATAGATTTTTTTTTTTTTTCCACAACCAAAAAAAAAAAGAAGATTAGCTTCATGTATGTTGTGCTATGAAGTTGCAAGACATTAACTGTTGAAATAAAGCTCACATAGTTCATTAGATTTGCCCATCTGTGTCCTATTTTTACAAATTTATTTTTGAAAACAAAATTTTCCTAATGTTTAGGCTAGTCTGATCTAAGAATTATTGATTCTGTTAATCTTTAAGGAAAAGAAAGATAATGCTATGTGATATTACATTTATAATGATTTTTAACTTGTTTGATGCCTGCATCTTCAGTTTTAGACTGTTAAAATTGACTTTTTGTCCAATAGCATGTGGTATAAATTTTTTATAGAATTAATATGAATTATAGTTTTATATTCTGTTGGGATACCCAATTATAGTATATAATGCAGAGATGATCAGTTTTTCTCACTAACATTTTATCCAGGTAGCTAGCCACTTAGGTAGATGGCTACTTAACTGTTACCAAACTGCAGGTGACAATCATCACTGTAGAATTCTCTCCCTAGGTGCATTCTGTCACCTTGAAATGGTTGCTATAAATAAACACTTGTCAACTGTTATTTCCGGTATTTAAAGCTGGAAATCACCTACTACTGCTTTGGGACAAGGCTAAACTTCCATTTTCCAATGCCATTTTGAATTTTTCTAGACTCTACATGAGGTGTAACATAATTAAACCCATGTTAATTTTTTTGCAAATTTTTGTAAACAAAAATGGCCATATCAGTATCCAACAGATTTTATTCGGGAGTTTTTCTTTAAGACTCCGATGATTTTGAAGGCTTTACTTGAGTGGATATTGACGGTGAAGTGGTCAGAGATAATAATCATGCTAGTGACAAGGAGGAAAGCGATGACCACTAGCAGCTACTATCGTCCATGCCTAAATAATTTTATGGAAGCTACTGGTGACCATTAATATATCTGATAGCCTTTCTGAAGGTGAATTATTTTGTCGATTTATAAATAATGAAATAACTATTTGTCAATGAGATAAATATCAATCGGGTGAAATTGGAAACAAATATTAGTGTCTTCTTGTATTTAGACACACAAGAAAACAGTCACTTTTTTTTTTTTTTGAAATGCCATAAGCTTTTTTAGTGATTTTTTTTATTGCACCCCCCAGAACTCCACAAGGTGTAATAAAAGTTAAAGTATGTTGAATTATTTGTATTTTTTAATGTATTTGTTTTTTATTCCATGTTTTTTATTTTGCGTTTCAATTTTTTTTTTTTTTGTTTTCAATATCAAAACCTGCATGCAAAACATAATGCATTACATCAACATATTAGATTATTCATCCTTTTGTTAGTGTATAAAAATTAAAATCTATACGCACAATACAGAGCCTGTTATAACAATTTTAAAACAGTAGGTGTTCATGTTTTTGCACCTTCAAAAAAAAAAAATGCAGTAGCAGGGGAGCAATTAAGAACCCATGTTCACATTTCCTGCCTTGGGTGATCTATTGACAAGACCAAACTTGATCAGATTAACCAGACTACAATCACCCGTCTTCTTGCTAGCTCCCCACCCACTATCTATGCTGAGGTCCAGGACAGCATTCCAGTTCTCCATTAAGACTAAACATGACAGATCCACTAGGAATGGCCCCAACTGAAAGTCTTTGCTTCTTCCACAGTTGCTAGCTGGATGTCACACATGATATTTGACTTAGAGGGCAAAGTGTTGGCCTGAATGTTGAGGCTCTTCAAGGCACCCTCCATTGCCTCCCTACCGACACCGATCTACTTGCTTAATTTCACATCAGTGCTCAGTAGGGAGATCGTCCTTGTATACACTGCCTCCAAGGCAGAAGGGATGGTCAATAACTTGCTTCCAGAATATACTCCTTATACCGCTCCTTCAGGGCCTCACAGTAATCTGGTCCCTTGTTTGGTCTATCTGCCAGCCACGCCTATGGTCCTGTGGTAGTTGGCTGCTGGGGAGATGCCGCCATAGATGCTATTTCTGCCACGAGAGAAAAAAATGACGATCTAATAACAAATGGGACAATACAAAAAAAAACAGTGATCATACTTGCAGATTTTACAAAATCTGTCCAAGAACACCAAAGCCATTCAAGAAAAAACAAAGCCATTCCACTTAACAATCCAATGGGGAGGTACTAAAATGTACCAGTTTATAAAAATATTTTTAAAAATCATGCAATTTTTTTTTCTAGCAAATAAAATAGGCTGATTCTCCTGGTCTATCTTGTCTTGAAGTCAGAACACTAGATTCACTTGTCTGAACTTGGTCTTGTCAAATTTAATTCTTAGTTTGTAAACTTTTTGCCATATTACTGTTGCTTTTGCCATATTTACCTGTTATCCCCATATTACTGTTGCTTTGCCATATTACTGTTGCTTTGCCCATTACTGTTGCTTTGCCAAATTATACAGCTTTGCCATATTACTGTTTCTTTGCCAAATGAGATCTGTTGAACAGGCATAGCATATGTTTGCTTTGCCTGCAGGCTGAAATTTTGACAAATATTACATGCCTTTGCAATATGAACTGTTCTTTGCCATATTACTGTTGTTTTGCCATATTACTGTTATTTTGCCATATTACTGTTGCTTTGCCATATTACTGTTGTTTGCCATATTATGCATACTTTGCCAAATTAACCTGTTGCTTTATAATATTACTCCAACTTTGCCATATTATGTTTGCCAATACTGTTGAACCTCCATATTAATGTTGATTGCCATATTACTGTTGCTTTGCCAGCAGCACTGTTGCTTTGCCATATTACTGTTGCTTTGCCATATATCCAGGCTGTTGCTTTGAATATTACTGTTGCTTTGCCATATTACTGTTGTTTTGCCATATTACTGTTAATTTTTGCCATTTACTGTTGCTTTGCCATATTACTGTTGCTTTGCCATATTACTGTTGCTCAAAGGTATTACTGTTGCTTTGCCATATTACTGTTATTATTTTGCCATATTACTGTTGCTTTGCCATAAACTGTTGCTTTGCCATCCATTACTGTTGCTTTTATATTACTGTTAATTTGCCTTGTATTTATTGTTTGCTTGCCTTATATTATTTTTTGCCTTGTTCTTTATTTTCTTTTTCTTGTTATTGGAAACTTTGTCAACTCTGTTGGACAGTTCTCTTATATATTTTACATTTAGCAATGTCCACTGACTCTACAAGTCATCAGCTTGGGAATAGACTCTGTTTCAAGTGCAACGAATAAAAATACAAACTATGAGAGGTAAAATTTTTAAGATATATGTGAATCCCAAAATACATAAAACAATTTTGGCACTATTTGATCGTCCCAATGACAATGAGTATTGTGAAGAGAATGCAAATGCATTTGCTGAATTAATCCAATTTCTCAATGATTGAAATCTTATGAGAGAAGACACTAACAATGACAGAAAAATGCTGCAAATTTTGAGAGATCACTATTTATCAAAAATAATTTTCTTGTATATGGAACTAACCTCCCTATGCAAACAAGTGCCAAAACTATTACTGATTATATTATTAGAGTTGAAAATGCAGCAACTTTATGCAAGACTTTTGGGGAGGTGATTGGTGATAGTTTGCTAATAGCCATATTCCTAAAAGGCCTCCTGTCCAAATTTAAACCATTTACAACTGTTATTACTCATAAAGACAAACTAGTAACGTTTAGTGAATTCAAGTTAGCATTGCAAAGCTTCGAGGAAACTGAAAAGATGATTCAAGAGAATAACAGTGAAAATACTGTAGTGGCTCTCGAAATTCCAAGACCAAAGCCACACACTGTTTTACTTGTGATAAACCTGGATATAAAAGGCCCTGACAAACAAATTTGCAAATTACCCAGTGAATAAAATCATCGTATTCTTGACTAATTATGGAAGCTTACTGGACTGATTAATTTACCTAATGACCTTTCTGATCTGAGCAAATTTTAGACATTTGTTTATTCATAAACAACTTGGCTTATTAATTTATTTGTCAATGAGACAAATAAATATGCTTGTCAAATGAAAAAGAAAGGAAGAGAAACTAAAAGAAAGAAAATGCATATGTAAACATGTGGGAAAAGTCATGAACCAGAAATGAAGGTTTTTTAGCCAAAAACTTCTTAAAAGGAATTCACAAAGCTTTGATAATCAAATTTCACTTATACTTGGTCAAGTGTTTATCTTAATGTCAGGATTTAGAAATATGCCACAAGACCAGTTTTTGAGAATTTTGTTCTTTTTTTCATCTTTCTGACAACACATGAGCAAAACCAAGGATTATAATATGAACATGACAGAGCACATTGTATTCAGCCATTTTCTGACAAATAAAGTCACAAAACAGAAATATTTTTCATGGAAAGGAACTTTCAGTGGATTGAAATATAGATTTCAAATACAGTTCTTAGCTTGCTAAAATATTTCCGGCAAAACCAATTGTGGGCCTAAAAAGGGGACTAGCAGATTCAAAAACTGTATATTTATATATATAGCTATATATATAAAAAAAGAGTTCGGTACAGAACTGTTGGTGTTGCCTATAAAGTTGGTAATGCCTGTCAGAGACAGGAAAAACAGAGGACATGTAATTGAGACAATTTTTTTTTCATCCCTGAATTGTTTCACCAAGCCAAAATGGAAAAGATGAACAGATTTAAGAAGAAAACTGAAAGATTGATTGCCAGATGAAATAAAAGTAGAAAAACCTCAATGGGGTGGGGGAGCCCCCATCACACACAGACGGGCACATTTTATATATTTCCTGGTATGACAGAAAGCCAGTTAATTTGATGATGACTGCCCACACTGCTGAGACTTTCAGAAAAGTATGGTTAAAATGACATGAAGATCATACCAGGATTGTGTACAAGCCTTGTGCTGTACAGGCCTACTCTCAGCACATGTGGAGAAAAGACAGAGAGAAACCATGCCATATTGCTAAGAAATCTGTTAAGTGGTGGTGGGGGGGTTATTTACTTGAACTCTGCTTCTGCAATGCTCTGGTCCTCTGGAAAGCAGTCGGCTTGCCAAATCAATGCTGAAAAGTTCAGGCTGAGCATTGCAACATTATTTTGATGGAAGATAAATGGTAGGTGTGTAAACAGGAGAGGTAGAACTGAAGACCCCAAAAAAGCTGGTGTTAACACAACACAACACAACCTTGTGATCAAGTAGATGCCTGAAATTGAGGCCATCTCATCCAGATTGTTGTTTGTTCAAACAGAGAGAAGAGCCCACAAGACTCCAGTTTCATGTGCAGAAAGTGTGATGTGCTGATGGTGCCCATACCCTCTGCTTCCAGAGGTTCCAAAGTCTGATAGACGTTTTGTAGACTGCACCCCCAGAACTCCATAAGGCAATAAATGTTAAAGTGATGTGAATTATTAATGTATTTGTTTTAATTTTTTTTTTTTTTTTTTTTTTTTTTTGATTAAAAAAAAAAAATGCATGCAAAATGTAATGCATTACATAATGCATTACATCAAAATATTCCTCATCCATTCTTTTATTAATGTATAAAAAATGAAATATATACACACAATACAAAGACAGTTATAACAATTTTAGCACAATAGGTGCTCATGTATTTTGTGACATCAAAAAGAATTCAGTGGCAGTGGGGAACAATTCTCCAAGGAACTTGGTGTGGTAACAGTTAAATAACTGGAAAAACTGTTTTTGAAATGTTCACAGGAAGCAAGCATAACATTGCCAATATGCACACATTTGGCATAATTTTTAATGCGTATATACAACATAGAAATTGTACACTAAGGATAAAAAATGGAATTTTCATAGGCTATGATGAATCAATTCCTACCCACTTAACATGTATACCTGAAACTACTTGTACATCAAGAGTCAGGTGTGTAAAATTTACTGAAAACTTTGAAAATCCTACTACATCTAACAATTTTTTACTTCCAGTTGAAGAAAATGATGCAATACTTCTCAACTATTTGCAGAAAAATCATCATGAGGAGAAAAAAAAACAAAACAGTCAAACTATACACTCAACAAGTCCAAGCAATAATATAGGAGATAATCCTAGTACAGAAATACCCAAGCAGGTTATAAAAAAAATGCCTGAATATTTAAAAGATTGTTAACAATTTGGACAACATCCAACTATAGATAAAATATTTGGTAAAATATATGCCCAATACTTATATTGAAGCTATTACTTCAAATGACTCTATAAAGTCACTTGATGCCATGGAAAAAGAAATAAATGCTCTAAAAACAAACAATACATATGAATTGGCTAAACTTCCAACTGGTAAAACTTGTTGGATCTACACTATTAAAACTAATAACACTAGTAATGAACAGTTCAAAGCTAGGTTTGTCGCAAAAAGCTGGAATAGATTATCATGAACCTTTCATCCCCCCCACACACTTTTATGTTTATTGTAAGGACTTTAATGCAATTAGCTATTCAACATAGTTTATTTGCTCACCAAATGAATGTAAAAATGGCATACTTAAATACACTGACTGCAAGGTATACATCCAACAACCTAAGGGTTAATGACAAACTTGTATGGCAAGCAAGAAAAAAAGTCATTATACCAACTTAATGGGTGAAATTGGAATCAAGTTTTACACATATTTAATTGTTCAAGGTTTCTCTTGATCCTTGGCAGATCCTTGCATTTACACAAAGAACACTTCAATACTGATTATGATTGTTTGAGTTGATGATATACTCATTGCTTCAAATTGTAATTAATGTAAAAACACGTTTAAATGAACAATTCAAAATGACTGATCTTGGAAAGTGTTCTTTCTTTCTGGTTAAATGACATTTAAAAATAACTCCATAGAGATGACTCAAACGAAATATATTGAAAAGATTCTAACCAAATTTGAAATGCAAGGTTGTAAACCTTGATCAGCGCCTTGTGAAATGGATATCAATCTACTGTACAAAATCAATGCTGAACCAGCAGACAGAAAATATTAATGAGATAGTTGGAAGCCTGGTATACATTATGACTACCACTTGTCCAGAAATGTTACATAGTAATGAAATTGTTGCAATATTCTATGAATCCAACCCTAAACCACTTGATAAGAGCCAAACATTTCTTATGCTATTTGAAAGGTACAAAAACACATGTTTAGCATTTAATAAACCTAGTAAGCCCCTAACAGGCTTTTGTGACACTGATTGGGGAAATTTAAGACTGCTGCAGTATTATAGGGTACAGTTTCCAGTTATTACCAAACAGTTCAATGATTTCATGGAAAATGAGTAAGCAACCTACAGTGGCATTGTCAACATGTGAAGCTGAGTACATGGCGTTGGCGGATGAAATACAAGAAACAAAATTCTTTATTCAATTATTAAATGCTATGATGAATGCAACTAAAAGTGAGCAAGCCACTATCTATTGTGATAATTAAAGTACCATAGCCCTTCCTAAGAACTCTGTCCACCATCAATGGTCAAAGCATAAAGTATGACTTCATAAGCATTGATATTCAAAATGGTACAATGAAATGGAACTATTATTTCATCAGAAGAAACTGTTGCCGATTTGTTTACTAAACCTATTGGCAGAGTAAAATTGAATAAATTCTTTACTGCTCTAAATGGAGTGCTATACCCAGTGGGCCCAAGGGTGATAATTTTTCTGCTAAAATGGCTATTAAAAAATATACAAAGTTATATTTTATGGAAACTAGTTAAAATTTATGAGTTTGTGCAAAAAATCAGCTCAATATGTTGTCTAGAACTAGTTATAGCAATTTCAATGTTGTGAATTTACAAAAAATTTAGATATACACCATTTTCCATAGAATTTAATGAAAAATCAGTATTTTGGGGAACTGGCCAGTAAAATGCAATCTTTATTCAAATCCTTGTGCCTAAATCCTATTTTCTGTATCATATCTATCACATAGACACATAAAAATCTTATTTGAACAGATTTTGCCACCTCACTGACTATACTCTAGAAGAACCATCCGGGGTGGGGTCAAAGATGACAATATTTTAGGAAAAATTCAGCTGAAAATTGCACTTCTTCCTCAAATTACACCAGAAAGATGGCCTCCTGACATGGCTGAAGTATATATTTTCTGATTCGTGAACAGTTGGCAGAAGCAAAAGGGAAAAGAAATGGCTAGGATCCAATTTCAAAATTTTTGGAATTTTAAACATTTTCCCAATTTGGATCAATGGTCTTTTCAAGGTAATCCATGAAGTAAGTTTATTTGATTATATCTATATAATCACACAAAACTTATTTAAACATATTTCAGTCCCTTGCTGACCCATGGACCCTAGAAGGACCTTCCGGTGATCAAAAAATGGCAATATTTTAGAGGAATATGACTGAATATTACACTTCATTCAGAAATCAAATCATCAAATTGTTATGCAAGGAAAAAATCCTCAAGTCCATCTATCTTAAAGTAATAAGCATCATGAGTTCAAACTGTATGATCTGTTGCTTTGCAAATCATACACAATTTTGTCCCAATGTATTTTGATGTGACATGAATAAGATAAGGGTTGGATCTCTCCAACAATCTATGAACATCTTCAATTTGATTGTTGTGGCATTTCCTTTGATTACACATGACATGCTAAAATCATCATCACCAACACTAATTGATAAACCAATATTAAATCATTCCAAGCATGATCAGTTTATTTGGCCATGAAGTTAAGGAGGTCAAGATTATTTTCTACTTCTCTAATCAAATACACTGGTCTCAATAATCGTGCAGAATTGGGTAATTTGTTCTGCCATAAAATCTCTTCTTTGCCACCAACATTCCATGTAAGTTTCAGAGGAATGATACCATACTGAAATATGTGGTTTTTGTCATTGTCGTCACCATTCTCAACTCTCTTTTTCAATTTGAGCCCTGACACTGTACCAGCACCATCACCATCATCTTTCAAGTACATGGTCAAAACTCTTGATATAGAGTTCTGATAGTTTTACCTATTATCAATGGTTCTGCCTGTACAAATATTGATCATTTTGCAAGAATCTACTTGTCAGCATGGTTGTAATTTGTTAAATGTCTGATCCTCTGTGATATGATTCTACTTTAACTACTTAAGATATTAAAAATACCCTTTCTTTTATAAGACTATTTAATTGGGTTATATCACATTTGTTAACAGGCTAAGGAAAAGAAAATACAATCGTTACATGGTCATTCAGTTGACTAGGTGTATCTGTTGATTGACATGGCATTACTCACTCCCCCTCTCCCAATATTTTTATCACCAGGGCATCTTGTGAGTATTTGGGAACCATCTTTAACAACAGTATTTTCTCCATTTCGCCATTTCAAAAGACTTAGTGTTTGTTTTTTCCTTTGTGCAAATGCTAAAGGAATTTTGTAAAACACTGGTAATTGTCATAATTTCTTATTGTTTCTAACATTTTTTTTTTTTTTTTTTTTTGATCAAGAATTTAAAGATAAGTTCATGTTTTTCATAGATATTTTTTTATAGGTTAGCATATTTTAAGATTTAAAAATAAACACTAAATAAGAATAAACATAATTTCTCTGCTACAAAATAATCTATATCCAGTAAAAATATATGACTACACTTGATGGGAGTGATGTTTCTTATCACTAATTTACAATTTCATCAGTACAGAAGTTGATGTGCTGTAAAACAAGAAAAAAATGAACCAATTTCATCAGGAAATGTTCTAATTATTTTGTCTTTTCAGGTCCCTATGCTTCTAGTGGGTAACAAGTGTGACTTGGAAGATGAAAGAGTTGTAGGAAAGGACCAAGGCACTAATCTGGCCAGACAGTTTAATTGTGGCTTTTTGGAAACTTCAGCCAAGTCAAAAATCAATGTTAACGAGGTATGTACTTTTCAACTAATCCAACATCTATCATAATGTGGCATTGATTAACTTTAACTGTTGACAAGGCTAAATTTGTATAAAATGTTTTCTACTATGCAATGTAATTGTTGCTGTAAAGAACTCTGTATGCTTCAAAATTTCTGTATAGGAATAAAAAATTAATCTACAGAATACTTGAGTAGTGTTTGCTCTCCTACCTTTTTTTTTTTTTTTTGTTTGTTGGAAATTTTTGCTAAAGCTTTACATACAAGATTAGTGTAGGTACCTCTAAAAATTCTGTATACCTAATGTTTAAATGTATTTTTCATAAAGGTAAAATCCGTTTTGAAACTATAAAGTGAAATCTCGAATGTTTTTACTGTGACTAGGGCATTGTTACTTATCTTTCCAATATACATTTTTTTTTATTTATACTCACAAATTTTTACATTGTGGAAAACAGTATGGATAAGTAATGCCAAATTGGGGTAGGAAAATTGTATTGCACTAATCTTCCAAGGAGGAATACTGAGCTACTTCAGAAAACAAATCAGCATTTGAAATTTTGCCAGTTTTTCTGGACTTAAACACTGACTGCAAGTGCAGATATAGGTTATTTTAACAATGCAGGCCCAGTGGTAAGGCACTGTTCCCTTATTAGTTCAATAATGATATATTTGTTTTGACAATGGCTGTTGAAATTAATTTTCTTGCAGAGCACATCTGATTTCTTTCAATTGTAAAATATACTTGAATTAACTATTTTTTTTATATAAACTGCTTTACCACAAATATATATTAAGGTATTCATTAAAAGCTAATTTTCATCTTAACAAACTTTATTCTTTTTTTTTTTTTTTTTGCTTTTTAAATATTAATATGAATTGTATTTCTGTTCTGAGATTGTACTTCAATACTTTGTCATTCTCAATTTTTTGTTTCTTTTTGCCTTTTGCTTAGATATTCCATGATTTGGTTCGGCTAATCAACAAGAAAAATCCAGAAAGAAAAGACAAGGGCCGGAAGAAATCTAATGCTAGCTGCATACTCCTGTAAATTTTAAATCCATATCCAAGTAAGTGTTTTATTTCAACTTTGGATTTCCCATGGTAATTTGATTTAATTGCTAAAATTTAGCTGGTTGGTTAGGATTCCTTTCTATTGACCATTTATTAGTAAAGACTTTTGAACTTCATCTGTGAATATTACAGCTTTAAAGTAGAAACCATATTAAAGTTTCTTGACCCAGTTAGTCATACTATCTTAATGATGTCTCAATGTGCTTATCGGGTAAATATTATAAACATTCTCCTTCGTAAAGGAAAGATTGATGCAGTATCCTGTTCTTTCATTTAAAACCAAACTGGTGGTTGGGAGTACAAAAGCTTGTAATATAAACTTTTGTCAATGAGGCAACTTTTTTTTTTTTTTTTTTTTTTTTTGTGTGTGTGTACAAATTCTTTCTGAATCATTAAAGTTATTACGGGGGCTGTGTTAGAAAGTTTCATAATTTTAAAAATTTGACCATGAGTTACTTTATTCATTTTGCTCAAATAAAAGGTTTTTATGCTGAAGCAATGCATGACTATCATGAGTGGGCTGCAATGAATAAATCCTGTTTTCTGACTTTACTCAACGGATTAATTTTTAACTTTCAATTACTCCAGCAGAAAATATATAATGGACTATCCCATCGAGTTCAACATATGAGGTTCCAATGACCACCTAATAATTATCTGCATGCCTATAACAGGCATGACTGGCTTGAGACTACGAAAGACCTGGCATTACAGGAGAAA
>CAHIKZ030003733.1:0-75000 GCA_903632075.3 Acanthosepion pharaonis
TTCTGTCAACCATTTACAAAAGTTGGTGAGGCAGTTTATGCGCTGCTTTACCAAATTTTTCTTGCATTCTGCCCTGTGAGTGTCAAATTTTCTAAGCCCTCTTTTCCCATTATGACCCCGAGAAATTTCAACTGTCTCATTCTGATGCTATGTATAAGTGTATTTTTTTATTATTTGAAACTATTTTTATGATTACAATTATTTATATACGGAAATATAGACTGCTGCCTAATTAATTTTCGTAGTAATAAAAATACTGCAGTATTATCTAAATAATTATAAAATATATTCTGTGGTTGATTTAACTTTTATAAATATTATATAAGTATTTAAATACACAATATATTCATTTCAATTCAATTGGAAAAGATTTAAATAAAATAAATAACCATTTCATATTTAAATGAAAATAAAAATCAATATTTAAAAAAAAATGGCTCCACCCGCACTGTGCGTCAAAGAAGGGCCTCTGTTGTTCGCTTTCAAAATTTTCACTTACGGCCATATCACGCTGAAACACTGCCCTTTGTACGATCACCAAAGTTAAGCAACGTCGTGCCTGGTCGGTACATAGATGTACGCTTGAGAATATCAGGTACTACAAGCTTGGATGTGCGGATGGTGTAATGGGTAACGACTCGGAATTGGAAACTGGAGAGACAAGTTCCTATTCCTTTTGGGTTCACTTATGTGTAAAGAACCTTGGCTTAGCCATTCTCCCCAAAACTATGGTTGAATTAGTGCGACTTATACCAGCAAATCCTTGTTATTTTCAAAACATCTTTCAATCTAGAAATACTTTCAGGCTTTAAAATAACCTGCAAAAGATTGATAAGCCGTAAAAACAGAAATCAATCGACCACTGAAAATTTTCATACACCTAGTGGTTACTGCAATGTTGCGTTATTAAATACCTCAGTAAAGTTATTTATGCTGCTATGCCTCTGAAAACTCTGAAGAAAAAATATTTATCCCAAGTATTACACTTATCAACAAGTGGTAATGCCCTTTGCATTCCAGATGCAAAGGCATCAATTTACTGTCAAACGATACTTTGGTCTTATAAACCACAAATCTCAAGGATGGTTGTTGGTATCTACTTTAAGAAAAACGATTCGTTCGTGGTCAGCTCTATGTAGCTACGTCCACAAAGGAATTTTAGAAAACTAACTTCATGTAGAAAATGACATTATCCAAAATCAAATCCACCCCATTCAAGGCAGTAAAGCCACTAAGACACAAGAGTTTACGGGGTGTCAAACAAATAGACAAGAGAAACATTATTAAGGAGCGAGAGCAATAGAACTGTAATCAGGAATCAGTAGATAATGATTAACATTACATGTAAATTTTTGAAGAACAAAGTTGAGAGAAAAACATGGATCCGGAAGAGTGCATCACAAGCAAGAAGAGAAACTGCTGGCATAAAATTTCCGGTTACATATAGCAAATTCAGCTGTAAATTGATGAAACCTTGTTGCCAATCTAGTATTGCACTTGAATTCTCGGTACCATAGCGAAAAGCTCACCGAAGAAATTACCATAACAGTAGTATTTATAGAAAAGGCAAAGGAAGCAAGTTTATAGCAGAAGGAAATTGACTGAATTCAAGACGCCAGATCAGGATAAATTACATTACTGATTCTTCTTGGGATTTTATCAAGAACCTCTGAATATATTGCAGGAGAACCGAATCATATGAAGTAGCAATATTTGAAGTATAGTCGAATTGTAGACTTATAAATATGGAGGTTCGATAATGGAAAGAAAAATTATCTAGCATGACACTGAACCAAAGCAGACCTAGAAATAGTCTTTTCACCTCATGAATGCCGAGAAAGTTAATCCAAGAAGGCGCAAACTCTCATTCACTTTAAGGTTAGCATAATCCATGCTGATGAAAGACATACAATTGTATCTCAGATCATTAATAGAAATCAGTAAATTTTACACAGGTAACGACTTCTATTAGACTTACCATTACCCGGTTCATAGGACGGCTATTCGATTATTGTGTAAAACTTTTGTTCGCCATATGATTTAGATTGCCCAACTTGAATTCTTTTATAACAGCCATGTATATATTTTTTTCTTACTGCAGGTTACGCAGAATACTGGAAATGTGGTGGTACAACCAATAAGAAATTACATGGCCTTATCTATTTTAGCGATTCTCCTGTTCCTACCGACTGGAATTGTTGCCATCCTCAAAGCAAACGAAGTAAGTAATGAGATTAGCATGAAAAAAATTATTTATTCATATATTTTGTATATTAGGCCCGTAGATGGATGGACGGATATTTTAAAATTGTGATATATTTTCTTTTATTTCCCAATCTTCTTGTGGTTGATGGGTTTATTAAATATACGTGGAAGGTCACGGTAAAACCTACCTATGTCTGAGACATAGGCAATAAAGATCACGAAGAAGTCAGAAGAACGTCACGCACGCCATGTTGTAAGTGGAGGTGTTTTACCCACGCGTCAAGAAAGTATCTTCGCTTCAAGGCGTCTACCTAGCAAAATAAAATTTGTCCCCTGTTCAGATTGGGCTTAATTAACTAGAGGTCAAGTGTCACATAAGCTGTCGCCCAAGTTAGCTAACCGAACGCGTCACATTGCGTGACGGTTAACCAGGAACTCAACCAGATTGTATCAATAGATGAAGTGTACCCCTGGAATTGCATTTTCAGGGATGCACTTCATTTATTGATGTAGGTTTCGGCCTCTGTAAGATTACAAATTTCTGTCTGAATTTCAGGGATGAGGAATTATCATTATTTATTCCGTTCTCCTCATCACTGTGAGGTTTACAGCTACATAAAATTGAAATATCGGTTCCCGTGCGAATAGTGAAGTTAAAAAACTTCGAGCATGGTGAGTACGTAAATGGGTAACGGCTTGGGAATATCAGGTTCAATAAACTTGGGTGTACGGATGGTGTAATTGTTAATGGCACGAAAGTATTAATTGGATAGCCGAGATCCAATTCCAGTTGTTTTTCGTTATATTCTCTTCCACGCAAATAACTTTGGGAAATATTTGAATCCACCTCTTCTCCCTCCAGCAATGGGTGAGTTAGTAAAACTGCCCCCAATGTACATGAAAACATTTAAACTGTTAAATAAATTATTATATCCTAATTTATAAGTGTACCATTTGTCATATTTATTGTTTCCTGTAATCAGTTGAGTTCTAAAGCAAAATTGATTCAGTATCATTAACAAACCAGAACGAAAGAATTACATTGAACTAACAATGTTGCACGTGTTTTGGTTGTATTAAAACATTTTGGGAAATAAGGAGTTCAGTTGGCACTTGTTTGTTTATATTTAATTTCACCGAATAGAAAATGTAGACGGTGACTGCTAAAATTGTTGTGATGGATGTTACATCTATAATTTCAATTTTAAAATGAAAAAATCTAGCCGTCAATAATGCGCTTAAATTCGTTAAGTACGAAAGAGGAAATCCCATCAGAAGAATGACCAGAGAATATTTATAGAAAAGGCACAGTTCTAACACTTTCGCCCCAGCCCCCTCAACCTCCGACGTTTTACTCTCTGGGTTGAGGTGTCTACTAGAACTTAACTGAACTTAAGGGAGTGACCGTAAGTCCCCTGAGCATCAGTAGATCATTCGACCGGCCCACTGGTTTTATCCTGCTTCCTGACCACGTTTTGTTTGGTTTGATCCAGAAAGCAGAAGTGATGTTCATACATTCACCGTAGACTGAAGATGTAGACACGGCTGGAGAGACTGTGCTAAGAAATTTATAATGCATCAAATATATATATATATATATATATATATATATATATATATATATATATATATGCATATATATCTGCAGAAAGCCGGACAAACAACTATTCAGTGGTTGAATTGATAATGTCTTTTATACAACAGAAAAGAAACGGGTTACAGAAAAGAAAAGTAATTGACGTAAAAACTCATACACGGGATTCTAGACAGATGAGGGTGGGTTGTGATTAGCTTGATGTGAAATCGTCTCAGAACGATATACGACTATGGCGATGGAGAGATAAAGATTTCTGTGCGCGGCTTAAAGTTTATAGTTGCGTTCCTCCTCGGCAGTAGTAACAGTAGTAGTAATATTCGTGGTAGCAGAATCATCGGTACTTATATTAACAGTACATGTTAGTGGGTTTTTTTCCAATCCCTGACGTCATTTCCAGTCTCCGATATCTCTCCATCCAGCTCGATTGCACTCGACGACAGACGAGCCCAAAAACAACCTTTTGATTATTGTAGTTTGTTCGACGTTTCCATTTCCAGTGGTAGTAAGAATAGTAGCAGTAGCAGTCTTAGATTGTTGGAGGAGTAATTCGCTTCTTCGTACTTATATCAACAAAATATGTTAGCGGGCGTTTGGTTCCAGTCTCTGACGCCACTTCCAGTCTACGACCTCTCCCTACCCAGCTCGACTGCACTCAACAGCAGACGAGCCAACAACTCTGTCAACAGATTTCTGTGTACGTTTATATAGATAAACCAGGCTGATCATATATCGACCCTTGGCCCGCACGCGATTTTCACGAGTTCTACCTTCAACCCAAAATCATGTGAATTTCAAAGTTCCTCATAGACTTAGTAAGCTCTATTTCAAATTTTAATCGATAAAAATTATCTCGTTCATCTACCATTGTCTTCCTAATGACCCAATTCCAAATGGGCTAGATCAGATTCCCATCAGTAAATAAAATTGTTCTGATCTAATTTCGCTGTTCAAATCTACTCCAATTTTAATAAAAAATATATTTATGTGTGTGTGTATGTGTGTGTGTGTGTGTTTGTGTGTGGTTCCCAAACTCTCTCTGTTACACAGTAAAGTTACGTTATGTGCGATGGGAAAGTGTCTGAAGCCGAGATATCACGTCAGGACCAATATAATTACATATTATTTGCATTTTGTCACGTATATCAAAATATATAGTAGATAAAATAAATGTAAATGCAATATTGGACACTGAGGTCAACATCAGCTAACGTCAGTCTATTTAATGCTTGAACGCAATCTTCATGCTGATAAAATATATATGTGTGTGTGTTTGTGTGCGTGTGTGTGTGTTTGTGTGCGTGTGTTTGTGTGCGTGCGCGCGTGCTTGTGTGTGCGTATTATTTTGTTATTTTTAGCAGCTGATTTATATATATATATATATATATATATATATATATATATATATGTATTTCCGTTATTTTTTTCAGGCACAAAATCAATACCGAATGGGTAACATCGACAGAGCACATGCATATAACATGGAGGCCAGAAAATTCATCCAAATAAGTGTGGCAGTTGGTGTGTTGCTTATTATATTGTCAATCGTCATTCCAGTGGTGCTCAACCTTTATGTATTTAAAAGATATTATCATTATAAATATGAGAATGATTATCTCTACACATCAAATAAACTAAAATGATTTCTCTTTATATGCAAAGTGTAAACCTATCTGTTACTAACTTGATTTTTCTTTAAAATAATATGTAAGATGGCGTTAAATAGATGATAAATTAGTTGACTTTGAATGAAACAAGACTGACTCGAGTTTATACAGCGATTTCCTCAGCCTAGTTTAGATGAGACACAAGGCTGAAAATATATAGCACCCAGTGAGGATCGGACTCAAATCTTATTCGATATTGATCAATTGAGACAAACTTACTAACCATTTTACCAAGTTTGAGTAACTAACCCGTGTTCATATATTTGATAACGCAATCGGTTAATTTTAATCAATAAATATTGCTCTGACGCTATGTTAGTCTATTCTTGGAATTTTATTTGTGATTTCTCGATATTCATCTCTTTATTGAAAGAAATGATTATGTTCCTATGTTTGTTTGATTACATATTTAAAGAGGAAGAAGAAACAAAGGCAACCGATAAGCCATATATTATAAACTAACGTGCCAAAAGTAACGCCATAGGTGTTTAATATTTTGAAGAACCCTCAGTAACCCGGTGAAAAGCTGCAACGTTTCATCATTTCCACATTTCTATCTCAATAGCTACTCAAAATATCCTAATAGATCGAATAGACCTATCCAGTATGTCCTATAAATTCCCGATTCTTCGATGGTCTGTGTCTCTTCAGGACGTTGATGATCATGCGTCTCCATAATTTCCTATGTTTTATAGCTCTCAATAAATTTTCTGTGTGTTTTTTTTTTTATCTCCCTGAAGACCTGTTCTTCCATACATTTACTCAAGCTCGCTAGGGAAGTCATGCGTTGTTTTCCTTTGTCTTTCTTGCCTTCAATCTGTCATGTGGGTTTTCCAAACGCTCTTTACCTCATGTATCCTAGAAATGTCTACTGTCTGTACCCGATGCTAAGCGTTTTGCTTCTGTAGCAATTGGAAGCATCCATAAATCTAAATAACGTATTAAGAAACAGAAAAATATTTAAAAACAAAGAAAAGATTGAATTGTTACGTGATATCTGTCCTCCTTTATGACAGTGAATGCCGGACAACCTCCAAACAGATGAGGAAGATATTTGAAGCAATAGAAATGTGGTTCTATAGAAGGATATTGAGGATACCATAGACTTAACATGTGAGTAAGGACGAAAATTTAGATAGTTTGAAGCCAAGAGGGACATTGCATAACCTACTTAGTGAGCTTCACTAAATGAATGGCGGAACAAGGTTTAGTTAAAATAACAAAAATCTTGAATTATATATTTAAATTATAAAGATTTATTTAGCATTATCGGTTACGCCCTGAAGGGACGCAGTATATAAAAAAAAAATGACGGTAAGCTAATGGGCTGTCCACTCTAAAAGTTAATACCTTTCATCAGATATTACCGGTACACAGGTGATATCTTGGACTGTGGAAATTGAAACATTCACACAGTTTTGAAAATGGCAAGTCCAATCAATCTGCTACCCACTACCATACACTCTACAGACTCCAAATTTTTTGAAGGTCAAAGTTGACTAGAAAGCAAGAAGCCGGAAGAGAGTTCCACAAGTGAGAAGAGCGTGTGAAGAAACTGTTAGCATAGAACTTACGGTTACATGTCGCAATATTAACTGTAAAATGACGAGACCTTGCTGCTAATGTTTTACATTGCTTAAATTCGTTAAGTTTTATTACGAAAGTGGAAGGCTCACAAGAGCAATTACCATCGAAAGATTTATAGAAAAGGCTCAGGGACGCTATGTTACGAGGATGAAAATAAATCACTGAAGCTGAGATGCCAGGTCAGGACCGATAACATTGCATCTAAATCTCTAAACTCATAGAAGAGTTACCAGACGAACTGTAACAGCAATGTTCAATGCATAACTGAATTATGGTCTTATAAACATGAAAAATAGAAAATCCAATGATATTTGGAAATACTAATTTTCCTTGGTGTGACAGAGAAAAAAAATTCTCATTTGCCATTTATTACAATATTAAAAGCATCGATTTCATTCGATCACAAAAGTTAAACGGCGTCGAGCCCTGTCAGTACTTAGATGAGGGACCGATTGCTTTGTAAACAACGTCATGTCATCCTAAACATGTTTCAATTTAAATAACCCACAAAGGGTAATAAAACTAAAAAAAAAAAAATCAATTAATCAACAATGATTTATTTCCTGATATTAATAGCAAATAGTAAATCTGTTTGTTCTTTAGTTAGCATCTACGTTACGCCCAGGCGCTGAGAAATAATGTTGTATACCGTTTTCATCTCGGGGAAACACAGAAAAAACATTAAAGTCGCTGTTTGTTTTCAGTGAGAGGGAAAAAAAAAAGAAAAACAGAGAAGATAGAAAAGGAGATAATGCTCTCCTATACTTAACGTCTCCTTCAGTAAAATTGAAAAACTTGTCAATTTAAAAAACTTTCTTTTTTACTGTTTTAGATCTTTAAATGACATACATTCATACTTATGATCATCATTGCAATATTTTATTATTTTTTTAAGTTTGATTCCAACAGAGGAATTTCCACGAGTATTTTATACTCATTGAACTCCCGGCGAGTTTATTCAATCATTCTACTACCAAGGCTTTATGAATTTAAGCGCAGTACTAGATTGGCAGTAAGGTCTCATCGTTTTACAGTCGAATTGGCTAGATTCTTTGCTAACAGTTCATATTATCGCACTTCACTTCGTTGGAACTCTCTTCAAAAATTTTAATGTAATGTCAATCTTTATCTACTATATTATTGATTTCTCTTCTTTTTCTTTTGTTCTTGCTACTTAATATTTTTTTTCTTTTTGATATTCTTTCACACTCAGTAACCCGTTGTATCTTCGTGGCTTGGTGTGAAATTATTAATTAAAAATTAGACAATTCAAATTACAAGACTCGCATGGCTATTCCTAGTAAAATATTACCCGCACGAGATAATTTAAAATAAAGAGTAAAATTTGTATTTTTCTAGATTTACATTCTAATATATCGTTGCCTTTGATAATTATATTAATGTATAATCAGTTTTAACTCCACTAACATTAATCTAAATTTCATATTAACTCAGATAAATAACAAGAAAATAAAATCGTATCAGAAATTTTGTGCATTGTAAATCATTCTTTTGCAATAAAAATAATTTTTATCTGAATTTATGAGTTATTCTTATTTGCATTATTTACAGTAATTGTAATATTAAGCGTTTCTCACGATAGAGTAATGGATAGTTTATCGGAGAGCCGAGTTCGAATTCCAGTCGAATCCATTACATTCACTTACGTGCTAATACCCTTGGGAAAGGTATGAATCCTGTTCTTTTTCCTTCTTCTCTTCTATGGGTAAGTATCAGGATAGACCAGATTCTATAAACTTGGATGGCAACTGGTCTACCGCAGAAAGAAATGGCAACTCGTCAAACACCGTTTCTCAATAAGGAAACATTTCGCATTCATGGAGCGAGCAGCCACTGCTGTTTTCGGTTGAAATTTATAAAACTTTTCTCAAATATATTTTTCAGGAAAATAGGTTTCTCAAGGCTAGTAGCGATTATCGCTCTTTCTAGTATTGACTTGGGTTTCCTTCCTAAATTTTATTCAAATTAGTGTGGAATGTCAACATGTTGATTATGTCATTATTTTCACTTTGATTTACAAGTGCTATTCATG
Source organism: Acanthosepion pharaonis (assembly GCA_903632075.3). Classification (NCBI taxonomy): domain Eukaryota; kingdom Metazoa; phylum Mollusca; class Cephalopoda; order Sepiida; family Sepiidae; genus Acanthosepion; species Acanthosepion pharaonis. The sequence goes on from CAHIKZ030003733.1 coordinate 9,107, forward strand.
TTAGCTGTTATTACTCTTTACAGTACTGGTCGGGGTTTCCTTCCTAAACTTTTATTTGTAGTAGTGGGAAATGTCAATATCTTGATTATGCCATTATTTTCTCCTCGAGTAACATGTGCTTATCAATTTTAGTTACTGCTACTGTTAGTCGTCCTCAAGTGAAAATTAAGTCTACCGAACAGCCTTAATTAGGAGTAAGAAAGTGTAGATATGGCAGATCGAGTAACGAGTTAAGAGAACATTCACCGACCGGTACAGACTTAGATAAAATGCTAAATAGAGACGAAAACTAGAGAATCAACCATCTGAAGGTATCAGCACATACAACAGGTGGTGACAGTCGCGTCAGTAGGCTTAGCATAGTTATAAATACCATATAGATGCCATTATTTTTAACAGCATATCTACACTTTATGGGTCATTTAATGCCAAAATTATATTTACTTGAGAGATTTGAAGCAATAAAGATATATGTTATTCTACTTTCACAATTGGTTACATGGTAGATGATACTTAGCTTTTGTACCTATGCATGTTTGTGTGGACATAATGACTAGGGGCGGCAATATATATGTTTTATGTTGTAGTTTTTTGAAGTTATCTTTCGGAATACAATTTGATTTCTTTAAGAAATTGTAGGATATTATATGGATTAACGTCAGGAAATATTTCTTTCGTCTTTAGTTATTTAATAAATTTTGTTTAGCGACATATCAACCTCTTTGGTTATTTAATGCCGAAATCTAAATATTTTAAACGCAATTGTACGCCTTCAACTACAAATAAAATGTATCGCCATTCTTTCTACTATAAAAATATAACGCTTGTAGTTTTAATAAAAAATGTATTTTTATACATTCAAAATGTTTTGTTTTTGTTTGGTGGCTCTCTATTGCTATTTACCCATAGTTGGGACCCGAACAGGTGCTACCACTCCGGGCAAGAGTAAACCTGGGAACAACAGCATGTAATTTCTCGTTGTTTACTGTAAGACGGAAATAGAAACTTCGGCATAGAGAGCAAGCTGCGATAAGAACAAGATCAAGCTTGACGGCAGTGTTCCGAACAGCCATGGAGCTAACAAGAACATGAGTTTTAAATTTTCAATTTCAAGATTCAGGCTAAGCTTACGGGCCTGTTGTCTAGATTATTAAAGCCTTGGTTCAAGAATTCGATATCATAATCATGATGAGTTCTATCCCAAGGCCGGGTAGTGCAGACTAAAATTCAACTGAAACATTACAAGCAATAAATAAGCCATACTAGAAAAGAACATTTCAACAAGGTAATAAAACCACTAAAACGCAAGGGGTTACTGATTGTTAGAAAATATGCGAAAAAGTCTTATTAAGGAGAGAGAACAAGAAATGAACAAGAATTAAGAAGACAGAAGATAGCGATTTATATTGCATCTAAATTTCTTAAGATCAATGTTGACTGGAAAGTAAAAAGCCGTTAGAGTGTTCCATAAGTGAAAAATGCGAAGGAAGAAAATATTAGCATAGAACATACGGTTACCTCTAACCACTTCGACTGCCGCTAATCTAGTACTGTGCTTAAATCCATAAAGTCTAGGTGCCGTAGAAGAAAGTAATATTTATTTTTGAAAAACAAAAATGTGGTACAAGTCCAGAAATGGGGATAGAGGAGGTCTGGTCTTCAATCTGCTTTTTCTTGAATTTAGCTAGCCACAATTACGGAACCGAAATACCACAGAATTCCTTACACCAACACAACGCATTGTTACTCACCATTCTTACTGCATTCAACAAAATACCTCAATGTCTCTATAAATAGTTCACTTAGAGGAAAATTTACAAGAACAATTACCATGAAGGTATTTGTAGAAACGGCACAGCAAAGAGACATTAAGATAGTAAGCAATTGACTGAAAACGAGATGACAGCTCAGAGCCATTAACATTGCAGATTGCAGATCTACAGCTATAGAGAACAGAAGTGAGAAAAGAGCAGATGAAACAAATGAATTTACTCGGATCGAAAGACAACGGAAAATAGACCAAATATCATAACGGCCGAAATGTTTGTTATAATAACAAAAAATATGACGACATTAGTCCGACTGAGTAAATGTAAATAATAGAAATAATACTAATAAATATTTTGTTAAATATACCGGATGTTCACAAATTATCTGTAAAATTTCATAAAAAAGAAGATAATTCGACATGGTTGATTATAAAACATCGGTAAACAATTAAAGATTTATTCAAACACATCATAATGTTTTCACATGGGCTCCATTGGTTGTACGCAACACATCTGAGTGATGTTCACTTTTTAAGCAGATGCGTTGAAGGCTATATGGGGTTATATCTGGTGACCGGGATAGTCTTGGAACTGAACCTCTTCTTACAATCAACTGGTTTGTAAATATTTCATTAGAAACTCAATATCAGCCCGCCCCACCAAATGATATGATGCACCATCCTGATAGAATATAAGAGTTTATGGCAAATGGTGTCACTCCGGCACAACAATCTTTTGATATATCAACGTAATTATAATAGATGCAATAAACTGTGCAAGTTGTATAGATAATTTATGGACAACCTGTATTTTTTTATATTGACTTCTGGAACTTTAAGACCTGAAAGGAAATTTTCTTTGCGTTTCTTTTCTGATTTCAGACTCTCCACTCTATCCTCACCGGTCGCCGAAGATATGTGACTTAATGAGTAAAAGTGTATTTCTATAGTAGCCTAAGAAAAAATTTAGCCAGGAGAAATAAACTACATCCAATTTCAAAATTTAATTACGTAATCCCAACTCAATATAAATAAACAGTATTTGGAACAAGTATGGAATAGGTCCTCCATTTGCTAGTTTCAGTGTTTGTATTTGATTTTTCATGGATTCGATCAAGTTATCACCAATCGTCTGAGCCATATTTTGCCACTCCTTTAGCAATGCTTCATTAAGAGTTACCACTTACGTGATTTTCATTGCACGCTCTTGAAGCTTTCGGTGAAGGTGCTCCCAAATGTGCTCTATTGGATTCATATCAGAAATGACTTGATTCCTTCCAGGCCGTTGCTACTTTGCTTGTATTACATGGCAATCAATCTTTTTGAAAAAGGTAGACATTTTTGTCAATCTGATTGGTTTCAAATAGTAGAAGTAATCCTTTCTCTAACATTTGAGAGTATTTTGGACCATTCAACTGCTCGTCAACAAGAATGAGCTCAGATTTCCCTCTAAACCAGACAGCGCCTCACACCATTACTCCAATCCCTCCATGTTTCATGGTCGCCTGCAGACATTCAGTGTTCTAAGTTTCATTCTGATTTCTCCAAACTGAAACCTGTCTCGAATTCAAATATTGGCAGTATTTATTTACTTCTGATCAAATTACGGACTGCCAAAATTCATAATCTTTGCTCTCGAATTCTCTCGCCCAGTGTATACGCCTGTTCCTGTTAACTTCTGAAATCAAGGGCTTCTTTCTTGCAACTCTTCTTTGATAGCCTAGCTCGTTAAGAATTTTTCTCACCGCATATGGCGACATTTCCATGCTGTTGACGATTAGACGGCGGTTTCTCATGACTTCTCTCTTCAGCACCCTTTTCGTTCGCTCAGACACGATGCTTGGTCTTCTTGAACATTGTTCCACACAACAATGGCCTTCTTTATTAAATTTCTTTACAATATTATCAACAGTTTGATGACTAACCTAGAAAAAACTAGCAATTTCTCTGACTTGCCATACTGATGCCATCCTATTATTTGCTCTCGTTGAAATTCACCAATTTCCTTACTTCCGCGAACTTTCATTGCATAATCTAAGTCAACTATCGTTCATAGATGAGATTAGCTTAAAGTTAATACGGTATTATCTGAAAAAAAGAAGAGATGTTATTACACAAGCTAAAATTGCTGTAATCAAGGGTGGCTAAAAACTTATCATAGCCCTCCGTATAAGGTTTCCGTGTTTGAAACTGGGAGGCATTTCGCCCGAAATGACTGACATTATCTTGGACATTGAGAAAAGAAACAAATATGGTTTCCAACAATCATTACAATATATGTTTAGATTCGTGACTGTATCTCTTAAAACAAAAAATATATATCAATCGAGATATCTTCTTCAATATGCCGTATTTCTTCACATTGTATGTTAAAATCTAAAGAGAAAATCAGTGAGGTTGCTGTGACTGTATTGCCACATAAACAAGGATGAATCATCCCCATTCCGTTTGGATTCCATTAATAGGAAAATTTTGCTCGGAGAGCTTCTTCCAGTGAACTACTGCTCTGTGGAACATACTTCAGTAAGGATGTTTACTTGGTCACAACAATTTTAACCTCTTCAAATCTACGGTTAAATTATCTTTTCCATGTAACCTCAGGAAATGTACTTCTTGCTTTCTATTACATTCATACAACACCATACCGTAACCTTCTAACTTGCGCCTTATATTAGGTGAACATTAGTATAAAAAATAAAGGAACTATGTAAGAACAATGACAAGACATTTTACAAGAATATAGGTTTTAATTAGTGAATGATAACAATAAATTCTTTTTTCTTACATTATAGAAAAAATTCTTTAGTGAGACCCTTGACGATAAACATATATAAGGAGCATAGCATTAGATATCGCGAAGGCTTTCGACAAGGTGTGGCACAATGGTTTGTTACACAAGCGCTCCAGATATAAAATCACTGGAATTATTTTCTTTATTGTAAAATCCTTCTTAACAGGTAAATCCCTGGAGGTAGTTATTAACGGCCAATTCTCCGAGGCTCTGGCGGTCTACGCAGGCGTCCACCAATGGTCACTTATCGGACCAAACCTGCTTCTGATTTACATAACAGATCTACTTAAGAATATATTCTGATCATTTGGAAATATCTATGCTGATGATACGACGATATATGAGCGCACCTTTAAAAGTATTGACGATCAGATATTGGCATCTGATGTCTTTTCTGATCTAAAACTAACTTCCCAGTGAGGAATAAACTGACTGGTTACAAGTAGTGCCTCTAAGACCAAACTGGTTACATTCAATCACCGCCAATCAGACCCCGAACTACCGCCAGTCACGATGAATGGATGTCCCTTCGAGGAGGCCCCGTGCCTCGAGAGGATATAGGACCACAATCTCATACCAGACCTGAAGTGGAATTCCTCTATATGATATTCGCTAAAAATGCAGGTAAACTGATCAGCACCCTGTCGCGATCCAGTTGTGTACATTGTGCTATCCTCTACCTTTATATGAGGCAAATTCGGTCGAAAATGGAGTATTGTGGGCAGGAGCTACTCAGACCTTACTTTTCAGACTTGATACAGTCAAAATGCATCTCCGGGTCCTTGTTGGCGAAGAATTATTTTCCACACACCACACTCTCTCTCATACGCGAATCCCTAACTGCTCTATTGTTACTGACATAGAAAGTGCACGCACAAACTAAATCTCCTGGTTCCAACATGTTTTAACATTACAGATAAGACCGGTCGTGTCACTTACATTATAACTCCAACCTCATTCTCTCTGTATTTCATCAGCAAGAAGTACGTTCCACTCAAACAGCTTCTTCACACAAACCACTGCCGTATGAAACAGACTCACAAGAGGATGTTCCGTGATCACTACAAACTTGTTCAAGTCTAGAGTCAACCGTTATCTTCCACTCCTACCCATATAAACTACTCTCTAACATAACCCTCTACCTCGATTGGCCCCGGGCCATGTACAGGGTGAACCATATTCTAAAATAAAAGCTATGAGAATAATTTTTGATTTCTTGATCACGAGTCCATAACCCATTAAAGCTGGAGGAGTAACAGATGTACTGCGGCCATAACAGAAATGTTGTGTCTTGGACAATATAGCCTTATGGAGCCCAGCCCTCCCCAAGATGGTTTGAATTCAGAGATTTTTATTCTCGTAGACTGGTTAGCAACCAAGGCTGCAGGGTTCAGTTTGTTGTGTTATTAGATATAGCTGGTTGGAAGAAGAGATAGATTTCATTTGCACATAAGTGTATATGACAAACACTACTTAAATTCAAATTTAATTTCTTAATCCAAGTCGCTATCCATTACACCACAATACATCTATCTATCTATCTATCTATCTATATATATATATATAGATAGATAGATAGATACAAACATAGACACACACACACACATTTATATATATATATATATATATATATATATATATATATATATATTTATTTGATAGATGTGAGTTTGTAACCCTGGGTTTCACGTGAAACTCAGGGTCACAAACTCACATTAATCCAACCAAGTATGTTAGCTCTATCTCCGATATTGAGCGCTTTCTAATACGTACCGCGCATATAATATATAAATAATAATATATTACATTATATATATATATATATATATATATATATATATATATATATATATATATATATATATATATACAGTAGCGTCCAAAACTAAGGGACAAAATTTTAAAACCTAATATTTGTTAGAAATAACAACTGTGAAAATCTGAAATTTTGACAGCTGGTAATCGTTATCATCTATAATAACATACTAAAATTTGAATCATTTGCAAAGGATAGAAAAAGAATTATAACAATTATTTATTTATTTTCAAAATAGGATTGTCCAAAAGTAAGGGACAAAATTGAGAAAAACAATGTAAACAGTATGCTATATTCAAATTTTTTGATTTCCTCTAAAGAATAAGTCTTAATTAGTCATTTGTAAACGTTGCATAAGCCGGCAAAACGCCAAAAACTTGATTACTCTGTGAGACAAGCTATTATGAAGCTACACAAGGAAAAGCACACCATTAGAGAGATTTCAGAGAAAGTGAAACGTTCCAAGAGTGTTGTAGACAGGGTTGTTAAATCCTACAATGATACTGGCAAAATAGTTAGTGCTTTTAAAACTGGCAGACACCGCAAAACTTCGGCAAGAGAATATCGAATAATGCAGCGTATGTCATTAAAGGACCGTTTTAAGTCTTGCACAGAAATTAAAAGGGTTATGAATAGTACCTCATGTGTTAATGTGTCAAGACAAGACAGACTGTTTCTAGACGACTGCAAGAAATAGGGCTGTTTAATCGAACCCCAGGGAAGAAACCACTTGTTAGTTCGAAGAATAAGAAGAAGAGATTAGAGTTTGCAAACAGGTACGTAATTTGGACATATGAAAATTGGGCAAAAGTATTTTTCAGTGATGAAAGCAAGTTTAATTTATTTGGAAATGATGGAAAAAACAATGTAAAGAGACGTATTGGTGAAAGATTAAGTGCAAAGTGTACTAAGAAAACTGTCAAGTTTGGTGGCGCAAGCATCATGGTACTTGGAATGTTTTCTAGCCAAGGTACAACGCCTCTTGTCCGGTTACAAACTCGTGTAAACGCGCAGATCTATAAAAACATTGTTCAAGATCATGTTGTGCCAATCATACAGAATTCAGGTTTTGATAGGGTTACCTTTATGCAAGATAATGCCTCATGTCACAAGGCAAAGGTGGTAATGAGTTACCTTAGTGAGCAAGATTTGGAAATTATGGATTGGCCACCGCAAAGTCCTGACTTAAATCCAATAGAAAATCTTTGGAAGACCTTAGAAGTGAAAGTTATGGAAAGAAATCCCACTAACATGGAGGATTTGTGGGTGAAGCTTCGAGAAGAATGGTCTAAAATTAGTATCCAGGATTGTCAAGAACTGATTCGTTCTTGTAGTCGAAGATGTGCAGCTGTCATTGAGAGCAAGGGCTCATTTACAAAATATTGATTGTACATGTATTTTTATTGTTTTTTGCCGTTTACATTGTTTTTCTCAATTTTGTCCCTTACTTTTGGACGTTCCAAATTTGAAAATAAATAAATAATTGTTATAATTCTTTTTCCATCCTTTGCAAATGAGTCAAATTTTAGTATGTTATTATGGATGATAACGACTACCAGTTGTCAAAATTTCAGCTTTTCACACTTGTTATTTCTAACAAATATTAGGTTTTAAAATTTTGTCCCTTAGTTTTGGACGCTACTGTATATATATATATATATATATATATATATATATATATATATATATATATATGTATATATATGTATACACACACTTCATATATATATATACACACACTTTTCACACAAAATATATATATATATATATATATATATATATATATATATATATATTCCGACAATTCCTCCAATGAATCCATATTTAACAAAGCTAAGAAAGACTACGAAACAGCCCTAAAAGAGAGCGGATTCCCAGCAACACTCATCTACTCACCACAGAACACAAAAAAGGCCAACAGGAAAAGAAGTATCATATGGTTCAACCCACCGTACAGCAAAAACTTAAAAACAAACGTAGGAAAAATATTCTTCAAACTCTTGCATAAACACTTCCCGGGATCAAGCACCCTACACAAAATATTCAACAAAAACACAGTAAAAATCAGCTACAGTTGCACTGAGAACATGGCACAAATAATAAAAAAGCACAACAGGAATATTATCAACAATTAACATGAACAAATTAAACCTGCGTGCAACGGCAGAATAAAGAACGAATGTCCCTTAAACGGTAGTTTTTTACAAAACGACGTAATATACCAAGCCACGATAAAATCACCAGATAATGAAGAAAAAGTATAGATGGGAGTAACTGAAGGACCCTGGAAACAAAGAAATTATACACACAAAACATATTTCACAAATAGTAAATATGCGAACAGCACAATGCTTTCTAAGTATATCTGGGAAATAAAAAAAAAACACACATCACACCAAAAATATCTTGGAAGATAAGGAAAAGATCATAAGTCTACAACAACCAATCACAAACTTGCAAACTTTGCTTGGAGGAAAAAATAGCTATCATTACCTTCCCAGACCAAAATATATTATTAAATAAAAGATCTGAGCTCATCTCAAAATGGACACATGAAAACCAATTTTTACTTTGTTACTTAAAAATCGAAAACGGGAAAATAAAATAAAATAAAAATAAAAATAAATAAATAAACCAAATAACAATAAGATAAGCAAAATAAATTAACCCAAACAAATTACCAAATCACACCTTTTAGAATAGACGAAATAGAATAAGAAACAAAATCAATGAACCCAAATAAATAAAGTAAGTAATAAACAAATTAGCAAACCATTATGACCAAAATATTAGTTAGACTATAAAAATCAAACCAAAAATTGCATGAAAAAAATAGCTATAACTGTTATAAAACGATAAAAGAAAAAAAAATACAATGTTACTTAAAAATCAAAAACCGAAAAAAGAAAATATACAGCATAACAAATAAATAATAACAAGTAAAATAAATTGACCTAAATTCATCCAAATAAATAAACAAACAAACCGATCCCGATAAACTAACCATTAAAAGCAAATAAAGATAACCAATCCAAATAAATACATAAAGTAATAAACAAATTAAAAACTGTTTCCGACAAAATAATAGCTAGAATAAACTACAACAATCAACCCCAAAATTGAATAAATAGCTTTATCTTCCCAAACCAAAACAAAACTATTAAATAAGCAACATAACACAAATTTTCACTACATTAATAAAAACACCGATTAAAATAAAAAATGAATAAATCTATAAGAAATAAAAAGAAAATAAATAAATTAAAAAAAAAAATTAAAACAAGCAAAATAATTTAACCCAAATAAATATATAAACAAATAAATGACTTCCGGTAAAATAACCGCCAAACTAGACTACCCACAATGCACCACTGACCCATATATATAAATAGCTCGTGGCTTGATGATTGCATTTAGCATGAAACAGACTGTCGCCTCTAAGTGTTGACTTCTATGTTCACTTTTATATATATATATATATATATATATATCGCCAAATGTAAAGAGAATGAATCGAATATCAATTCAAATGTTCACAACATTAATTTAAAATAGGGCTCAATACAATACTAGAGCTATAATTCTTTATTATAAGGTATTACATTCGAACATATTAGAAATGTTCGATCTTATCATAAAGAATATACATATATATATATATATGAGATATATATATATATATATATATTTATATATGTATGTATATATGTATGTATGTATATATATATATTTCATATATTTATAATAAAAATATTTATGGATATTTACAGTTAATTACAGATTATAAATTAATAATCTTGTCAATAAATAATTGAATCAGTGTGGTGCAGACATTTAGTGATGCCAGGGGACAATTCTTTGATTTTTTTGCCTCAAAGACATGAGGAGGGTAGGTGGCTACTCACTTATCAAAACACGGATCCACATTCACATCAGCTTGTGGGAATGTAGGGCACTTGTACAACGAAGGAAACAATTTCAAATTTCAAAAATTAATTTTATTTCAGTCTTTGATTGGATGCTCTCCTGATCTGGATGCTCAGGGCCATTGCACCTTCAACACCCAACCTGAATTGAATAAATTACTGAATTGGATAAATAGTGTATAACATTTTTTGTTAGCATTTTTCGAGAAAAGCATAAAAATTCAGTTTCATAAGTTTTATGACTTTTAAATTCTAATAATAGCTTCTTAATACAATAAAAGTTACTGAGTAAGAATACATTTTCAACAGAAACATGTTTTTGAATTATGGCTTTTTGTTGAGTTCTATGGACCAAGCAAGTGAGCAATGACAAGGTCTTAGTGAGATTACAAACAAGGAGAAAGCTTATTCTTAACATCAGAAAGAGGCAGCTGAAGTTTCTGGGACAGATAATGACGTAGGAGGGCCTGGAGAATCTGATCCTCATGTGTTGAATAGAGGGAAAGAGAGACACAGCAGAGCAGTGTGTGATATACCTGATGAGTTTGAGCAGGTGGATGAGAGAATGTGGTCTGGGGGAGGAAGCAGAGGTAAGGAGCTTGCTGAGAGCTGAAAGGGATAGTGGGAGGTGGAGAGTGACCGTTTTTTTTCTCTACATTGATTTCTACTGGAAAAATAGTTTCAGTTTACAAACATTTTGTGTTATGAATGGCTTACAGGAACAAATTAAATTCCTGAGCCAAGGTTCCACTGTAAGGGCATTTGATTCAAATAATTACCTGAAAATAGAGGTTGGATTCTATTTGACCATTCTCACAAATTGATGATAACTTTAACATGATAGAAAAATTCAAATTATAAATTTAATCTGACATGTCCTTTCGTAATGTGGGCAATGATGAATTTAATGTACTGTGCCCTTTCCTAATGTTGGCAACGATGAATTTAATGAGCTCTGTCCTTTCCTAATATGGGCAATGATGAATTTAATGTGCTTTATCCTTTCCTAATATGGGCAATGATGAATTTAATGAGCTCCGTCCTTTCCTAACATGGGCAATGATGAATTTAATGTGCTTTGTCCTTTCCTAATATGGGCAATGATGAATTTAATGAGCTCTGTCCTTTCCTAATATGGGCAATGATGAATTTAATGTGCTTTGTCCTTTCCTAATGCTGGCAATGGTGAATTTAATGAGCTCTGTCCTTTCCTGACATGGGCAATGATGAATTTAATGAGCTCTGCCCTTTCCTAATATGGGCAATGATGAATTTAATGAGCTCTGTCCTTTCCTAATATGGGCAATGATGAATTTAATGTGCTCTGTCCTTTCCTAACATGGGCAATGATGAATTTAATGAGCTCTGTCCTTTCCTAATGTTGGCAATGATGAATTTAATGAGCTCTGTCCTTTCCTAATATGGGCAATGATGAATTTAATGAGCTCTGTCCTTTCCCAATATGGGCAATGATGAATTTAATGAGCTCTGTCCTTTCCTAACATGGGCAATGATGAATTTAATGAGCTCTGTCCTTTCCTAATATGGGCAATGATGAATTTAATGAGCTCTGTCCTTTCCCAATATGGGCAATGATGAATTTAATGAGCTCTGTCCTTTCCCAATATGGGCAATGATGAGTTTAATGTGCTCTGTCCTTTCCTAATGTTGGCAATGATGAATTTAATGAGCTCTGTCCTTTCCTAATGTGGGTAATGATGAATATTCTCAAATTCTTGTTATTCTCAGTAGCATTTGACCATTTACCAATCTTGCCTTCGTTCTGTTATCCATTCATTGATACTCATTAAGTAGGTTACCTTCTGTTTTCTCTCTGTAATTTTATTCAAATGGTCTCTGCTGCTGCACTTCTTACTTATGGAATATTTGTATGGCTTGTTGCTATCATATCAAGTATGATCATAAAAAATTTAGATGCAACATCGATCACAATTTTTTGTCTTTGTAAATCCTGTTCTTTTATTGTCCTTTCTCTTCACAAGGCCCTTCTCATTTTCTTCCACTTTCTATAACCCGCTTGCATCTTAGTGGCTTTATCATCTTGCTTGAGGTGAAAAAAAAAAGATTGTGAAAAGCATATTTGGGAATTATCATAACGCTTTTTCTTTTATGATTTTTATATACTATTGTTTCCACAATAAAAGGTCTAAGAGACACTCAAATTGGAGGCTTACTGAATGAGGTTCTTGCAGAGAAGTCAAAACTGCAGATTATGAGGAGATGTCGGATAGATAATAGTTGACTGTAGACTTGAAGAAGTTTAGATCGTAGTGATCGGAAAAGATCCTCTCAGGAGCCTGTTCCACAAAGTAGCAGTTCTTGGGAAGAAGCTGTCTGAATGTAACTTCTTTCTTACCAATGGAATATAACAGGAATGAGAACAAATGAAACATAATATATGCAGAATTATTAGTTATTGCTGTTGTAGCAGACCATGGGTTTACGTGTTGTTAAATTAGGAACACACATGTTTATTCCTGCTAGAAGAAGACCCACTACTAGAACATAGCAGACTCAAAGATTGAATCCACCATAAAGAAGTGTAAAGAAAACCAACACGTCCAATATATATATATATCAACAAATATATGTATTAAACAACAAAATTTACAATGAACATAGACATTAACATTTATGTTTGTGTGAACGTAAAGAGTTTGTATTTTGGTGAATGTTCATATGTACATGTATGTATGTATAATGTTCATGGCGTCTCCCACAAATGGGAAGACACAATCTTCTGTGAGAGCTTACATTGTAGATGTGTTCATTGAAAATGAAGAAATTAAAACAAGAACGAGGCAAGAAATCGCCCAGTATTTATAGTGTAGGGAGAGCATCCCCTAGTGAACAATTTGGACAATTAAGGAGGAGAAAACTCTGACAATGTAAAGGTCTGAACTAGTGGAACTAAGGAATAAAACTCATCTGAACATGTACTGCCACCATAAAACAAGACTAGGGGAAGCAAGCTTTATTGGAGAGACCCACCCACCTCGGACAGTGCTTTGTAACCTTTGATATCTTATCAACATTTGCTTTATTCTACCTACAGTTATATATGTTACAAATTAATCTAAGTACAACTATTAAAGGATGAAAAAATGTTGTGGATTTTCATGTCATTTTGAGTTTGTTTTTTTTGTTTTTTTTACCCAAATCTATTTTTTTGCTTATGCCTATTCTAAAAAAAATGCTATATAAAATTCACTATTTTTATCCATAATGTTAAATGAGTCAAAATTATTCAACTTTTTAACAGAGAAAAATTTTAAGTTGATGTTAAAAATTGCCACAAAACATTGTTGATTTAAGATGGAATGATCTGTTTTTTCTTTATATACCCTGTCCTCACATGACATAGGTGATCATGGGTTGCCACAATTTCCTGTACCTTTTAGTTTTTAATAAACTGTGTCTTTCTGTTATTACTCCTAAGCCCTGAACTTCCATCCATTTGCTCAAGCTCAGTACATATTTTATATGTTGTCTTCCTCTGATGCTCTTGCCCAATGTTTTCTGAGTATCATATTTTCCAAGCCCTCCTTTATGGCAATTATTGCACATGGTTAGGTTGCAATAAAATTTGTATTTTATATGAATAGCACTTTATGAAAAATAAGATGTAGTAGACTTTATCATAGATTCATGGATGGGGCTTGTAACCCATGCATTGTTCCTTGAAAACAAGGACTGGTTAGCTCCAGTCCAGATACGGCAGCAATACTCCATTTTTTTTTGTCTAATCTAACACTACTAAAGACAGATGTAGGAGGAGATGGGGGATTTCTGGAATAGTACAAAAATCTAATCATTTTCAAAGGCTTGTTAGCAATGTATTTTATATATGAATTCCACTAGAGGTCTGGAGTGAACTTTAATCCCATTAGGCATTCAAGTCAAGGCACCTCATTGAGAATCCAACTATTTACTATGACTGGAGAAATATGCTTCATCATATATATATATATATATATATATATATATATATATATATATATGTATGTATATAAATAAAAAGTAAGAACAGTAAGATATATAATCCGGTGTTAGACATATTGAACACGTAGACACCCCTGTCTAGAAAGATAGATTTATCTGTAGCCTTGGAAACATGAATTTTGTTTTAGCTGTGTATTTAAAACCCAGTGATTTTAAAAGTTACTCCAAAATTTGCTTGAGGATGAAATGGAAATAATGTCTTTAATTTAATTACAAAATTAAATTCGGGGCTTTTAGCTTCCATTTTTGAGACATGGTTAGAACTGTGTAGCGGAAAAAACCATATTTTAAATCAATTAATTTATAATATATATATATATATATATATATATATATATATATATATATATGTGTGTGTGTGTACACTTATTAAGTATTTATTTTTTTATTTACATTTTATATATATATATATTTATAATATTATTGCATTTATTATATTATCTTTATATTATATAATATGTTATAGTATTTTTATATAATATAATATTTGTATTATATTATTTTATGCAAAAAAAGTATTTGTTATTTTTGTACATGTGAAAATATTTGTACATGTAAAGACAAATATTAAAATATTGTTCAAATACATTTCCTGCTTTATTTTTAGAGTTATTTCCCTTGAACTGTCGTCCATCTATCACGATTTACTGCGGGGTACCTGTCCTGGTTATCCCTACTAATTTAAAAGTGTACACAAACCTAAAAGAAATACAATTCGTATTGCAGGCTCGTTTTTAACATTTATAAATAAGAATCTGTTGTATTTCATTTGTGTTTTTTTTCACGAAGAAAATAAACTAAATTCAAAGGGGTGTTGTTTACATCTTTTATGGTGTCCGCTTGATGAAACCAACACGTGACTAGTTTGTTTCTCGTCACAGTACATCCTGGTTCATCATAATTGCTTTGTGCGTTTATATTTGAAAAGAAAAACTTAAGTTAATTATTTCCTCCTTTATCTAGTATCTTTTAAACATTTCCGTGTTTGCCTGGAGAGAACACCAAATAACTTTTAAGAATATATACGGGAGATAAAAAAAAAAACGTGTCTGTGTTGTTACTGTTAAAAAAAAAAAAACTTACAACTAAAACTCGCCATTGTCCTTTAAAAAACTTGTCCAAGTGTTATGTTGCAACAAACTTTTTTCTTTCTTCTGTTATTCTTTTCTTTCTTTCTGTATTCTTGTGATGGAAATGTGTTGTTGTCTGCCGATGCCAGTGAGAACATCTCATTCGATGCAAATACCCGGCTGTTTACCGCCCGAATCAACTTGGATTCCGTAATTAAAACAATAGATGATCGGTTTCTTTCCTTAACTCTAGACACAAGTATTATCAGGCATGACTGGGCTCACTTTGACACCAGGTTTTGTTTTGTTATTTCATATTTTCATTTCTTTTTTTTTTCTTTTTGTGATAACATGCTAGGCGGAGATTAAATTAAGTCTACTCAGACCGGACTATTTCATAAAAAATCGTGGAAATTTTAAAAAAAAAAAAAAATCATTGTATGTCATTTTTTTTTTTTTTTTTAGACCTTCTTTGGGCCGCGTCATTTTTTAGCAGAATAAGAAACATTGATTTGTTATCGATTTCAAAAGGGGGCGGTCCTACAGTGTCAAATCGATCCCAGGCTAAGCTGATCTGCATACGAAAATAAAAGTATTTTTTAAGATGAAGATACCAAAAAAAAAAAAAAAATGATTTATGTTAGTTAACGAACAAACATAAAGAACAAAAATTTACTAAATTACATATCCGCTTATTCTTATTTAATTTAAGATAAATAATTTGTTTGTCTTTTTTTGAAAATGTCCATCGGTTTCAAAAACAATATTAAAAAAATGTAAAAACTTTCACAAAATATATAAAAAAAGAAAAAATGAAAATAATGAATGTGTTTAGTACATTTTCAAACTTGAAATTTGTAAAAATAACAGCAAAGGGATTTTTTAGCCTAAACTCAACAAGACCAATAACTTTTCAAAATCAGGGATCAATAAAACATTGTTTGTATCGATGTTATTTCCCCCCTCTCCTCTTTCAGAATAAGCAAATGAATATTTTTCGATTCTGATAAGTGTCATGGCCTAAGGAAGATTTACTCTAAAGAATTCTAATTCACAAAAAAATATTCCCCCCGCTTTTTGTGAGTGGACCACTTTGTTCGAAAGATCATTTTTCTACTGTAATGTAAAATTTTGCAATTGCCTTTTGACTTTGTTTACAATTTTGCTGAATGCTAATTAAAAAAACAACAACAACATAAGAACAACTGTGACAACTGTTTCATAATAATTGTGGAAAGTTTTCAAGTAAATGTGATTTCCATTATTTTAAAAAATTCTTAGTAATTCTATCACACCGATCACAAGTTCGAAGTAAACTGACAGAATTAATTCACTTGAAGCCATTTTTATAATTTATTAAATCTGAGAAAGTGGTTGTATGCAGTTGATTGTTAAGAAGACATTTCTTAACAGATTGTACACTATGCATGACATCCATATGAAAACTAGATCTGATGAGGCTATTTATTTAAAGACATGAGTCTAATTTCTTAGGTCAGTTTTTTTTTTTTTACCATCTTGTCTTGTTGGACAAAAAAGTAAAAACCTAACCATCTAGTGTGGCCTATTCCTTATTCAATTAACAATCTTTTATACTAAATTTGATCACTACAACAAGGTATATGAACTTATGAAGTATTTAGTATTTAACTCCACAGAAATTTTCATGAAGTATTTGAGCCTTAAGGGTATGTGCTATTGTGGGGGTCACTCACATAATAGCAGCAGAAATAGCCTCATGTATTGTAAATAAATACATACATCGCAGAAAATAGAATATACAGAGATAGCATTGAAAGTATGGTGAATTGTTTATCAATATCATACAATATACTTATTTTTATGTGTACTGGTGTGTGTATTTTTCATTACAAATGTATAATGATTGCATGTAATGAAAGGAAAAAGTTACTGCATGACATTCCATGCCATGTCGCAGAAAGAGATGTTGGACACATGTTGACTGTCCCAAGGTTGTTGTCGAAGAGCTTCAACTTAACGTCTTTTAGTGGGATGTCCATATTTCTGGTAGGAACAGTTTTTGTTGCATGCTGGGTGAATTTTATTTGTATTATTTTTGCCTTTTATTTAATTTATTTTATTTTATTTATTTTTATTATTTTTGCTTTTTATTTAATTTATTTTATTTTCTTTGTTTTTGTTATTTTTGCTTTTTATTTAATTTATTTTATTTTCTTTGTTTTTGTTATTTTTGCTTTTTATTTAATTTATTTTATTTTCTTTGTTTTTATTATTTTTGCTTTTTATTTAATTTATTTTATTTTCTTTGTTTTTATTATTTTTGCTTTTTATTTAATTTATTTTATTTTCTTTATTTTTTGCTTTTTATTTCATTTATTTTATTTTCTTTATTTTTTGCTTTTTATTTCATTTATTTTCTTTATTTTTTGCTTTTTATTTAATTTATTTTATTTTATTTTATTTTTATTATTTTTGCTTTTTATTTAATTTATTTTAAACAGTTTAAATGTTATCTGTTTTATTTTATTTCTAATTTATATTATTATTATTTTATTTATTGTCACTGATCTCATTCTAATTTCAAATCATAGTTTCTGTTTTGGAAAGGTTTATCCTGAGTCTGATTTATTGAAACATCTCATAGATATGTTGGTTTCCATTCAAGATTGTTATTATCCCAATAATGATTACCTATGCCATCAGCATAACATTTTCAGGACATTGCACTTGTGAAGGAAAACTGAATCATTGTCTTTATTAGTAGATTCGTTTTTTTATGTTTTATGGAATGCTTAGATAGTCAGTGCCCATCTTATCTCATCGGTGTTTGTAAATGCACAGGGCATAGTTGAAGCTTTCATTTTCACCTTGTCGTACTACTGAGAAGGTTTTAAATGTTTCTGTATTAGGGTCCTTGCCAGATATGTACGACCCAGTAGCTGAAACAGTTGCTATTTTATAATTAAACCTCCAGAGAAATACTACCTATATAGAATTTATGTGTAAATTTTTATTATTAATGCTAAATTATGTTATGATTTCTTTAGACAATTATTAGAAAATTATTATTATTATTTATCATTACTGTTATCTGCTTTCATTCCAATTCCAAATCATATTTTCTGATTTGGAAAGGTTTATCTCATGTCCTACTTCATGGAACACTTGGGTTTGTTCAATAACATTCTTAACTGAACTATGATTACCTATATCATTGTCATAACACCTCTCATCATCAGTAGACTTACTTTGGGAGGGAAAACAAATGTTTCTTTATTACTAGAATAAGGTCTATTAAACTCATTAAAGCCCATCTAAATTTATTTTTATTTTATTTTTTTACAATGTTGTTTGCCCTGTACAAGCCTCAGGAACCACTTGAGTGTTACAGTGTAAGAAGCACAGTTTATGCAGATATGTGGGGAAGTTGACCTAGACTTGAACAAGT
The DNA here is from genome assembly GCA_903632075.3 of Acanthosepion pharaonis. Classification (NCBI taxonomy): domain Eukaryota; kingdom Metazoa; phylum Mollusca; class Cephalopoda; order Sepiida; family Sepiidae; genus Acanthosepion; species Acanthosepion pharaonis. The sequence continues at coordinate 27,931 of CAHIKZ030003733.1, forward strand.
TAAGAGTGCAGTGATTCGGGAAGCATCCTCTTGGGAGTCAGCTCCACAAAGCAGCTGTAAACGGGAAGAAGCTACTTGGGTAGAACTTACATCTCACTAAAGGAATACAAATAGAATGAGCATGGTTTGCTAAAATGTGTGTTGCATGGTGGGTCTTATTCATAAAGGTTAGAACTTGTAGAACTAAAGAATGTAGTTCATCTGAGCACTTTCTACCGAAATAGAAATAGAGCCGCGAGACACTTGTGACTCTCCATCTATGAGAAAGGGATGTGTATGTCTTTAAATGATCAGGAATTTCAATAACAAATTCCATATAAGTCTTCTTTTGATCCATTATTTATTTTTCATTGACTCCTTTTGGAAATTTCTTACACCAACTGGTTCTCAATATTCCTTGAGGGAGCCTCAACCGATAATCAGAAATTACTGTTTTACATTTGCCTTTCCCTTGGCCTTTATATAGGTACCTCCACGAAATCGCTAAAAAAAGAGCATAGCTTGATGAAAAAGATGCCAACCTTGCCGAAAACTAAATTTTATTGTCTAAATGCTTATGTTATTATTAAGAGGAAAGACCAAAGTTTTTTTTTTATTTATTTTTAAAAAATTTTCCTTTTTAGATTTTGATTAAAAAAACCTTTTTTTTAAATTTTGATTAAAAAAACCTTTTTTCTATTTGTATCAGCGGAACTAGTAAATAACATAGACAATTTTTAGCACGTTTTTTTGGTATGACACACATTAATTTGAAAAAATCGTGCAAAAATAGAAATAATTATCGGATGTTAATGAAACTTTCAGGAACTATTCACAGATGATCGAAATTATTATAAATATGTTTTTTTTTTATGAAAGTCATGGTAGAAATATTTTTAAAAATATTTATTACCCCCCCATAACTAATTTTATGAAAACGCTAGAAATTGATCGCATCGGTTTTAGTGATTACAATAATTAAAAGCACAGGGCTTTGAGGAATGCAAATCATGTTTTTTTTGTTTTTTTTTAATTGGATACGCAATACCTGAAAATCAGCTCTGAATTGTAACATACAAAACTCAATAAAACAAAAGATATTATTTAATTTCAAATGCTTTTATTTGCTTTTAGTTGTTTTTATGAATATGGACAATATTTTCTGAAAGCAAAAAATTTTTCAATGAAAAATGAATTTTTAATACAATTATTTGTTATTTCATTAATTATAATAGATTTTACATTTAAGTTGTTAAAATATTATAAAATTAGTTAAAAGTCGCATCGGCTTTCCTAAATGTCCTTATGAGATCTTTTTTTTAGCGCGTTGTAAATTGTATCATTTTGACTAATCAGAAGATCCCCAGTAATTAAGAAATGTAATTTTGTGCTTATAATCGAGCTGTAATTATAAAATACGGAAGACCAACCAGAATATAATTAAGTTGCGTTATTTGAGTTAAGCATTGTTCTCCGCTGTTAAGGCCTTTACTTTTTTTGCGAAACACGTGTGGAGAAGTTAATTTGATTTTTCAATTTCAACTGAGAAGGGTACCTACAGGTATCAGTATCATCTTATGAAATTTATATGATCTTATTTTTTATATTAATCTCAGTTCGACATTTTTCCATAAATGAAATATCAAAATTAATAATAAAATGAATGCAAATACAAATAACAGTAGAATGTAATAAATGTACATAAAATTATAGTATTTTATGTACAATTCTGATAAAATTTCATAAGAAAGGTACCTATAAATTAATTAGATACCTTTCTTAAGAAATATGAAATTTAATGTCACTCTTAACAGTTTTATTTTAATTTGTTTACAATATATTTCCCATAAAGCATCATAAACGTAAAGGTGATAGCTAAGTACAAAAAAAAAAAAAAAAAAAATTATACTGCTGAAAGTTTTCGTTAAAAATAACGGGGTAAATAATTTGTTCACGTAAATGTAAATTATTTCACTTTTCTCCTTCCAGAGAACAAATTAGCCTCATGGAATTCGTAAATATATCATTCATCACATGTCAAGAGACGCGAAAGTTTATGACCTGCTTTGTTTTATTTTCAAATTACATCTTTTTGGCACAAAAGCTAAGTTAAGTTTGGTTCAAAATATTTTAAATAAACATTATAATTTCTGATTTTCTTAAAATAAGTTTTGAAAAAATGATAATTGATATTTAAAAAAATTTCAAAGTCAGATTTCCAGTTTTTTTTTAAAATGGAAAAAAAAATGGTCAATTTTGCTGACTCAAAAAAAACTAGATTTTTAACAAAAATTTCGGACGTGCTAGGAACGATTAAAAAATGGAAAAAAATACCCCCAAAATACTTTGACCTTTCCTCTTAATAATAACAAACATTTAGACGATAAAATTTTGTTTTCGTCAAGTTTGGCATCTTTTTCATCATGCTATGCTCTTTTTTTAGCGATCTCGTGGAGGTACCTACCTTTTATATATATATATATATATATATATATATCCTAATGAGCCAGGAACAACCTACCTAGGTTTCACTTAAATGGATCTTCAGGGTAATCTGGCTTACTGTTCGGCTGTTTCTAGTTCTTTCTTTTTTTCCCAATTTTTTCCTTGGGTACCAATTTGTTTCGATATACTTGCAAGTTGTGCTATCAGAGGGTTTTTTTTACCAACCGAATATTACTATTAATTATATATATATATATGTACATCTAGTGAGCCAGACAAACCTACCTAGGTTTCACTTAAACGGATCGTCAGCCAAATTTCCCTGTCGATCCGTTTAGGTGAAACCTAGGTAGGTTTGTCTGGCTTACTAGGTGTATCTAGGTCTGCTCTACGGTTGTATTGAGATCTTTTGTTAGTTAGTTGTTTACTCATATCGGGGTTTTTTCTTTGGGCTTCAAACCTGCATCTGTGCGATTTTTTTCTTTGATGTTTGTAGCTCTTTCTTTTTTTAAAACCTTTTTTTCCCTTGAGATTGATTTGATTATTGGCAAATCAAAAATTCGAAGGTTTTTCAAAACGAGTATAGTTATCTATATTTGTATGTGTGTATATATATAAAATGTTGAGTATTTTTTTTTTTTACATTATTTACACTTGAGCTGTTTTATTTATCTTTGTTGTTATCACAATGTTTCAGCCATTGTCAGGTGCTTGTCAGTCTGAGTAACCTTCAGGAAATTTTGCACTGAACACTTTATTAAACTCTTTAGCATTCAACACACCCAAACCCTACCCATAAATATTAGCTTTCAGTGTTCAGCCGGCCATAACCCACCCCATATGTACTCGCCATAATATATGATGACATCAGAAATAACACAGGAAGTCATGCAAACAGTGAGTTTTTGACTACAAACAATGAGACTAAGAGCTGATATTTATGGAGCAAATTTGAGCATGCTGAATGCTAAAAGGTTAATAATCTACAAGGTAGATTGTTCTCATTCTAATGACCATATATGGAGATATCTCATTTTGTTCTTTGTCCTGCCCAGTTATTGCTTTCCTGTTTTTGATGAATCTAAGTCTGCACAAGCAAGCTCAGGGATTGAACTCACAATTACTATGTTATCGAATTCAGGAACCAATGTTTTAATTCACAAGTCGGAAGTTTTCTTGTCATTGCCCATTTTGCCATGGAAAATTTTCCTCTGACGACCTAAATATTCAAAAGCATACCAAAATTGTTTGATAAAGTTTGTTACTGGTTCATAAGATGACTTGGTGACTTAGTCAAATACCAAAGGGAGGTAATAATGCTGTCAGGAAGCAGCAGCTGCTGCAGCAGCCACTATATTAAATAACAAATCAAACAAATTTGATCACTGAAAACTATATAATTCATTTTTATGGTCAAGGTTAATTTTATGGTTAGGCTTAGCAGTACAAGTATGGACAAAAAAAATGAAATGATTTTTGTTCAGAATTATGAAATAAAAAAAATATACACTACTAGCATCTAATAAAAATTCAGTGAATATTTTTTGTCGATATCTCTGAGATGAGTTATTATGGTTACTTACATTATTTACATTATTCAGACTGTTATCCTCATCTTCATTGCCATATTCACAATTTTTCATCTGTTGTATGCTCCGGTCTTTTTCAGTGATTGGAATTTTGCACTAAACCCTTTATTTCTTCCACAAGGGTAGATTGTTCTAGTTCCACATCCCTCATCTTGATGTCTTAGTTATTTCCCTTTAAGTCAACTCTAAGTTTCGGTTCACCATTGCTCTGGGCTGGTATTGAACTCTCAGGACAGAGCATCACTGGAAATGCAAAAACTTAAGGAATCAGCTCATATGCTCGGCCACAAAAATCTCCTGAGCCAACCAAGTATAGATATGAATACAATATGGGAACCAGTAATAAGGAGTGCTAAAGAAAAGCAATGAATAACAACAAAAATTGCAATATAAGCTCTGGTAAAAAATGTGATAATAATAACGGAAACATTACAATATGAGCACTGGTAAAAACATGTGAAGAGACATTAGGTTTATAAGTCCCAGAAATTCATACACAAATGTCCTCAAGGACTCATGACCTATTGGATAAATGTGTTGGCTAGACTAGTGAGCTCAATACCAGGCTACAGCTGTGGTGAACCAAACCAGTTGAATTAAAGGGAAATAACTGAGACATCTTGAAGAGGCCTTGCCCCTAGAGCAATCTACCCTGGTGTATGAAATAAAGGGTTCATTTTGAAAATCCAGTTTTATTTGGTGTACAAATAACAAAACGTTGTGAAGACGGCAATGAAGTTGAATAATGTAAGTAATATTTTTTTGGTTGAAGAACTATTTAAATGCTAATGACCCTGCTCAAAACTAAAAATTATGAAAATATTCATTGTTTGTGGTGATATTTATATCTTATCTCAGAATATGATTCAGTTATTCATGTTTAGGCTACTGTTTTTTTTTTTTTTGTTGTTGTTGTTTTCTGTATTTTTTATGCATGTTCTTTGCACATTTTATTTGAACATCCTTTGGGGGTTGCATATGCTGAACTACATTTTTTTTAATACTCAAAATCCCATATCGCCCACCATTTTATGTTCAGGTGATCATCACCCACCAAATAGTTGAAATCACTCACCAGTGGATAATATTGCTCAGGTTGGGAAACCCTGCACTGGTCTATAATCGTAATTTTATATTGTAAAGCGATTTCTTTTTTATTTTAATAAAAAAATTCAAGCAAATAATATACTTATTGATATGATTGGTATATAAGCAATCCATAACATAATCACCATAATTAAATTGCATCAGTTTGTCAGTGAACTTTTCAAAGATGCTTTTTCAAGAAGTCATGTGCACTGCTTATATAAACAGAGGGTACGGAAATGCCCAGACCATTTTCCAAAATCTAACACAATGACCAACTTGAGATTTTTTTGAAGAGCTTCTTGGTTTGCTTGAGAAATTCTCAACAACTATTATTGATTGTGATTATTAAGAAATAAGGGTTTCAGTTTTATTTATTTATTTTTTTTCAGGGGGTCAGAATTCAAACTATCTTTAAATGCACTATGACTGATATTGAGCACTTTCACCTTATAACAAATTTATTTTTATATGCACATCCTCTAATGGAGTTTATCAAGGTAAATCTAAGCATTTTATTTTGCAAAATGAATATATAAACTGAAATGAAAATATTAGTTTTTAAAAAAATTCTAAATTAAGAACATTCAAAAATATTCTTGAAAGTCAAGTTAAACTATGGAGGATGCAAAGTGAAGTAAATTAATAAATAAAAGTGAGTAAACAATAAATTTCATCAGAGGGTGAAATGTATTGATAAAGAAAAGTTTTCCTTTTGTCTTATTCTAACATTTTACAGATATATTTTTACATATATCTGAATTTTTACACACACACACACACACACTCTGTCTCTCTGTCTCTCTCTCTCTCTCTAAATATATATATATATATATATATATATATATATATATATATATATAAAGAAAGCAAACAAAAATCCTTATATTCAATTGTGTTGTTTTAATGTTAATATGTCAACGTTGGACGTTTCGGTCTAATAAACCATCTTCAGGACATATTCATAAAATATAATTAACATTATCAATTCAACATGACAAAGACGATGGACATAAGAACAAGACTTATCCAAACAGATAACTGAAAGTTTTATAAGATCAGCATTCCGTTTAAACATGGTCACGTTGTTTGTCATGTTGAATTGATAATGTTAATTATATTTTATGAATATGTCCTGAAGATGGTTTATTAGACCAAAACGTCTGACATTGACATTATATTAACATTAAAACAGCATAATTGCATATAAGGATTTTTGTTTGTTTTTTCCGTATATTTTTCTTCATACTGTCAGATCTATATCCATATATTTGCTTACATATATATATATATATATATATATATATATATATATATCCCAAATTAAAAATTTATTTATCTTGGAAGCTCAATTAACAGTGAAGTTACGACTATTCAGAGTACAGGAAAGGAAATCTATTGAGAGCTGTGATCATCTACATCATCAAGGCACTTTACATCAAGAAAAAAGAAATATTATTGTTACAGAATTGATCATTTCCTTTATAATTGGAGGTCATTTTTTTTTTTACATACAAATTGCTTATAATTCATTTTCAGTTATTAACTTAATCAAATGAAACAATAAATTGATTGTTAAATTTCCAGTTCAGTAAAGCTGAAGACATTGGCAAAAGGACTGTCTCCAGTTTATCTCCGCCTCGGTGGAACCTCCTGTGATTTCCTTATATTCAGAGATACTGAGGAAATTGGAAAAAAAATTGATTTTGCCAACAATGATGCCCCTGATTGGGAAGACCTGGAAAAACCAGTCACCACAAAATTTAATATGACTAGTAAGTAAATTTAGTCTGAATTTTACATTTTTACATATATATATGTATATCCAGAGACAGACTGTTTCACTGTATCACAGTTCATCAGTGTGGCTAGACATCCAGTTGTCTCTAACTAGGATCAAAACCCGGCTGAATTATATATATATATATATATATATATATATATATATATATACACACACTTTAAAAATCACAAGGTAAGTTGTATTTGCTACCTTGGTTTCAACCTTATGATATACTCAGGTGCTTTAACAAAATTTTGATAAATTGATGAGGATACCATAAGGTTGAAACCAAGGTAAGCAGATTCCACTGACCTCCTGATTTTTAAAGTTAAAAGCTCTACATTTTATTTTTACTTTTGTATTTTTTTTCACAGATGTATTGAGCACTTTTTAATACTACTGTTTCCTGGTCTGATTCAAATCTGACCATTAACCTTTTTGTGTATTATATATATATATATATATATATATATATATATATGAAGAAAATTTGGAAAAAACAAACAAAAATCCTTAAATGCAATTATGTTTAAAATGAATGAAATGTCGACGTCTGACATTTCGGTTTAATAAACCTTTTTCAAGACAATATTCATTAAAATACAATTCAGTTCGATTTCACAAAGACGATGGACATAAAAAAAAATCCATGTTAAACGGAAAGCTGATCATTTAAAAATTTTCAGTTACCTGTTTTGGATAAGACTTGTTTTTTTTTGTTTTTTTATGTCCATCGTTTTTGTGAAATCGTTGAATTGTATTTTAATGAATATTGTCTTGAAAAAGGTTTATTAAACTGAAACGTCGACGCGTCGATATTTCATTCATTTTAAACATAATTGCATTTAAGGATTTTTGTTTGTTTTTTCCAAATTTTCTTCATTCTGTCGGATTTATATCCATTTACATTTGCTACATATATATATATATATATATATATATATATATATATATATATATATATATATGAAATTTTATTACTATAAACATTATTTTGAAGTTGTTTTTTTTTCACCCTTTTTGTCATATGTCAAAATGTCATTTCCACACTTTTCAACCTTGACTCAAATGATGCATTTCATATAATAAGTATATTTTTGAAGATTTTTATTCCTTTCTATATACATTTATATGGATTATTTTTTTCCATCCTGATGGTCTCTAAATTCTGTATATAAAACAAAAAAAGCAAAAATGTAAATGAATTCCCCCTACCCTGGTTGAACACCTCTGTTTTACAGCATGCACATGTTTTCATAGACACTGAAATAGTGTTTATAGTAATGAAAATAACTAGAACAGAACAGTCTACCCCACTGAACAAAATAAATGGTTCAGTTCGACATTCCAACCACCTAAAGAAGGCCAGAGTGTACAACGGTCGAAACTTTGTGATAAATACGGCAACAAAGATGAGAACAATAGTTCAAATATTGTAAATAGTGTACATAATACCTCATCTCAGAAATATAGACAGATACATCAAAAATATGGAGACAAATTGTAAAGTCCTACCAGAAACTAGGATGAATATCGAACCATTTGACGCTGATGCAGAAACCTACAACTCATCCCTTCAGGCTTAGTACCAAGACTTCCTGTCAATTCAAGGAGAGCCTGTCTAGTCACAGAAAAAGTGGGACACACCTCATCTGAGAGAGAATTCAGTACAATCGTTGTATAAAACAGAGACTACAAGCTCATATCTCCCAGAGGCTCGACAATTTTGTCAACAGAATTACCAGTGAAGAAGACCAAAGAAGATCCAAAATGACCTGGATAAATCCTACAGACATAAATTCAATGTAGTCAAGGCTCGCCAAGTACAAAAATTAAACAGATTGAAAGATCAGAAGGTGATGCACAAGGTCCATCACCCACCAGTGAAAGCAGTAATCAACATCAGCCAATATCAGCTGAGTGCCTCTGAGGAGTCAGTATTAAATAAGGGTCTCAACTTTGTCACAATCATCAGGCAAGTGCCATACTTGGACATCATTGCCAGAATCAAGGAAGTGTTCTTGAACTTCCTTCAGGTTCAGGTAGATGAACTAAGGTAGAAGGGGTGACAGATCTTGGAGAAGGCCAAACCGCCCAAGTCAAACATCACGAAACTAGAGAGACTGGCAATCGGATCCCTACAGAAGAACAAAAATGTCATCATACTACCGGCTGACAAAGGCAATACAACTGTAGTGATGGACAAATTAGATTATACAAGAAAGCTGGAAGACATCATTAGTAATGGTAGCTACAGCAAGGTAAAAAAGGATCCTACAATGAAAACAGAATGCAAACTGTCACAGATACTAAACAAGAACAAGGATCACTTCACACATAACATGTATAGACAGCCGTCACAGTGTTACACCAAGCTATCTCACATATACGGTCTCCCTAAGATTCACAAAGATGGTATTCCAATCAGGCCGAATGTTAGTTGCCAAGGCTCTGTGTGCCACCCTCTGAGTCACTTCCTTGTAGATATATATATTTGACACATTGAACGGAAAGTCACCTTCATATGTCCAAAACTCTAACAACTTTTTGGAAATAATCAAAGATGCTCCCATCCTATCCAACCAGATGGAGAGCTTGGGCACCAAGGTACCCACAGAGGAGGCACTCTCAGTAGTCAGAGACAGAAGAACGAACCAGTATTCCAATAGATAATCTGATGGAGATGTTGACTTTCTGTACACAAACAACACACTTTGGAATGGGATCACACATATATCTACAGGATGAGGGCTTAGCAATAGGCTCACCATTATCACCAGCAATGGCGAATATATACATGAAATCCTTTGAGGAAATGGCATTAGAATCTATATCTCTAAAGCCAACTCTATAGTTAAGGTACATAGATGACACCTTCATACTCTGCCCACACCAGGAAGATGTTCAGGTTCTACTGGACCATGTGAACTCAATAAGACCTTCAATACAGTTCACAATGGAGAAAGAGAGTAACAACACAATCCCATAATGTCTCGAACAGAGCATTGGTTCAAGACATCCAAATACCATAAACTGACATTCACTGGACAGTACCTCAATTTCAACTCCCACCATCCATACAGCATAAAGAAAGGGATTGTCTGCTGCTTACAACATGAGCAAAAGTCATAAGTGGCGACCCAGAGACATTGGATAAAGAATTAGTCATTATAAGTAGTACTCTACAATGTAACAACTACTCTGGATACATGGCAGCAGCCCCAAGAAAATGGGATAGGTGAGTACAAGAGGAGGAGGACAACAACACTCAGAAAGCAGTCTGTCTACCTTATGTGAAGGGGTTATCAGAGAAAATACAAAGGACTATCACCATTTTCACCATAATATATTTCTTGGTTTGTCACACTGTCTTCTGCTCATACCTGCTTATAGTTGGTACTATTATGGTCACATGATCAAAGTTTGCGCTTGATCATGCCTGTCTTATTGATTCTGTTAAGGTATAAACATGACTGCTCCACTAGCAGTGTGTACAGAAGAGGGACAAAAAGCAGGCAGTAATACAATTTCTCTGGTTGGAATGTCTGTTAGGGACTGAAATTCATTGGAGACTTTTAACATAATATGGCAACAATGCATTAATATATAGAAATGTGTATGAGTGGATTGAGAATTTTAAAAGTGGCTGGACAAGCATGACACATAAAGAAGAAGCAGAGTACCTGTCAAGCTCCACCACTGATGAAAAGATGTAGGTTGCTTTTGTTTTTAGTTTACACATTGGTATTAAAAATGTAGTTGATGAAATAACTATGAAAATATTCAAGGAAAATTTCAATATCATAGCCGCAGTTATGATGATTTTTCTCTTCTCTTTGTGTTTGGAAGAATATGGGCCAGTGGATAAAAGCATTGGGTGAATCCAGTGACTTGACCCAAAGAGTTGTGAGTTCAATATCTGGTTACAGCAGGGGGTGAACAAAAACTTGGAAAGTTGAGTTAAAAGGGAGATAACTGATACCGAGACATCTGGAAGAGGTATGGCACATGGAACTAGAAAAATCTGCCCTAGTGGATGAAATACAGGGTTCAATTCAAAATTCCATTCATCTGAAGAAGGCCATAGTGTACAATGGCTGAAACATTGTGAATAGGCCAATGAAGATGGGGACAGCTCTCAGAACAATTTAAATAGTGTAAATAATTACATTACCTCATCTCAGAATTATAGACATATATTCATCCTCATGTTTAAAATGGAAAATAGATTCTTAATGAAAAGTAATTACACTTGTGAGGTGATTTTTTTTACCTTGTGTTCTCATGCAGTTAGTAAACATCTATGCAAATGATACGGCAGTTTATGGTTTCAGGTTCAAAGATCAAAAGGTTTAGAGCCTTGCAGCTGATCTCTCCTCTGACCTACCTCTACAAAACCAATGGAGAAAAAAAATATTGCTTTCAGTGCCTAAAAATCAAGCTTGTGTTGTTTCATAACTGAGATTTCTTCAGTTATAATTAAAATGTACACTCGAGGCTCCAAGCTTTGAATGTCTAATGGGACTCAAGTTCACTCCAGATCTCAAGTGGAACATGTCTACAATCTGTTGCTAAAGATACTGGGAAAATAGCTCCTTCTAACACCCTGAAATGTACCTGAATCTTTCCACAGTGCTTTTTTTAAACAATTTCAACTCAAGCAAGGCAGTAAATCCACTAATCACAAGGGGTTACTGAATGGGAAGGAATTAGAAAACAGAAGCTTCAGTAAAGAGTGAGAACAAAAAGAAACGTAATCAGGAGGACAGTATTTGGATTAGCAAACATAGCATTCTGACTTCAAGACAGACTGAGTTATATGAAACCAAGAATTGGCCTATTTTATTTGCTAGGAAGAAATGTTAGTATGCATTTGTGTGCTTCTACCTATAAATTGGGGAATAGAGAATTTTTTTTTGCACTTGTTTCTGTAAGTAATTAGCATTGCATTTAAATTTTCAAAGATAAAGTTGGTGGAAAAGCATGGAACCAGAAGAAAATTCCACAAGTGCAAAAAAGGAAACTCTTACCATAAAACTTATAGTTACATCTATCCAACTCAATTTTATATTGGTGAAACCTTGTTGCCAGTCTAGTACTGCACTTAAATTCATAAAGTCTAGTTTTCCTGGCTTTATCTTTACAAGTGTCTGATTAGACTAAAAATGGATCTTTGCTGCCACATCTAGCCTAGAGCTGTTCAATCCTTACTTCATCCAAGGCTGGCTTGATAAGAGTTCAAAATTGTTTACACAGTCTTGTAGCAGAGGATTTACTCGGACTTCCCATAGTAATGCCACAGAATTACTTCCATATTACAAACGTAAGGAGAAAATTCTACTTGAGCTACTTTTTCTCAAGAATGCTACATTGTGGAGCTGACTCATATGCTAATGCTTCTCAGAAAACTAAATTTTTAACCTCTCCAAGTTAAGGGTAAGCATTTATTTATCTTCCTCATCCTCTATAATTTTCACTTATATCACACAGCTCATTCAGCAACCTTTTACTTTGAATGGCTTTCTCATCTTGTGTTTAATGAGAATCAGTAGAAAAAAAGCAAAAAAAAAAAAAATCCAGAAATATGCCTCACAAACATAACACATTTTGCTTGTTTAACGCACAAGCGTTTGTGTGGATAATGCTTGTTATTTCAAACTTGACTTGTACTGATCAGTATTTTGATTTTTTTTTTTTTAAATATTTCACCCCAAGCAAGGCAGGAGAGCCACAAGCATGATTACAGAGAGTGACAGTGAGAGAAAAGACTGGGTATGGGGAGATTGAGTAAAGGATAAAAGATGAACAGGGTTCAAGTCAACAAAAGATGGTGGTTGACACTGCATTTAAATTTTTGAAGATTATAGTTACCAGGGAAGTAAGTAAGAGGAAAGGAATTCTGCAGTCTGGAAGTGTGAAAAAAGAAACTGTTGGAGTAGAAGTGGCAGTTACATTTAACTATTTCAACATTAAACGGGTGGGACCTAAATGCCAGTCTAGTAGCATGCTTAAATTCATGTAGTCAGGGCACCAGGGAAAAAAGCTTGTCAGAGCAGTTGCCATGAAAACATTTGTAGAAAAGACAGAGGGAAGCCACATCATGTCTGTGAGAAAGTGACTAAAATTGAGATCTCAGGTCAGGATCAGTTATACTGTACATCCTTCTTTGAATTTTCTCAAGAAACTTGAGCTGAATAGCAGGGAAAACCAAACCAGATATGGCAACAGTATTCAATGCATGGATGAGTGGTAGCTATGTAGATGTGTAAAATGGATTATGACAAAAAAAATAAAACTGGCATGACACAGATAAACAACTTTCCTTGCATTATATTCAGCTATTTTTCAATGTGTTTGTTCCACCTCATTCATCAACCATGCAGAACTCACACACCTTTTTATCATAAAACAAAAGGAATGGCTGGAATGTGTATGTCAAGTAATATATATTGTGAAGTACTTCTTGTTTGAATATAGTGAAGTTACTCTCATAAGATATCAAGTTTTATCGTTCTGTTCTGATTGTGTTGCTATAACAACAGCTGATTTGTTTAATGAAATTTTAATCTCTTATTTTCTGACTTAATTTTTGTTTTATTTCTTTCTAGTGTTTGACTGGGTCTATGTGAATAAATTTGTACGCTCAGTTCCTGATTGGTTGCTTGTTTTTGATCTGAATGTCCTGCAGCGTACCAATAATGCTTGGGATCCAAGCATCAATGCTTCCAGCCTTTTGCACCAAAGTGCCGCAAAAGGCTACTGTTTGGCTGGTTTGGAACTTGGCAATGGTTAGTTAATTTTATTTGATGCTAGAATATTTCTTTTGAGATTTGTTTTCCTTTCTTGCATACATTTTTGCATCTTATAACAAGATATCAATCCATTTGCACCTGGGAAGTGTTTTAACAGAAAACAAGAAAAAGAGCACCCAAATTTGGATGCAGGACAACTCAACAATGCTGGCTGAGTACTGGGACAACTCAGGACTAGAAAAACATAACTTTTTTTAATAACTCAATAAAAGTAATTTATTAAGGATTAAACCTTAATTAGTAAATATTTTTCTTCAAATAAGGCATCTGAAAAGGCATTATGTAAAATATGAGTTAGTTTTTTTGTTTTTATTTTTATTCAGTTATAAAAAAAAGTTACATTATTCTGGTGCTGAGTTATCCCCGTCTTGAGCTGTCTCAGTACTAAGTTGGTGGTATTCAATCGGCAGCGTTGAGTTGTCCCTTTAGTAGTACTAAATATATGCATATAAAACATGAAAAAGAAAAAAATATATGGAAATGTTCTGGATGATAATTTCATGTAGAAAATCTAAGTTGCTTATTCATGCATGGCTTGAATATTTTGTTTTGGATTAAATGGAAAAATTACAAACAATAACCAATTAAAAGAACATTCTGCATATTTTGAAACATTCAGTGTGGGCTAGAAAGAAAATAATTCATAAAACACTTGGTTAGTAGTGTCCATAGCAGAAGAAACATTCTGGATAATATTTACTTCCTACCACCTCTTTTCTTCGTGTCACACATCTCCTTATCATAGCCTTCAATTATATCACATACTTCATTCTATAACATATATATCACACCCTCCATTCTCTAACGCATATATCACACCCTCCATTCTCTAACGCATATATCACACCCTCCATTCTCTAACGCATATATCACACCCTCCATTCTCTAACGCATATATCACACCCTCCATTCTCTAACGCATATATCACACCCTCCATTCTCTAACGCATATATCACACCCTTCATTCTCTAGTGCATATATCACACCTTTCATTCTCTAGTGCAAATATCACACACTTCATTCTCTAGCACATATATCACACACTTCATTGTCTAACACATATATTGCACACTTCTATATCATTCTTCCATGAATATCACTTCGGCTTTGTATGTAGTGAATTTTTTAATAAAAAGTTTTTCAGTTTTTAAAATGATTTTAATTTTATTATTTTTTCTTTTAATTCTTAAAGAGCCTGATGCTTTCCACCATTTGCTTGGGTATAGCATAGACCCAACTGTCTTAGGTAAGGACTTCAGGCGTCTGTCAAAATTTAGATCCCAGGTACCTTGCATGGACCAAAGTCTTGTCATTGGACCTGATGTCACAGCACAGACCATGCGAAAACGTAGACATGAACAATTTCTAAGGAAGTAAGTTTTTTCTTAACTGTCATGTATAAATGATTAGGTGATAAGTTCTTTTTAACATTTTAGTTAAAACTATTTTCAATAATTATTAATTTATGACTAGTATTGCTTTTTACATACACATTCACCATTATAATCAAATCATTTGCATGTGGATAGTACTGGCTGTTTGATTCTAAGAACTGAGCTGGTTTATGCATATGTTGGAAATGATGGGAGTTCTTTTTTCATTTTTCTTCTTGGTGTTAAGGAAATTGAACTCAGGTTGTACTAGAGGTAACCAAAATATTAATCTGAAAACTTATGTTCTGTTCATAAATAGCATTGTTAGTTCTAGATTTATCAAGTGAATATCATGCATAGCGTCAAACTCATTCAGAAATTTCTAAACTATCATCTATATATAAACATTTTGTCAGATCAATGATTAAAACTAGCTTCAAGTGAATGAATCCTTGATCCAACATACCAATATTAAAGAATTACAGAGAACTTTACAAAGTAAGAAAATTCACATAATCTGAACACTTCCAGTCACAGCACACAAAAAAAAAATGGATAACACATGTAACTAGGACAGAAACAGTGTAAGTGACATGTTATCTCTTCACACTCTCAAAGGCAAAAGCTTTGGAAGAAACACACACAAACACTAGAAATAACTATACCATTTAATGGACTTTCAGTCAGTTATGTGCCATGCATGATACATGCTAAGGCAATCATGTATCGTTCTATACATGAATGACGAGGCAGATTTTGTTTCCCACAGTATGTTGCCATTTCTTTCTGCAGTAGACCAGTTGCCATCCAAGGCTATAGAACCAAGTCTGTCCTGCTATTTACCCGTAGGGAGAAGAGTATTAATACCTTTCCCAAGAGTATTAGCACGTAAGTGAATGCAATGGATTCAAATGGAATTTGAACTCGTCTCTCCAACTCCTCAAACTAAACTGCTATCCATTACTTCACCATGACTCCTTACATGGACTTTAGAAGTCTAAATTCCTGAATAACTGTTTTAAGAAAAAGATTGCATAAATTTTAACTGACAGTAACATTAACTCTTCAGTCAATGAATGCTTACTGTTTCCTCTATGGAAATGGCTGATTTCATGATTACCATTGATAACTTGCATACCTTCTATGTCAAAATTTCTGTCTATATAGAATAATTGCTTCTTTGGTCAAGCTAAGAGATCAGTTCTAACTATATAAATTTTGTATTTATCTTATCGGAAAAAAACAAAATATCAAATATGGTGGTTTATTTTGTTATCTACTTTGATAATTAATGTGTAAGTTTTCTTATGAGAATATTTTACAGTACATGAAAGAATGATGGTGAAAGGGTACATACACAAAATAATGGACCAAATGATTTGCAATGCAAGATAATATTTATTAAACAGAATCAACAAAAGAAAAATTTAAAACAAGAGTCCCTTTTCCTAGAAGTAAATTGCATAATCAAATATTAGTGAATATATTTCAGTATGACTTACCTTGTTGGTGTGTTTTAGTGTGAAATGTTCACAGTCCTTTTTGCTTCAGTGTCAAATGTTCATGTCACTTAATTTGAAGGAGGAAAAACCCAGAAGAAAGACTTATTTAAGGCTTTGCTTGTTTTTATAACCCAGAGATGCTGCTGATAAAAGGTTTATTGAGGGCTGTGATTATGATTATTAAGACATTACAGTGGCAATGAGAGCTCAGGAAAAACAAGAAAGATACTTTTTATGTAAATTCATATCATCTAGTTGTAGTAGTAATGACATCTTGATGTTTATTATTTGATTAACCATTGTCAGGAAGTTGAGTTTGTAGTGGACTCTGAGGAATGTACGTGATGTGAAACAGTCGAGGCACACCAAGTCGGTAAGGGGTCACAAGGGGCCCACTAACATTTTTGAATTAAAGATGTGAAATCTGACAGGTGAAACAAAATGGACAACAGAACGAGGATATGTAAGATGAATACAAAGTTTATTTACAAAGCAGACTTCAGTAGCTGTGGGGTGGAGGGTCTGGTAATTGAAGGGTGGTTGGACTGGTCGACAATGGAATGTTGACGTGTGGTCATTCTGATCATTGGAAGTTGAGATGCAGTTGTTCTGGTTGTGTCAATAGTTGGAAGTTGAGGTGTGGTCATTGCAGTTGTGTCAATGATTGGAATGTTGATGTTGTTATAGAGTAGTTTCACAGTGGAGGCTTGTATTTCACTAAGTCGGTCCTAAAAAGGTTCAACGTACAAAATGTTAGGAACTTGTTATAATAGGTAATGACGCAGCAATCTAGTTGTGGTGGTGGATACTTTAATGTCCGACATCGACTGACTCACCAACTCACTGAGCCCCCTGACGACTGCTACTACTACTAATTATTATATGTGGGAGAGTCTATTAATAATAGAATAGGTATGTTCCAGTATAACAGATGTGCAGGCATTGTGTACATGTTGTTTGAGGCTGATGTTGAAACCTCCTGTAGTAACCGATAATATACGGGAAAGGTTATTTAAGTTGAATGTAAGGGAAGTTGATTGCTGCTGGTCATTACAAGTTCATTACATTTACTTACATGCAAATACTCTTGGAAATGGTATGAATCCATCTCCACCAGTTGGTAATGGGTTAAATAGAAGGACATACATCTGAAAAAAATCATCATTATCTTATTTATTATAAAACGCAGATTGTGTGTGTGTGTGTGTCTGTACGTTTATATATTGGATTGGATTTCCTACATTTTTCAACTGATTTCAACAAAACTTCACAGGACTACATAAAATTACCTTGTGGTGGTTCTGACAGTGCCAAACATTGGAAAAACACAATTGTTTTTGCATGAATTCAATTTGAAAACACAAGAGGCATCACGAGAATGGAAGGGGAACAACTCGTATTGAGTTATACTTATTATAAAATAATGTGTGTGTGTGTGTTCATTTATATATGGGATCGGATTTCTTACATTTTTCAACTGATTTCAACAAAACTTCACTTTTTTTTGACAGGTAGTGTTTCTTATTGTCTTGCACACTTTTTTCTTTATTTTTTACATTCAGAATTCCATTTACAAGACAATTGTTTATAATAAAATTCTATTCAATCGGTAGACTCATAACAATTGAAAACAATGTTTTTGTTTGAGTTTGGGTTTGACCAATTCGTAAAAAAAACAAAAAAACAAAACTAGTTAAGACATGCGTGTCCGTCAACCTTAAACAATAATCTTTGTCAATTTTATTTTTCAGTCTTTATGATGGTCAATACTTGATCTATCTCTTACTGTTACATCCCCAGGCAACGCCGGGCTCTACTGCTAGTCCTATATAAATAAATTGTTAATGCAATATTCATTTGTAAAAGAATTACAATCCAGAAAATGTTTTGGCTTTAAATAACCTACAAACAGTTAATAAATTAACCATAACCATTGTCAGTTATTAATTTTTGACTTCTTTTTGCATCTTAATTTTGGTTGTCTTTTAATGCAATTACTGTTATACTGGAACATACCTATTCTATTGTTAATAGACTCTCCCACCTATAAAAAGTAGGTGTAGTAGCAGTCACCAAGGGGCTCAGTGAGTTGATGAGTCAGTCGATGTCGGACATTAAAGTATCCACCACCACAACTAGATTGCTGCATCATTAACTATTATATCAAGTTCTTAACGTTTTGTATGTCGAACCTTTTTAGGACTGACTTAGTGAAATACAAGTCTCCACTGTGAAACTACTCTATAACAATTACTCAGTTCATCATTCAATTGGTGTTTATAAAAAAGTGTGAATCAGAAATAAAGATGGCAGCATCAAACATATGCGGAGAATAACTGATAAAACGATATGCTTAGATTTGAGATTCTTTGACTGTTGAATTTTGTAATCCAATTGTTACAGCAGCATTCATGCTATAACAGGCTTCCTGAATTAAAATTTTGAAATATGTATACAATATAATCACACAGAAGTATATAAGATCTATCCTCCTTAAAATGAATAAGGTTAATCTAATTCATTTTAAGGAGGACATTTTAAATGTGGATAGAATATAATTAAACTGAAACATAAAATCTGTAAAATTCAATAAGAGAAATCTTAGAAGAAAAGACAGAAATAATTGAATCATAATTTGTATGTTTTTATGTGATCTAACTATTCAATTTCTTTCTTTAGCTTTCTTCAGGAGGCACATGCTTCTCTTGATGCAGTGACTATTCATCAGTGAGTTATTTTTCATTTATATTTTATGTTTTTTATGATCGATTCTGTTGTCATCCCACATGAAACAGCATACAAGAATCAATATCAGGTTTTCCATCCTGGGTATGATGATAAACTACATCCGCATTCTGGGTAAGACGATAAACTACGTCCAACAGCAAACCTCTGATCAGGAGGTTTTGAGGAGCTTAGAACCACCTCTTAATTGCAGGTGTTCCCAGGTCCACCCCGACCCAGGGTGGTAGCACCTGTTAGGGTACCAGGTATGGGCAAATAGTTAACACCCAAACTTGTGTAAAAATAGGTTTTAATACCGGAAATACTTTGTAAGAAAAAAAATTATTCCAAGCAATAATTTTTGAAGGAAAAATTATTATCAGCAATACTTTTAAAAAATACCAGCAATACAAACAGCTATACATATTTTGGAAAAGATATGACCAGCTATAGATTTCTTCAAGAAAATATATCCCCAGAAATAGATTTTTGAAGAAAAACATTACCATCTTAAATAACATTGTTGGCATTAAGTAACCCATTGAGGTTGATATGCCATAAAACAAAACGGACCAAACCAATATCAGGTTTTGCATTATCCCGAGCATTGAAGTTAGGGTATAACTACAAAAGCCAAATTAGAGTGAAAAATGGAGAACTACTGCCATATCTGGGCTAGAGCTGCCCACCCATCACTTGCCTATCTTGATAGAATTCCTAAATTGTCTACTCTGCCTTATGGGTGATGAATTATTTTCCACCCCACAACCTCCATCTCAAAGATGAAATTGCAAACTTCTCTCTACTCTGTGTTTATTTCAATGGCAAGTGTTCTGATGTGTGGCATTCCTTAGTTACTCCAGCTCTGACCTTTGCAGCTGAGATCCGCCATGGCCCATACAAAAAATATGCATCATCTATCATCTCTTCATTTTCCATTAATAAAACGTATGTTCCACATGGAAAGCTTCTTTACAAAGATTTCTGCTTTGTGGAACAGATGCTCAGTTTTCCTGATCATCACAATGCCCTCTTGACATGTGCATAAGAAAAGGCACTACCAAGCAGTAGCCCTTTACATTGAGTTGCTCTTGGGCCTTATACTGAGTGAACATTGGTGAAAAAAAAACTACAGGGACTCAAAAGAAAGATTATAATATTTCTCAATGGATAAAAACGTTCTATTTGAAAAAAAAATGTTTATGATATTAAATAAAGTAATTTGAATAAAGGCTGAAAAGAAAATGTAATTTTGCTAACAGCTATAAAGTTGAGTATATTTGAATAAATAACTCTTCCAATGATGTACATGCATTTTGATATTTATCTAAGTCGGTGTTTTCCAATTATTTTTACTTACGGACACATTTGCAAAATGGCTAAAACTCTGGGGGCGCACTTTAAATTTTAATAAGGAAAAATTAATCATGAAATTTGAAAATATGAATTTTTTGGTTTAGCATTCCCAAAGAAGATTACTGGAACAGTTTTTATTTCAAGGCATTTATGAAGAATCCACAATTTGTTTGTTTAGAGAGGCTGATAATGACTGATTTAAATTCCTTGAGGATAGCAAATGGGAAAGGATTATCCACTCCTTCTTAAAGATTAAGGAATTTAACAACTGTTTAAAATATCAAATGATAAAGATTTGATTTAGACATGTGCTTGGTGTCTCTAGTTTAGTAATAATAAAGATTTTTTTAAAATGTAAAAGTAATTCATGAGTTACTCTTCTGTTAGTTTAGGGCAGACCTGGATACAATGTTCACCCAGTATAAGACCCAAGAGCAACTCAAAGTAGAGGGCTACTGCTTCAGAGTGTATTAGTGCACTCAGGCACACTTGTTGAGAAATCCTGATCTAAGTTATTTCTTTTCAGTGAACCCAATATACTTTAAAATTTTAATAAACTCAAAATACTCCAATAAAGGCAAATATTTTTCTTTCTCTTGAATTATGAAATCATGTAGATTAAAAAATTTAACAATGAAAATTATGTATTTCAAAAAGCTAACAGTTGTTATTGGGTTTGGTGGGTCACTCTTTGAAGTCGAGAACGTATCATCTGTTGAACAAAAACTAAAACTGTTGAAATGGTTTAGAAAATAGACTAACAAAACAGTGAAATAGAATTTTTTATTGGGAACTTTTTGTGTATGGAAACTTTCAAGAAATGTTCTTAAGAGTGTCTCTGTATAAAAGATGAATGAAAAGCTGAACTTACTCTGTTGGTGAGTTTAAAAATATTGTCTGTAATTTAAGCCATGTGTGACTACTGCACAGGATACTGATTTTGGCATTCTATCTTTCAATTCACAGCACACATAATCCCCTTGTTCTCTTTTTTACACATATTTGAAAGCTGAAAAGTGCTTGCTACTGCTGAATTGGTTATAAACTTATATGTGTCTATCTGCTACACACTTATTTGATGTCTTCTTGCTCATTTTAATCTCTTTTTAACTATTTTTCTCTTATCTAGTTACTATGTGAATGGACGGAAAGCCACTGCTGATCAGTTCATGGATTCTTATATACTGGACAGTTTTCATGATGAACTAGATGTAGCCTTCAATATTCTGGAAAAGACCAGTCCTGGAAAACCATTATGGCTTGGTGAGACTAGTTCAGCTTTTGGTGGTGGAAGTATTGGACTGTCGGACACTTACATTGCAGGTTTCATGTAAGGCCATTATTGATCACTGCATTTATTCCTTTGTTTTACATTTAATTTGTATATGAAAGATGTTAAATTTTACATATGATTACAAAAAGAAAAATTAAAGTAGTTATCACTTCTGCTATTGTGGATGCATTTATGTCTTTACAAAACTTACATTACTTATGTTGAGATATATATATAAGTTTTCAAGTCAACGTGAAATTTTGGCACCTAGTGTTTTGTGTTATAAACTAGTAGCATAAAATATGATCTGATGTATTCTGTTTTCTAATGTACTCTTATATTGTGTGCTGGGGGTGTCATTTAGCTTAGTCAGTACTGCTGTAAGCTTGGGTGTGTGGGTGGTGTAATGGATAATGGTTCAGAATTGTTAATCAAAAAGCCAAGTTCAAATTCCATTTGGGTTTGTTATATTCATTTATGAACAAATACCTTTGGGAAAGGTATGAATCCAGCTCTTCTCTTCTCAACTGTGGGTTAGTTATTAATGAGACTTGTATCATTCAATCATTATTATCTAAAAAAAAAAAAGATTCTTGCAATCTAAAAATAATATCCGGCTTTAAATAACCTGTAAAGGGTTGATAAGCCAGAGAAAATGAATGAATCAGTCAATTAAATCTTACCAACTAAGGCTAGAGAGCTGAGTCTGCACTGCCATTAATCATGAGCTGGAGTGAGAAGAGACGGATTCATACCGTTTGAAGGGTATTTATGCGAAAGTTAGCATGATAATCACTACTGGAATTTGAACTCAATCTTATAATCCCAATTTTGTTGCTGTTAACTGCTTTGTTTTGCATACCCTCATGTGGAAAAAAAGTGGGGTGACTTACACGAGGTTGGAATGATGAGATTGGTTAACGTGTGGAGTGGGGACTGGCCCTGCGACTTGTGTCATTAGGTGCGCGTACCATGTTCAACTCCTCTTTTATAGCCTCCTACTAGAAGAGCGGCAGTTACCCTGTTATAAAATGAGTGCTCCTGCTCATTTTTCATTCTCAACTGCAGACATCAGTTGATAATTGTTGTCTGCAATTAGCTACTTAATTATCGTTACCAAACAAAGGTTGGGAGTGGGTCACAGAGGCGCCATTTCCCTTTACAACCTCAGTTTGTCAGTACCTCCAACTCAGGGTCACCCTTTATGTCAATTTTTATTGACACCCACTTGCATTTTACTTATATAATAGACACAAATTTTATGTTGCTTTGTATTTCATGTGGCTATTACACTTTTATTAGCTTTGTAATGTAATTCCCATGTTCCAATAAAAAAAAAAAAACAAGGTTAATGTTGTGTGAAAGCAAAAAGTAATGTTATGGTCTGCTGTCCTATCAATGCAAATAGACAGAGAAAAGAGATTTGAAGAGAAAACCAAATCATGCAAGACTGGATACAACCAGTAAATATAAAACTTGTGATTAATCAGGATTCTATTTTAAGACTAAAATTCTGGATACAACCAGTACATTTAAAACTTGTGATTAATCAGGATTCTATTTTAAGACTAAAATTCTGGATACAACCAGTAAATATAAAACTTGTGATTAATCAGGATTCTATTTTAAGACTAAAATTCTGGATACAACCAGTAAATATAAAACTTGTGATTAATCAAGTTCTATTTTAAGACTAAAATTCTGGATACAACCAGTAAATATAAAACTTGTGATTAATCAGGATTCTATTTTAAGACTAAAATTCTGGATACAACCAGTAAATATAAAACTTGTGATTAATCAGGATTCTATTTTAAGACTAAAATTCTGGATACAACCAGTAAATATAAAACTTGTGATTAATCAGAATACTATCACAAGACTAAAATAAAATCCTGTGTAATCTTGAGAAGAGATATATTTATACCTTTCAAAAGGGTATTTGCTTGTGAATTCAAATCTGTTGTGAAGAGGTAGCAGCTTCTTGCTTTAGACACAGCCGTTGTATAATAGCAGTAAATGCAATGTAAATATTGTCCTACAGTAAAATAAAGTGCAATACACTTTTATCAAATGAAAATTGCTACTTGTATAAAATTCATAATTTTTATTGTGCAGTCTATTTTATATACTTTTGTGATTGTTAAATTTATATTCAATATATTCCTCTACTTTTTACACAAAAAAATACATGAATAAAATAAATTATAAATTTCATATGATGTCTTTTATTAGGTTTATTAACTAAGGTTGGTGGTTGAAAAGTTTCAAAAACTTTATCTACATAATTAAAGAAGATAATTTAAACTCTTATTATTTTGAAATGGAAATTTAAGTGAAAAAGCTACAGATTTGTTGAGCATTATGGAAATCAGGATACATTCTTTTTCGAATGATATACTGTAATGCTGCAAAAAATTTGACATATCAAGGATTGGAAAGTTTTTGTAAGTATAATTTAACTCTGAATGATTCTTAGCGATTAAAACTTTCAATAAATTGAATTGTTATCCAGCCATTTAAAAATATTAGAACAATAATTAAAAATGTAAGGGGAAATAACTATTTTTACTTCTTTGTAATCTTCCCGAAGTTCTTTCCCTTCATATATATATATATATATATATATATATATATATATATATATATATATATATGTTTGGTTGACGAAAGCTGTTAGGGACGTTTTGAAATAGTCTATTCCGATGTTGATGTAATCTTTGTTTTTTTTTGTATATATATATAGGCTCAAACGCTAATATTCCATGGTTAAAAATTATTGGAATCGTAATCACAAGCCAATTCATCACTCCATCAGAGCTACAAATTCAAAAAAGAAAACAGAAAATATATCTCCAGGCATAAAACATAAATTTCAGTGAAAGTGTATGTGTGAGAGTGAGGAACAAGGGAGAGAGGGAAATATATGAAAGCTCTAGAGAGAGGTGTAACGGAAGAAAGAAGAACAGGAAAGGCCTTAGGGTGAGGAATAAAATTTAATAGAGAGTTATCATCAGTTGCATAAATTGACTACCATTTGTTGACTTAAAAAAACCAAACACTGGAAATGTGTGGATACATTTGTGGTGACATTAGACACAATATGATTATACGACAAATTTTCATATAACACTTGCATTGTAAATTGGCTAGACTTTAAATTTGGATTGTTGAAGAGGACGTCTTGTTGCTATCAAAGTCACCTAAAAAAAAACAAAAAAAACGGAGCCTTTCAAATCTCAAACCACCTGTAATTATCAGGGGATGTTAATTCAATATCTTGCTGTGTGTTGTTATCATCAGAGAGTGGTAATCCAACAAATGAATAATGTTGAAAATATAGAAATGGTTTTGCCTTGAAATTTTTGGATTCACTATTTATTGCCAACTAACACATATCTTTTATTAGTTATATACAATTTAAGCTATAATTCAATATTAATGTCAACAATATTTTATGTTCCAATTCTTATACTAAATAACAGGAGTGTTCCTTTTACAATAGTTTTTTTAAATAATTATATTTTCATTAGTTATGTGAATTTTTATATTTAGCTTTAACATTTTATTTTTATATTAACACAATAATGATTTTCTCTTAGAAACATGTAATGATATTTGAAAAATCTTATATTTATTGTTTTTAATTGTATTCCTCTCTTTAGGTGGATGGATAAACTTGGCATATCAGCTCGCAAAGGTGTTAAAGTTGTCATGAGACAATCCTTCTATAAAGGTCACTACGCACTGCTTGATTTCCGAACCCTTGACCCACGACCGGTTTGTGTTTCTTTCTATGAGTTCTTGACATCAACACTAATTCAAAATATAAGTTATTGGTCTTTTCGAAAATAAATATTTATTCCATTTGTATTGATATGGAATAACGCTGAATTTTCATTTCTTAATCTTAAGATTATCTTATTGTTTTCTAGAAATAAATACAATGTTTGCTGTTTTCAGTGTGAATGTTTTTTCAAGAATATTAGTTTTTTTTTAACACAGCTTACGTATGTTACAAGGCCATATCAGAAATATGCTGAAGGAAACATCAGGTCAGTCTGATAATGGTAACATGTAACCCAGTACAACCTGCATAGACAGGTGGTTGGCATCTAAACCAGCTCCCACTCTAGGACTTCTGCTGGTAAGGATGGTGGCATGCTAGCACACAAGACAAAAACCTGTCAAAGGGCAGATGTGTTTTTCTTATAGAGCCAGCACGCATGTGTGTGTATATATATATATATATATATATATATATATATATATATATATATATATATATATATATGTGTGTGTGTGGGTGTGTAGTAGGACGGAGTCGCAGGCCTTGAATGGCAATATTCTAGGAATGTACTTGGACTACCGTGACTGAGTAGGAGATCAGGAAGAGCATCTATCCTTATAAAACCTTTCCTTAAATCATTATGACAAATCCTTTGTCAGACAAGACCCATCTTACTTTGTGCATGATTAATCCTGGCCCTGCTACAATAAAAAAAAAAAAAAAAAAACACTGTTATGTATGTATATATATATATATGAAAGATTGTGTTGTGCCAGTATCTTAAGTAGAGATGACATGCCTGCTTTGAAAATAAGCCTAAAGAGCTCAGGCTTTGATATGGAATTGAACTCTGACTACTAGGTCTTTTGGGGAATTTTATTTAAATTTTTTAACAATCACAATGCAAAAGTCTTAAGAAAAGATATCAATAAGGAAACTAACTACAATCAGAAAGAGATAATTTAAATTTCTGGGACAAACAAGGAAAGTTGGCCTGGAGAATCTCACACAGCAGCAAGGAGAAACTACATAACCTACTTAATGAATTTTTGCGAATAGTTTCATTTGCTTTAGTTTGCTTTATTCCATATTAACCTATTCCAAGTTATATATTACCAAATTCTGTCATTTTGCTAAGCAATAGAAAGGTACACATGCGTTTGGTTTGTACTAGATTAAAAAATGTAGACACAGGTGTAAAGAAGAGGCTCCATTTTGATTTTATTGTTTTGTTTTTATCTTAAATGCATGGGGATGTAGTCTGTATATTCTTGAGCCCAACTGACAGGGTAATCATGTGAATGGATAGCAGAAGAATGACAAGACTAAAAATTTACTTGCAGCAATCAAAGAGTGGAAGTAGTTGTGAGCCATAATTGCCTTTCTCTAAAGTTTGTAATTGAAAGTTTTGGATATTTTTCTGAATGCTTTGATATTTTTATTGACGGCTTTGAGTAATTTTATTGATTACCTCCTTTCCTTTCTTTTTTATATAATTTACTCTTGTTTTTTTTTCTTCATTTTAGGATTATTGGCTAAGTCTTCTTTTCAAAAGATTAGTTGGTAACACAGTCCTGGACCTAAGCATTAATGACCAAGAAAGAAAAGTTAGAATGTATGCTCACTGTACTCAGTGGCACAGGTATGTAACATTTACTTTTTATTATTTTGCTGTTTAAACAGCTTATTTATCTCAACCCATATCCTCATGGTGTCAGTTTAAATGCACACATTTTCTTTCTATGTCTAATGTTTTGCTGAAGTATGGTAGAAAGATTGAATCTCCTAATTACATTTCCCCATTATGGGCATTATTATATCTGTGATATAATAACATGACATTTCACAGACAGGACAGGGAATATGAGAAAAGAAACTGTTGAATTAGAAGTGATGGTTACACTTAACTATTTCAATAGTAAAAGGGTGGGACCTAGATGCTAGTCTAGTAGCACGTATAAATTTATGTAGTTAGGGCACAAAGGAAAAAAACTTGACAGACCATTTGCCAAAAAATATTTGTAGAAAAGACAGAGGGAAGCCACATCATGTCAGTAAGAAAGTGACTGAAGTCGAGGTGCCAAGTCAGGATTGATTATATTGCAGATCCTTCTTTCGCTTCTGTTGAGAATTTTAAGATGAACAGCTGGGGCACCAGACCAGATATAGCAACAATACACAATGCACATGCAATACACTTGGGAAAGATATGAATCCATCCCCTCCTACCCAAAACTATGGGTTGAATATCAAGTCAGATTTGCTCCTATAGCTTTGCTTAGAAAGCAGCCGACTGCAGAAAAAACGCAGCCTATTGCAAGAAAATCTACCTAGTCAGTTATTGAAAGTATGTGCATCAGATATGGCACTTAAGTGAATAGTATAAAAAAAATAAAGGGAGATAATAAATTAATTCATTTTTTTTGTATGCATTATTCTTATATATATATATATATATATATATATATATATGATATTCTTCTTTGATAGGAATCATGGAGGCTTCAGGTTAATATGCATAACTTTATAAAAGAATTATATCAGATGACAAATATTTTTATTGGAATCAATGTTTTTTTTGTAAACATTTTCTTTGAAGTTATTTCCCTTGTACTGTATCATATTTTCTTCTCTGTTTAATTTATAATGTAAGTAAATTGTGTAGCATTTAAACTGATCACAATCATTTTGTAGTGATCTTGTTCTGTTGTTCATCTGTTTACAATTTTTGTTGAATTAAAAGTGGAAATTTCATCAAAGCTGAGTATCGACTCTCAATATTTTTTTTAATAAAACAATAAAAAATACCATAAAAGCAATAAAAAATAGATTTTTTAATTATATAAATGTAATAGAAAGTCTATTGTTCTGCAAGCTGAAATATTCAATCTTGTACTATTTTTTAATGATTTATAGGGATTCATCCTACACTAATCATTCTCTCACTGTTTATGGAATGAATTTGTATGAAGAGGATATTCAATTAAAATTATCCCAGTTTGCCAGTGACCAGGAACTTCATATCTACAAGTTAGAGCCAAGAGGACCTGATGGGATTTTTTCACAGTAAGCCGTTCTTTTGTTTTCATTTATTGGTGAAATCTGAAGATTGGAGCTAATGATTTTAAACTATCTTTTTTGTCTCTGATTTACTATTGCAGATTAATAATGTCGCCATGATTTATTTAAAACTGAATAAGTTGAATGTTTTATTGAAAAATATTATTAAATACATGTACCTTGAAATTTGTTTTAATTGATTTAATCAGGAAATTCTACTGAAGTCTTTTAAAATGATTATGGAAAGAAGTGTATATATGGATTGATTAAAAATTATTTTGGCTAATTTATAATATATTTTCTCTGATTATAATGTCATTAAAGATTCTATTTTCAATCATGTTCACCCCAAGCATGACAGTAAAGCCACTAAGACACAAGGGTGTTACTGGATGTGAAAGAAACAGAAAAAAGAAACATTACAAAGGAGTGAGAACAAAAGAAGAATAATCAGGAGGATAGCAATTGACATTGCATTGAAATTTTTGAAGATTAATGTTAGCTGGAAGGGAATTCTACAAGTGAGAAATGCAAGAAATGAAACTGTTAGCATAGAACTTATGGTTACATCTAGCCAAATCAACTGTAGAATGATAAGACCTTGTTGCCAGTCTAGTACTTTGCTTAAATTCAAATAGTCTAGGTACTCATAGTGAAGAGCTTGTTGTGGATGTGTGTGTGTTGGAGAGGAATAGAAGATTTGAATTATCAGAAGGTTTAAAATTGTGTGTGTTCAATAATCTTCCATCCACAACAATTAATACAAGATAGAGAATAAAGATTCATAAACATCTTGTTTCATGTGGGAGGCTCAAATGGAGAATGCAGGAAAAACATATTATTCATGTGCAGGATATCTGATTGGTCGGGATTGACCAATCAGTGAGCTAGATTGAAGGGGATTAACCAATGAATGCTTGTTATATTTTTGTAAGATGCTGATGGTGAAAATTACAACAGGAATAGTGCATTTCCTAGCAGGGGTTAACTGGCTTGTTGTGGAAGATTCCACAAGCTCATCTGGACAATTACCATAAAAGTATTTGTAGAAAAGGCACAGGAAAGCAACTTTACAGTGGTGTGAATGTAAGTGAAGCTGAGACACCAGAACATGACCAATTATATTGTTGATTCTTCTTTGGATTTTATTGAGGAGCTCTAGATATATAAAGCAGGAGCACCGGACCATGTGGCAGCAATATTCTAAGCATGGATGAATGGTATACTTATCAATATATAAGATACATTCTAGAAAGAAAAATTGTCTAGCATGAAACGGTGAACCAACTTTCTTAGCAGCAAACCTAGCAATGGATTCAATTTAATCTTTCCGCTTCATGTCAGTTGAGAACATTAGCCCGCGAAGGTGCCACATCACACTCTTAGAGGTTAGTATCACCCATGCTGATGGCAAGCAGAAAGGGGTCTCTCAGATGATTAATAGAGATTAGCTTAGGTTTTGTGACATTAAAATTAACAAACCATCCTTTGCCCCAGTTAACAACAGACTGAAGGACTTACTATCAAGATACCTGGTAGATATCTATACAAGTTGCTCACATCCTGGGTATGACAATAAACTATATCCAGCAGCCAGGCCTCTATTTCGGAGGTTTTGAGGAGTGTGGATCTACCTCTTAATTGCTGTTGTTCTCAGGTCCACCATGACTCATGTTGGTAGCAAATGTTAGGGTCCTAGCTATGAGCAAATAGGTAACACCCAAACTGGGGCCAAAACACCTTAAAAGTATAAAAATAGATTTTTATAGTAAAAATACCAGCAATATATATTTGAAGAGAAAGATATTATTAACCATACATTTTTGAAGAAAAAATATTACTATCCATACATTGTTGAAAAAAAATATTACTACAAATACATTTTTGAAATAAAAATATTACCAGCAATACATTTTTTTTCAAAAAAATATTACTAAAACTATATTTAAAAATCTATTACCAGCAATACATTTTTGCAGGAAAAAATTCATTTGACTCTTGACAAAAACCTCTTTACAAAAATATGTCAATGAAATCTGATCTACAAACTGATTTCTTACAAAGAATACATATTCTATTCATACAAACCTATAGTAAAAATCTTGTCAGCATTAAATAACCCACTGAGGTTGATTTGCCTTATCATAAACCAAACCAAACAGGTTGACCATCACTAATCTCACATTATTGGGGCATTTAGGATGCCAGATAAATGATTGTTGCTGGTTTAATGTTGGTTACATTATAATACACTTAGCATAAGAACTAACTACTTCATTCTACCTATAAAATACCCTGTAAATCATCACATGTTGGTTAATAAAGGAAAAAGAAAAATTTCAGAGTTTCTACCTTATCTGTCATGGACATAATATGCCATTGGCACTTCATAACATGAGAAGCATTTCCTGTACTTACTGGAGTCATGACATCAGTAGGTAGTTTTTTAAGCATTTCATCCCAAGCAAGGCAGGAGAGCCACTAGCACACAGGGTTTATGGAGAGTGAAAGTGAGGGAAAAGATTGTGTATAGGGGAGATTGAGGAAAGGAAGAAAGAAGAACAGAGATCATGGCAACAGAAGATGGCAGTTGACATTATATTTAAATTTTTAAAGATTGTAATCAGGAAAGCAAGTAAGAGGAAGAAAGTTCCACTGTTGGGAAGTGCGAGGAAAGGAGCTGTTGAAATAGAAGTGGTGGTTGCATTTAGCTAGTTCAACAATAAAAGGGTGGGATGTTGATGCCAATTGAGTAGCACACTTAAATTCGTGTAGTCGGGTCATCAGGGAACATAGCACATCAGATTTCATTGCCATGAAAATATTTGTAGAAAAGACAGAGGGAAGCCACATCATGATATCAAGTCAGGACCGATTACATTACAGATCTTTCTTTGGATTTTGTTGTAAACCTTGTGATGAACAGCAGGGGCCAGATATGTCAACCAGATACAGCAACAATATTCAATGCTTGGATGAATGGTAGATTTGTAGATGTGTAAGATGGACTCTAACAAGGAAAACCTTCCTTGCAGAAGATGCAGCTATTGATTCAAGGTTAAAATAAAAAAGCACAAAAGAGAAGTACCATTGTTTTGAAAGTGTTCAAAAGCAGCTGATGTTGGATCCACCAAATAGATGAAGCAGGTTCATGTGGTGACCTTGGAAATCTGAAATTATTCTTGTGTAAATAAGTACCAGATAAATGACTGCCAGATTAATGGTGGATAACTATCATTGGTAACCAATAATCTTATTGAATCTTACTCATTCTTAATTTCTCTTTGGTATCTCAACTTTAAGTGAAATACTAAATTGGCAGCTAGGTCTCATCATTTTAAAGATGAAATTGCTAGATGTAACTGTTCTATGTCAACAGTTTCTCCTCTTCCACTTTCTGGTTGGGGAAATCTCTTCTTGCTTTCCAGTCAACATTAATCTTCAAGAATTTAAATGCAATATCAATTATTATCCTTTGTCTTCTTAATTCCTGTTATTTCATTGTTCTCTCCCTTTAATATGTGTTTCTCAGTTTCTTTAACATTCAGTAACCCTGCTGGGTATTAGAGATTTATTACCTTGCTTGAGGTAAAATTATTTTTTTTTAAATTTTAAAATTTATAGATTACTGTAACTCATACTTGAGTTTTTGTATAACAATAAAAAAAGAGAAAGGGAATTTTGATAATACTCACATATGCTGCAATCTAGCAAGTTTTTAGCTTTTATAAAACAAAGGAAATAATGATATGGATTTTTGAAACAATACGACAATTGCTGAGTTGTGGGTTGCTTTTAAAATTAACTTGTTCAGTACCTGTTATATTACATTTATTAGAAAGTATGTTCAGTTTAAATACAAAAGTATTGATAAAAATGACTTTAGAAAGCTTGTTGCCAGAGAGAAAGAGAATTTTCCCCTCACAACACAGATATACACTTCACTTTTTTTTTTCAAATTGTGTTAGAATGTAACTTTACATGTGTGTACAGTCAGTTATGTGCCATGCATGATACATGCTTAAGTGATTATGTATCTTTCAATACATGACTGACGAGGCAAATTTTTTCCCACAGTAAGTTGCTATTTCTTTCTGCGGTAGACCACTTGCCATCCAAGTCTATAGAACCTGGTCTGTCCAGCTATTTACCCATAGCTGAGGGGGAGGGAGAAGAAGATGATTCATACCTTTCCCAAGGGCATTAGTACATAAGTGAATGCAATGGATTCGACTGGAATTTGAACTTGGCTCTCTGATTCCTCAATCCAAGCCGCTATCCATTACTCCACCATGCCTCCTCTAAAATATTTCAAAAAAATTTTTAAAGATTAGCTTAAAAATAATTCTATTTATTACTGAATAATTTCCAAAATACCTGTCTCTATTTCAGAGATGAGTTATTGTAAGTATTTACACTATTTACATTGTTCGGACTATTGTCCTCATCGTTATCGCTGTATTCATTATGTTTTTGCCATTGTACACTCCAAACTTCTTTAGGTGGTATATGTTGACCCAGTGGATAAAAGTGTTAGTTGAATTAATCCAAAAGTGACTGGACCCAAAGAGTTATGAGTTCAATACTTGGCCTCATCAGAGGTGTACAAAAAACTTGGAGAGTTGAGTTACTAAAGGGAAATAGCTGAAAACTGTGATATCCAGAAAAACCATGGCATGTGGCACTAGAATAACTACACCTGTTGACTAAATAAAGGGTTTGGTTTGAAATTTCAACATATATCAACTGAAAGGCTGAAGCATACAACAGCTGAAACCTGGGAGAATAAAGATGAGGACAACGGTCCAAATAGTATAAATAGTGTAAATATCCAAAATGCTTAATAAAATTTTATAATACTCTGATAATTTTTTTTTTGTCTCTTTGATTTTATTACACCACTCAGGGTATGGATTGTGCAGACTAAGTATACATTATTCTAATGGCTTCAAACTTTGGCAATTTGTGTGTGTATCCTTATGTTTACATTAAATGGGCTAAGCACATCTAAGTCATTTACATACAACATAGACATACAGATTACATACCTATATGCAAAATTGCAAGCAGACAGCATGTAATGAACAAAGAATAAGTACTTCTCTTATAATATTAATTTAAATATTTGGTGCCTTTTTTTGATTTTGAAGGTATCCATTTTTTTTAGTTTCCTATTACATAGATGCATTGATCTATTTAGTATTTTTTTAATTTGATTAAACCTAAAAACTTTTTCCTTACACTTTTTTTCCTCTTCTTTTAGGAGTGTGAATTTGAGTGTGAATTTGAATGGAAGACTCCTTAAGCTGTTAGATGGAGACCAAGAATTACCTTCTCTTAGACCACATGTTCAAAATTCCAACATCGTCAAATTATCACCCCGTGCTCTTGTGTTCATTGTGATCCCCAAAGTGGATGTTCCAGCTTGCAAATCCCTGAAGCTAGTGTCAATTCCAAGGATACCGGAAACTCATCATGTCAACCAATCACGTTGGCATGTTGTCAAGGAATTCTTACATTTTTTCAAGTGTTTGATTTTCAAATTCTTTTATATATTGTTTTGAGGAAAGAAAGTAAAACAGAAAATCTCCATGGCAATTCTTTTTTAAATATATATATATATATATATATATATATATTGATGGTGAGAATTTTACGATCAATATTATAATTTTTACCTTGAAATTTTACAGTATCTCTAAGTATATTTTCAATATTCTTTTTGTTCCCACCCTTTTCTTTGGTAAAAAAAAATATTTTCTAATAAAATCTTAAATTTTATTTTTTCCTGTATTCCTAATAATGTGTATGTTCGGGAAACAATGATACACTTTGACATTTAATAGATTTGACTTCATCTGTCTCTGCCCTACCTTATTTATACAAGTGATTGATTCGAGCAAAAACATCTTACTGGCATATCTGAACTGAAGCTGCTCAAGCCTTACTTTGCAGCCTTGAGTTCCAAAACTTTTATGTGGCCTTGTGGAGAGATATCTTATTTGCCATTCTACAACGTCTTTTTTACAGACACAATATGCAAGTCTATCATTTCTCTATCATAAAAATGTTCAGTTAGTTAATTGATTAGCAATCCAAGTTTAAATTTCAGAAGTGTTACAATCATTTATACATAGATACCATTCAAAAATACATAATTCTATCTACTCCTCCCATCTATACATTAAATAATAGAATTGTATTTGGGAAGATCATTATCAAAATTTGTTATGAAATATTCACTCACTAAAAAAATATTATTCTTAAAATTCCAAATATCTTTTGACTTTAAATAACCCATAAAGGGTTGAAAAGCTGTAAAAAAAAAACAAAAAAACAAATCCATCAAATCTGTTACAATTTACATGATAAATGATCAGATGAACTGCATTCTTTAGTTTCACCAGTTCAGACTTTTGCAACTAAGAGATGGTATACTATATCCACGGAGTTGCATCATCCTTATTTCTCCTATACTCTAAATGAAAGGAGAAAGTTCCACTCCTGCAACTCTCTTTCCAATAACTGATACTTTGTGAAACAGACTATCATGTGGATGCTTTCTTGAACATTAAAATCTTAAGCTCTTCAAGCCAAGGGTTAGTATTTACATCTTCCTTATTCTCATAATCTTTACTTCCAACTACCTCCTCTGACATTCATATCACACACTTCACACATTAACTCTCTACCTTAAGTGTCTCTTGAACCTTGTATTGGGTGAAATTTTGTATTAAAAAAATAATGATTCATCAGCTTAATATAAAAGAAATTGGCATTATCATGATTTTATTTTGTTTGGAGAAATATGCCACACTATTTTTGGTTTCCAAGAAGAGAAATTCCAGTTGTTAGTTTTACGGTGTTTAAGTGAATAATTATAAACTTATTTCTTTTGTTGTAATGCTTTCCATGTATTCATAGTGGAGACGGACATTTTTTATTATTTTTGAGAAAATTTTCTGTTCCACCTCGAGCTTATTAAGGCCAGCCCATCTATAAATTTCTTACTTTTTGACTCTTTAAATGGTCTTCCAGTCCCCCTTTCCTGAAAATCACTCTATCACATACTGAGAAGAATTCCAAACACTCTGCCACCAGATATTAAGATTCCTCTCTTGTATTAGGCACCGAAGAATAGCCTTCCTGATGGACACTTCAGATTTAGTGAGTTCACTCAGCATTCCTCCCATATTCTCTTGTCATTTTGTTGTTTGGCAAATTTGCAAAATTCTTTGTGTACAGCAGAAGTGATTATAATGTTCCTGATATTTCAAAGGCTGCTTAATATCTTTCATGTTGTTTGATAATTCAAAACTCAAGCCTGTTTATTCTTTAGAAAATTTCTTAAAAGGACATCATTTTCATTCTAGGGCCACAAAATCTTCTCTTCTGACTTAATTTGCCTAAAGTTATGTTATTTCAAATATACATTTTTGTATGCAATTTAATCACTATAAATAAATTATATTCTGCTGGGGTCACTAGCTTAACAGAATAAAATGATAATTTTCCTTTTCTTTCACTTTGAGAAGTTATGTTAAATGTATTGAGAACAAAGTTATACTAAAAAAATTATATAGGCAGTTTAATATACAATTTGATGGCATGAAAAATTTTGTCAGTTTCACAATATAACCTTTGTTGTAATTCCATTATTCTGCAATGGAACAATTTTAGTCAAAAAAGAAGACACACTGTTACAAGCCTTTGAATTTGGATCAAATGCAGAATGGAATCCAACAGAATATTTAGATAAGGAACAAATAGGAAACGTTTATAAATCTAGCATGTTTCACTTTTATCAAAGCTTCATCAGAGAATGAAATAAAATTTTATACTCAACATTTCATTCTTTGATGAAGCTTTAATAAAAGTGAAACATGTTAGATTTATAAATGTTTCCTATTTGTTTCTTATCCTATCAATCCTTTATCTAAATATGTATATTTCAAAACAATTCCAGAATTGAGAAGGCTTGAGAATTGGTTGAAAATCATACCACGGGGGATCCAATCCTTGTGAGTGAAATTTGATAAACAGAACTGTTTTGATACTATCCATGTTTGTGCTAGCACAAGGCCACAAGTCATATTAGCCTTGTTCAACCTTTGGATCATGCCAAATTATGTGCTCTCTCTGAGAAACTGTAACTAAGATCTGTTCAACAGGAAAAGCTATCAATATGTTCTGTAGAAAAAACACAAATGTGCCTGTGTAAGCATCTACAACAAGGATTAGCTAGACATCCTAGCAGAGAGGCTTGCTTGAATACTATACCATACTTATCATTAAGCAGTAACATGAGCCTAACAAACCCCGCTAGCATCAAAACTTAAAAAAACACTGGCAATAGAAGAGCCCATTTTTCTATATGGTAACTTTTATATGTATTTTTATTTTTTTCACTTTTTATGTACAATGCATTTATGATTATATATATTGATCTTAATAATTGTCTTTATTTCCCTGTATTTAGATCTCATCACTTGGTCTATATGCATTTATTCCTTGCTTTTTTCTATTCTTTTTATGATGAAGGTCCTTTTCCAAAGATTGACAATATTATTTCTAATTTCTTTATCTAACTTTTGAATTATTTTCTTTAAATGATCTTAGCTTTCAAGATCAGCATTTTTAGTTGCAAATATTCAAGTTCCCCATTGTCATACAAATATCAACATTTTAATTACTGGAAGAATATTCTTGATCTGCTTAAATTGATATCTGTCATATATTAGATTTTATTTAGATATGAAATATCACATTTATCATATATCAGTTTATGTAGGTAGAAAAATAACACATTTGTCATATAACAATTTTTTATAGATATATAATGTCACATCTGTCATATCAGTTTTTATATAGATATAAAATGTCACATCTGTCATATCAGTTTTTATATAGATATAAAATGTCACATCTGTCATATCAGTTTTTATATGGATATAAAATGCCATATCTGTCATATATCAGTTTTTATAT
Organism: Acanthosepion pharaonis; assembly: GCA_903632075.3. Taxonomy (NCBI): domain Eukaryota; kingdom Metazoa; phylum Mollusca; class Cephalopoda; order Sepiida; family Sepiidae; genus Acanthosepion; species Acanthosepion pharaonis. Next base: position 65,692 of record CAHIKZ030003733.1, read on the forward strand.
AGATAGAAAAATGTCACATCAGTCATATATCAGTTTTTATATAGAAAGAAAAATGCCACATGCATCATATACCAGTTTTTACATAGATAAAAAAATATCACATCTGTCATATATCAATTTTTATATGGATATAAAATATCATGCCTTTGAAAAATCAGTCATATAATAAAGATTCCATTTTGCACTCCACCAAAAAAAAAAAATAATAATAAACAAATAAAAAACAGAAAATCTGTATTTTTGGAGGATAACCCTTTTATGGTAAGCTGTCTATGTAAATAAAGTAATCAATATCAAAAAATAGATTATTGATAGCAACAAATAAAATTAAATAACCAACTACTCTTCCTGATTCAAAGTTTCACAGATGTGGTACCAACCCATCAGAGTGTTTGATTTTAAAATTTTCCTGATAAACCCCATGAGAAACAGATTTCATGTCTGTGAAACTTTGTCTTGAAAAGATAGGTCGAACATTTAATTGTATTTGTTACCATATATATATATATATATATATATATATATATATATATATATATATATAATATATATATATATATATGAGAATTATGTACTGCCTTATCACTTGATGCTACTTAAAGTTTTATGTTTGTTGAAAATTTAATTAGCATTGATCAATAAGGAAAAACTATATCATTCTTTTAAATCTTAAATCTATTCTTTTAATTCTTAAATCTATTATTTTACACTACACATTGTTTTATTATTACTCCATCAACCACTGTGAACTATTTATATATAGTCATATATAGAACTATGTTTAAAATTGTCTTTAAATCCTTCGGAAAATATTTGAATGTATATAAATCTGGAATTAACTACTGCCTGAGACAATAATACCTGAAAAGTTTCAGTGGTCAAATATTTGAGAGGTTCTATAATTACATTATATTAATGATTTGGTTAATTAATTGTTAATGTGTTTTCATTGAAGAGGTTTGGTCCTTCAAATATTCCGGTGTCTTTGATTTGACAAGAATTTATAAGTCATGAGCTACTGCTGGCAGTATCTCCTTGCTCATATATTGACCCTGTTTCTATGACTTGGCTCTTTTTTCTGTGATAGTTAAAAAATAGTCTCACCTACCAAATTGTGTTTGTCTACAGACCAACATCAATGCAAACATCACATTGCTGTCTGCTAATCTGATTTTACATTCCATTAAATCTAAGCGTCCACAAATATTTCCATATATCATCATACAAAAAATGAATTATACACTTTGCAAACTTCATTTCATATTATCACTTGCTTTGTATAAGCCTAGTCAAGCTTGAGTACTAATGTACCCACTATTAGTACTTGGGTTGAATCTGCATGGAATAGTTATTGATGGCATGGAAAATAGTATCTGCATGGCAGGTTCAAATTGTGGACAAGTTTGTTGCATTTATTTTCACACGAATACCTGCAGGGAACAAACTGAATCCATCTCTTTTAGCTATGGGTTAAATAGCAGAGCAGACTAAGCTCTCTTGTCTTGGTTGGCATCCAGTCTGGAAGAAGAATAAGAGTTATTTTTAATTTTGTTTTTAGTTCAGATTAAATCTGGAGCCGCTTCTGTTTGCCTCGGGGTTCTTGATAAGCTCCAGAGGCAGATATGCAATATAATTGGCCCTGTTCTGGCATGTCGTCTACAGTCACTCTCTCACAGACATGCCATCGCCTCTCTCTGTCTTTTTTACAAATACTTTCATGGCAATTGCTTCGCGGAGCAGCATTCGCTGGTTCCCAGACTTCATGAGTTCAAGCGCCCTATGAGGCTGGCATCCCACTTGCACCCTTTCCCTGTCGAAACTCCTAAATGTAGCCGTCTCTTCTACTCCAATAGCTTCATGTTTTGCACCTCTTCCCTGTGGAACTCTCTTCCCTATTCCAGTTTCCCTGATAGCTATAATCTCCAGCTATTCAAATGTAATGTCAATTGACATCTCCAGTTGCCTTGATCTATCCACTATCCTTCTCCTCATCTTTTCCTCTATCATTCCTATCTGATCTTGCTTGAAATTTTCTGTAACCTTTTGCATCTTAGTGGCTTCTCGCTTTCCTTGGGGTGAAACGCTTAAAAAAAAAATGTATTTATATGGCCATATGATATTGAAACACTGTTTCTTGTACGATCACTGATGTTAAGCAATGTAGAACCTGGCCAGTACCTAGATGGATGACTGCTTGGGAATACCTGGTGATGTTAGCTTGGATGTGCAGTGTGTGTAATGGATAATGAATGGCTCAGAATTGGAGAGTGGAGAGCTAAGCTCCAATTTCAGTTGTGTTCATCATATTTATTTTGGCACAATTACCCTTGGGGAAGGTATGAATCCACCTCCTCTCCCTCCAACTATAGACTTCTATCAGTAAATCATTAGCATCTCTAAAAAATTTCTTGCCATATAAAAAAGATATTTTATGACTTTAAATAACCTGCAAAAGGTTGATAAGACATAAAAAATAACCAAAGATGTATTACAGATCAGAAAATGTAAAGAAACAAAGCTTTTTTGATATTATATATGTATAATACAATTGGATGTGCTTGGGATGTAGTGGTTATTGGTACAGAAAATGATATTTGTGTGTCAAGTTAAATTCTAGTCAAGGCCATTCACTTTTTTGACAAAAAAACACATTAACAATTGAATGACCAAATCATCAAAATTTAATTGTTTTGCAATGTCTTTGAAAACTCAGTTATGGAATTAATATTTAGTTCTTAGTAAAACTTTATGTATTTATTAAAAAAACTAAAATCATTAAGAAGCATTTAAAATATTAAGGCTTATAAACAATATGTACTACTTGTAAAAAAAACAAAACAATAATTAGATTGACTTCATTTCTCATCAAAAATAGTCAAGGTGAGGTTGTAGCATTTCAGCTGGCCCTCCTGAGTTTGAAAAAAATAGCAGTTTTGGCATTCATCTAAGAGCATTCTATTTCTTGAGTGTGTGTACCCATATTAAATCAACAAAAATTAGCTTGATGGTTTATTGTTTCATGACAATAGTCAATAGTATTTAAAGAGAAGTAGGCTGACCACTCATCCAAATGAATATTTCTGTTCTTTACTCAGGAACAATGAGTCGTGGCAAAACTCATTACTCAAATGTTTAGGTAGACTATATACAAAAGTTTGGCAGAGCTCCCATGCTAAGTTAGACCACATACTACATCAGCACCAGTTTTCCTTTCAGATTTAATAGGTAAATATCTCCTATATAAAAAAAAAAAATACTATCATAGCACCTCCACATAGAGTAATGGTTAACAAGGCTAGCCTAGTTGAACATTACTATTGTGTCATGAGTTCAATTCTTAGTGTGTGTACCATACAAAATTCAACATTAAGTCAATAAATGTTGACATATTTCAAAATCAACCTCTCAACATGTTTCTCTCATTCCTCATATCGTTTAGAATAGTAACTCTATGATGAGTGTGCTTTTCTATTCTATGTACTTTTTCTGTTCCTTCAGAACCTGGGTCAATCATGGCTCTCCACAATTTCCTGTCCTTTGTAACTCTTAGTAAATTTTGTCTTTTAGCTATCTCTGTGAATCCATGTTCTGTCAAACATTTACACAAGCTTGTTAGGTAGGTTACTTGCTGCTTTTGTTTGCTTGCCTTCATTATCCCTTGCCAGTATCAAATTTTCCTCATTAAGTGAGCTAGAAATTTCTATTGCCTCTTATTGATTCTAAGTATAAGTGACCCTTTTGTTTCCTTTTTTCCTAACATTTTGTCATTGATCACATATTCAGGCCACTGTATACTCTGTATAACCACATTTCTGTTGATTCAAGTGTCTTTTGATCTGTGAGGAGATTGACCAGCATTCAATGTCATACAGGAGGATTGACATTACATAACATTTTAGCTCTCTTTTTTGTTCCTAATGAAAATTTCCTGTTTTTTTAATACATCACTTAACTTTAAGAAGTCATCTTTCACCATCGCAATGTCCCTTCAGATTTTGGTGCTGCATTTTCCATTCTTTACTTCTGTTCCCAAACAAAATGCTTATTATTAAAATTTGCATTGGATCAAAGATTAGACTGTAGGCAATAACATATTCAGTAATAAGTATACCAGCTATAAATAAGTATAATTCTTTTTTAATTCAGTCTATAATACTGTTACCCTTTCTCCCATTTTTTTTAATATTTACATATTCTTAAATCTATATTTGAACCTATATTTGCAAATCACTGATAAATCAAAAAGACTAAAATTGTTGCTTTTTGCAGATTAATGTAATTAATATAAAATTATAGATACAGATATCTTTATAATGAATATGATGTAAAATTTTCTAAATTGGCAGCTTGTACTGCCATTGGTGGACTTTTGGCACTGGGTTCCATAAAAGAGCAGCCACTGTTGATGGACTCATTTTTTTTTTTCCTTTCCATATAAGTGATATTACATAGCATTTCATCTCTTTTTCTTTGATAGCTGATATTGATAAAAGATATTGCTTGACTATTATCACTTAAAGAGTAACTGATTTAAAAGTCAAAAGAAAAGAAAAAGTTGAATTTCATGCATACAGAAGGTGACACGAAATGGTATGCCCTAGAATAATTTTGTGCTTTTATTAATAATACCTTCCTATTGATCTCTTAACTTTATTGTGGGGTATGTCTGTGTAAAAAAAACTTGCTTTTTCTCTCTTTGCCTGGGATTTCTAAAACCACTTCTTTACAGAAAAAAATAACATTTTATTTTTTGTTACTAAAGCATTTTAAACAATTTTGGGAAATAAAAAATATTTTTCAGTAATTTTTTGTTTTTTTTTCTATGTATTTCACTTTTTAAAATTCTCTTTTGCAGTTATTGATGTCAAATAAATTGACTCAGTACTAGTAGATATTAGAATATTGCTCATAGCACAGGGACTAGCATGTTGGTCTCTAAAAATAAATGTATTTAGTCATCACTAAAGAAATGAGGTCTACTTTGACAAACATCTGTTGGCTTTTTGTCGCCTAATTTTTCAAGAATTGGCATAGAAATGGTAAGGCATTGAATGATTAATCCTGTTCAATTCTTGCTGTCATGTGTTCAGGTCTTAAGTCTTGAGTGAATTCTTAGAACATTTAAATGATATATTTTCAAAAGCCAACTGATCAAATAACTACTTATGTTAGTGTTTTTCTTTTATATTTTAAGTGTTGTTAATAAATGCAGTTTTAAAAAAACTGAGCTGAAATGGAGTTCATCTGAACATTTGCCATGGAAGCAGCAAGAGCTTCTTACAAGCTTTTAAGCATGATGGAACCATACAGCCGTTTAACATTTTGAAGATATTTTTCTGCAGTTATGTGAAGTTGATTCAAAAATAGAGTTGCAATTCATTTGATAATTTAAGTACATGTAATATATAGTGTATAAAAATATCATATACATCTTTTCTCACCCCAGCTATGGATTAATTAGTATAACTTGTAAAGTATTATTATATCGCCACCCCTAAAAAATTCTTAACATCTAAAAATATTTCCTGGTTTTAAATAACCTGCATAATAATTCGACATGGAAAACCAATTAATCAATCAATCCTCCCCTTATGTTCATATCACACAGCTCATTCAGTAACTTTACCCTGAGTGGCTCTTGGGCCTTAGATGAACATTAGTATAAAAAAATGAATTATTTACTGGAAAGATTACTTAGATTCAACTCAATCTGTATATTATCAACAGCGAATGAAATTATGCATTGATTTAATTAAACTCGTCACAATGTGTTTGTACAAATTAGAAGTTTAGATTATGGGTCCATACTGATTCTTCAATATCTGTCTATATCTCTGAGATGAGGTATTATGTTTACTTACATTATTACATGGATAAATCATTCAGACATGAATTTGATGCTCTCATAGGCCCAACAAGTACAAAAATTTAGTAGATTGAAAGATCAGAAGGTGACACACAAGGTCCATCACCATTCAGTAAAGTTAGTAATCAACATCAATCAACACCAGCTGAGTACATCTGACAAGTCAGTGCCAAACAAGGGTCTTAACTTTGCCACAACCATCAGGTGAATACCATATTTGGACATCATTGCTCAAAACAAGGTAATAGACTCTCAGGCTCAGGTGGATGAACTAAGATGGAAAGTGAGACAGACACTGGAGAAAGCTAAGCCACCCAAATCAAACATCATGAAACTGGAGAGGCTGGCAATCAATACCCTACAGAGGAATGAAATCAACATCATAGACCAGCTGACAAAGGCAATGCAATTGTAGTGATGGACAAATTGGAATGTACAGAAAAACTGGAAGACCTCATTGTGAATGGTAGCTACAGTAAAAAAAAAAAAAAAAAAATGATACTACAATGAAAACCAAACGCAAACTGTCAGAGATCCTTATCAAGAACAAGGACCACTTCACGCCTAAGATATACAGGCAGTTGTTACAGCATTACACCAAGCTACCACATATATGGAGTCTTCCAAAGATTCAAAAAGATGGTATTCTGCTCAGCCTGATTGTTAGCTGCCAAGGCTGTTTGCCACCGAGTCGCTGCCTCGTAGATATGACTGACCCATTAATTGGAACATCGTCATTATATGTTGGAACTCTACCCACATTGTGAAAATAATCAATCATCTAATCTAACCATATGGTAAGCCTGGACATGGAGAGTTTATTCACCAAGGTACCTATGAAGGAGGCACTCTTGGTAGTCAGGGACAGATTGGCCTTGGACTCCGCTCTAGGAGAATGAACCAGTATACCAATAGATAACCTGATGGAACTGCAGACTTTGTATGCAAACAACATATTTCAGAATGGGATCAGACATATATCAACAGGATGAGGGCTTAGCAAAGGAAGACTCTGAGGAAATGGCATTAGAATCAACACCAGTAAAGCCAACCCTATGGCTGAGATATGTAGATGAAACCTTCATACTCGGGCCACACCAGAAAGTTGTCCAGCTATTGTGGAACCAGGTCAACTCAATAAGATCTTCAATACAGTTCACAATGGAGCAAGAAAACGGCAACAAACTCACCCTTCCTGGATGTACTAATATTTCAAACAGAGCAGGGGTTCAAGACATCCATATACCGCTAGCCAACATTTACCAGACAATACCTCAACCATGACTCCCACCATCCATACAGTGTAAAGAAAGGGATTGTACACTGCTTAAAACATCAAGCAAAAGTCATAAATGGTGACCAAGAAACATATAAATAAGAAATGGTCAGTATAAGCAGTACTCTACAATATAACAGCTACACTGGGTACATGGCAGCATCTTCAACAAATTGGGATAGAAGGGTACAAGAGGATAACAGCACTCAGAAAATATCTTCAGTCTGCCCACCCTATGTGAAGGGATTATCAGAGAAAATACAGAAGATTTTTGGTGCATATAACATCAGGACAATCTTCAAAAGTGGTTCAACACTTGGCTGCCATATCTTCTGCATAAGACTCACACCTCTTACAAGAGAATGTGATTAAGGTATGTGTGTACATTGCAGCTGTGGTAAGAAATACAATGGAAAAACAGGCCACCCCCTTAAAGTAAGCCTACAAGAACATTGTAAAGTAAAAACACAAGGAGAAATAGAAAAATTAGGCATAGCTGACCACATATAGAGGACAAATGGAGCTCACCACCCACTGTGGGATGAGGTTGAAATAATAGACAGAGAGCGTCACTGGTAAATACCAAAACTTAAGGAATCAACATGTATGCTAGGCCACAAAAATCTCCTGAGCCGACCAAGAATAAATATGAATAAAATATGGAAGCCAGTATTAAGGAGTGCTAGAGAAAAGCAATGAATAAAAACAAAAATTGCAATATAAGCTCTGGTAAAAAATGCATAATAATAACAGAAAAAATTGCAATATGAACACTGGTAAAAAATGATGCTGAGACATTATGTTTATAATCCCCAAAAAACAATACACAGATGTCCTCAAGGACACATGGCCCATTGGATAAAGATGTTGGTTAGATCCAGTGACTAGATCCAATGCGTTCTGAGTTTAATACCAAAAAAACTTGTAGAGTTGAGTTAAAGGGAAACAAAGGGACATCCAGAAGAGATATGGTACATGGAACTAGAACAATATACTCTGGTGGCTGAAATAAAGTGTTATGTTCTGAAAGAAGGGAAGAGTGTACAATGGCTAAAACATTGTGAATATGGCAATGAAGATGAGGATAATAGTACAAATAACATATTTCATTACCATGAAACCATCATGGTAATTAATTGTATATGAAGTATTAAGTTGCGTCCCCAAAAATATACAAATCTTTTAGTTAATAGCAAATGTGATTTGCAGAAAGTTTACCACATTTCTAATAAAGGGAAAATGCTATCAATATTTAAAAAGAAAAGCATTCAATATTTTTGCACTGTCAGTGGGTCATACAGAATATACCAACTACACCTCCTGCAGATGGAGAACCCCTATCATCTACAAAATGGCCACATTCTGAGTTGATGCTTACAGACTTGTGACTACACCTGGCCTACATTTGTCCATAGACTTAAGTATAAACCAGACTGATGTTTGGATATAGACTCAGACATAAAGTGGCCCAATGTGAGTGTATTGACTCAGTTATGGATCACACCAGTATTTGTATATCAGGCCTAAACTGTACAAATATTCATAAGCAGATATTGGGCATAACCCTAACCAAATTTTGCATATAAAGGGTGTCCTTGCAAACCAGGAAATTTGGTATACTTTATTTAATTGCTGGAATTTTTCTTACAGTTATTTGAAACACAAACAAAGTATAGAAATTTAGTAGCTTAAACCAGAACAAAAAACATTTTGGAGGTAGTGTTCAAGCTAAAGAACTTTGTCTTGCTATTTTTTCAGTCTCCAAGTTGGATGTTCTTTCTTAAAGAGAACAATCACGTTCCATTGAAAATTTGATAACTGCAGCATCCTGGAAAAATATGGTTAAAAAATTTATATTTTAATTTTTTTAGTTCATTCATATAGCAAAATATATAGTTAATTTTTTTTTTCATCGTATGCTAAATTTAAAATTTCCTGGATTTTACTGGGGCACCCTGTTGATTCAATCATAAACCTGATCAGTGTTTGCATATAGACTTAAATATTGAAAAACTGGCAAAATTTTTGTTCTTGTCTATAAATTCTTGTTACAAAATGAAATCCATGCATTTGCAGTGATAAAGTCTCTCAGAGGAAGAAACATGTTGGCTAAGTTTTTCTTTTGTCTTTATTCGTATTTAATTATAAAAAAAAAACTCCACATTAA